>CM077088.1:97658531-98092481 GCA_039513925.1 Platanthera zijinensis
ATACCATGCTCTTGGAGCTTGCTTGAGACCATATAAAGCCTTATGTTAATTTGAAAACATGTTCAGGAAAGGTTGGAGAGATAAAACCTGGAGGTTGCTTGACATAGACTTCTTCCTTGATGTCTCCATTGAGAAATGCACTTTTAACATCCATTTGGAATACCTTGAATTTCTTGTGTGCAGCTCAAAGCAAGGGAAAATTCTTATGGCCTCCAACCTTGCAACTGGTGCAAAGGTTTGGTCATAATCAATCCCTTCTTCTTGACAATAGCCTTGAGCAACAAGCCTTGCCTTGTTTCTCACAATGATCCCTTGATCATCTAACTTATTCCTGAATACCCATTTAGTTCCAACAATTTGCTGGTTTCTTGGTTTTGGAACCAATTCCCATACTTTGTTTTCTTCATAACTGGTTTGCTCCTCTTGCATTTGCAAATGATCCAGTTTGGATCTTGCTCTGCATCTTGTATTTGTTTGGGGCTTCTATTTGGGAGAGAAAACAAGTGTGCATCAGATGTTGATTTATTGATTTCTGGTTTGCACACCTTCTGAGATTTCTCCAATCACTTGAGAGATTGGGTGATCTCTTTTGTTACTAAATCAACAATGGGTGTTGATTGTTCACCAACCTGTGTTGTTGTTTCCTCTTGTGGAACAACAACTGGGTCTTCAAGTTCTTCATTGTTTCCTTCCAAAATCTGATTAGTGTCTTCTTGGTTACTAACATTTGGTTCTTGTTGTGTAGTGGAAGATAAAGGACCATTATCCATGATGGTTAACTGATTTATATTTTCAGCTAGAGATTGTACCTATAAATGGTCTATGTAGAAGAATTCTTCTCCTTATAAGACATATTAGGACTCATCAAAGGTAATATGCATGGATTCTTCATTTTATGGGATGACTTGTTATAAACCCTATAAGCTTTGCTGTTCAAAGAGTATCCCAGAAACACTCCTTCATCAGCCTTAGCTTCAAATTTTGCTAAATATCTCTTGTCATTATTATGAATGAAGCAATGCACCAAAAAGCTTGAAAAGCTAACTTTAGGTTTCTTCCCTTTGAGCAATCATAGGGAGTCTTATCTTTTAGTTTATGTATCAGGCTTCTATTCAAAACATAATTGGAGGTGTTCACAGCCTCTGCCCAAAGGTTAGAGGAAGATGAGCATCTGTCAATAATGTTGTGGCAGATTCAATTAAGTTCTATTTTTCCTTTCAACTACCCCATTTTGTTGAGGAGTTCTAGGAGCTGAGAAAGTGTGCCTGATCCCTTCATTCTGACAGAACTCTTGCATAAGAAGAGAATCAAACTCTGTCCCATGATCACTTCTGATCAGGGCTATATGAGTATTGAACTCAATCTGTTTGCTTGAGAAAATCTGTCAAAATTTGAAGTTATCAGACTTCTTTCTCAGGAAGAACACCCAAGTGAATCTTGAGAAGTCATCTAAATCACTAAGGCATAAGATTTCCCCCTAGGCTTTGTACTGTAGTGGGTCAAAAAGATCCATGTGCAATAGATACAAAATTCTAGGTGAATCACTCTTATTATGTGGGATTTGAAACTGTTTTTGGTTTGCTTTCCTAGTTGACAAGTCTTGCAGAGTCCTTCCTTCTTGTAGGGACCAGAAGGTAGTCCTCTAACAAGGTTGAGTTTAGACAGCCTAAGCAATAGTTCTAAGGTTAACATGACCTAGTCTTTTATGCCAAAGCTCATTTGACTTACTAAGAGAATTGAAAAGGCATATATCTACTTTAGAAGAATTGAAATCAACTAAATATATATTATCTTGTCTATTTCCAATCAACACAATATGTTATCTAAAGCAATATTACAAACCAAATCAGTGAACCAAACATGATAACCAGCATCACAAAGTTGACTGATGCTGATTAAGTTGTGCTTTAGACCTTCCACATAAGCTACCTTCTTGAAAGTGATTGATCCAATTTTGACTTGACCATATCCTTTGGTTTGTCCAAAGTTGGAATCACCAAAGATTACTCTTGGTCCAGGCTTTGCTTTGAAGGATGTAAGGTTGCTTTTGGTCCCTGTCATATGTTTGGAGCAACCACTATCCAGGTACCAATGTGGTTCACCACTGGATAGCTCTTCATCTGCACATGTAACAGCTTAATTGTTTTTCACCCAGTTCACCTTGGGTTGAGGTTGATAACCAATGAAATCAGAGATGAAGGACATTTCAGGCTGACTCTTATAGCCTTCAGGATGATTTCTCCTAGGAGGAATCACCCATTCAGCATAAGGGTTAGGCTGAGATGTAGGATATTTATGATTTGATTTGGATTTATCCTGTGTAAGTAAATCACGGCTCTGAGCTCTGTTCGACGATCGTCGAATCTAAGTTCGACGCTGATGTTTCAGTACGTCGAGCTCCAGTCGACGTTCGAACAAGCCTACCTTCAGGGACAACATCCAGTCGACCTGAGTTCGACGTGTGTCGAGCTAAGTTCGACGCTTCAGCATGATGTTGCTGATTCTTGTTGGAGTGGCGTCGAGCTTTGGTCGAAGATCGTCGAGCTCTGGTCGACGTTTTTGTTGTACTTGAAATGGCTTAGGTAGATCATAATTATTCCTGGCTACCACCATAATTTCTTTACCCTTGTTACTGGTAAACTTTATGGGAGTTGTTAGCTTATGGGTTGGCTTGAAGAGGCACCCAAACCTAGTGAACCATTCATTCTTGAATTCACTGTGCTTGTGATGTCTATTAACTTGAGACTCCTCCCATTGAGAGTTTCCTCAAGCTGTTTAGCCTTGGATAGCTCACTCTTTAGTGAAGCTATCTCCTCCCTACAGCATTCTAACTCATCAGAAAGCTTGAGATTATTTGCACTTAATGTGCTGTAATCAGACAACTGACTTCTAAGAGAATCAATTGTTTTCTCAGCAGTCAGCAAGTCTATGCACATAGATTTAAATCTAAATCTGAAATCATCAGAGAAAAAATCAAAGGAGTCAAATACCTGATCTTCACTTAATTCCTGATCAGTCATATATTCAGATTCATGCTCTGAATCTGAGCTGCTTTGTGATGCATTGATTGCCATCATGCAGAATCCTTTTTCAGTGGTATCATCCTCATCATCACTTGTGTTGGATGATTCTTCAGACTCTTCAGTATCACTCCATGTTTCAGCAACAAATCCTTTCCTTGTATGTTTGGTGTTGCTGGAGGAGGATTTATCATAGTATTTCTTGGAGTCTTTATCTCTTTTTTGTCTCTTCTTTCTCTCTTGTCTTTCTTGTCTTGATTTTCAGGACAGTTTGGTGCAATGTGTCCTGGTTTCCTGCAGCCATAGCATATAATTCTTTATTATTAGATCTGTCATACCTTGGCTTATCTTGGTCTTTAGAAGACATTTTCTGAAGTTCTTTCTAGCCATCTTGTTGAATTTTTTGCTAGTAGGCTTAATAGTTCTTCATTGCCTATCTCCTTATCTTTAGGTACTTCCTCTGAAGCTTTGAGAGCTATTGTCTTCTCCACTTTGGGTGCAGAAGAAGTTATGTTTTGCTCCCCTTCTCTATTTTTGACAAATAGCTCATAGGACTTGAGTTTGCCTAAGAGAGCTTCAGTGGATGTCTCAGTTTGACTTCTGCCATCTTTAATTGGCCAGATTCTTGAATCCCAAGAGCTAGGTAAGCACATGAGAATTTTATCATTTATCTCTGTGAGAGATATATCCTTGTCCAAAGTTTTCAGTTCACTGACAATCAGACTAAATCTGTTGTACATGTCAGCCACAGATTCAGCTTGAGCCATTTTGAAATTCTCATACTGTTTATCAGCTGAGCTCTTCTATCTTTTCTTTCATCAGCTGAACCTGAGACTATCTCAGTTAGATTGTCCCAGATTTCTTTGGCAGAGTTGCATTCAGCAACCTTCTGAATATTTGTCATCTGACATTGTTTGGGCCAAGATGTTCATGGCCTTTGCATCAGCAGCTTTCCATTTCTTTATATCAGTGTCTGTTCCTGCAGGTGGTGGAACAGCTGAGGTACTTGTTGTAGTGGGAGGCTTGGACAATCTGTTAAGACACAGTTAAAAATGTCTTCATCAATAGAGTTCATATATAATTTTATCTTGCCTTCCAGAGTCCAAACTTGGATAGATTGCACACTGGAGGTCTTGTGCTTGCATACTCCTTGTTTTGTGCCATGAGTTTTTATTAAAAACAATTTTTATCAGAACAAAATAAACCCTTGTAGAGTTTGATTTATCAAAGATCTTTGTGGTCCAGGTGTTAGCCTGAAGGAAAGACCAACCTCCCCTCTGATACCAATTGAAAGTTAGGTGATAAGATCTATCTACCTCTAGGGGGGGGGGGGGGGGGGGGTGAATAGAGTAAGTTCAAATAGATTGATGTATTTAAAACTTTTGATTTACTTAGTGTAGAAAGTGAGTTATGCAATGGTTAAATATATGATAAAGCAAACAGCACACAGCACACAGCAAGAAGTAAACATAAACCACAGAAGACACAAGGAAATTATAGTGGTTCCCCAAACTTGGGTAGTCCACTCTTCTATCACCCTTTGATAGGAATCCACTGCAGGATGATTGATCAGGTGTCCTGGGCACCACCAGATTTTTTGATAAGGTGTCTTGCCACCACTGATTTTGACAAGGTCTCAGCTAACCAAAAAATAGGGTACTTTGAAGGGAGTTAAAACCCTGTACAGATGGAATAAGTAAAGAAAGGATGAGTATGCTTCTCTGTCAACTATCAAAGAGAAGCTTGTGGATTTTGATGATGTCAAATCTCCCCCTGAGATGTAGATGAGTTCAGGTATAAGAAGCTTTGCACAAGGGTGACAGGCTCTTCACTGCTTGTCCTTCTTCAGCAATAGATACTCAGACACTGAGTGTTGATGTCTGAAGGTAGAAGGCAGTCTGTAGAAGAGTTGATTGCAGAGCAGAAGAGAATCAGAAAGAATTGATGATGATTTTTTTCTGAGTGATGTTCTTCTCTTTGAATTCTCTGCAGCAGATTCTGAGAGAGAAAGAAGATGAAGAATGTTCTCTGTAACAAATCTGAATAATTGTGTATATCTCTCTCCAAAAATCTCTAAGTAATAGAATTACTACTGACTGATAGATAGCCGTTGGCAGGGCATTCAATGCATTCATTAACTGTCCATGCCTTGGAAGGAAGTGCCTTAATTGATTTCCAAAGAAAATTCCTTGAGATATGGACCAATTAAGTCTTGAAACGGCCAGGGGATCTCTTGTAATAACTGCTTTGATGATCTTTAATTTGAATTTCAAATGACAACCGACGGGAGAATCCAAAACATTGAATTCATCATAAGTCGGTCGATCTGAGCTCGACTATCCGTCGATCAGAGAGTGATTAAGGATGCAGAGAGAATCATGCCAAAACGTCGAGCTGAAGTCGACGTTACGTCGAACTGAGGACGACGCTGCGTCGAGCTGCGATCGACTATGCGTCGAGCAGCGGTCGACTACGCGTCGAGCTGAGGACGACGATACGTTGAGCTGGGGTCGACTATCCGCAGAGCTGAGCAGAACTAAAAACTCAAATATCCTAAGTTCTAAACTCACACTCAATGACCTATGCTATACAATGAGGTCATGAATCCTTAGCATAGTTATCCTGACCCAAATATAAAAAGGGTGTTCCAACATGCTCGCTAGGCGAGAGGGGCCGAGGCGAGAGCCGACTCGCTACGTAAGAGGGATCCAGAGGGTGGAGCTCTGGCCCACGATACGATGCTCTCACCAAGCTCCTGTTCGGCTAGAGGCTTAGTGACCGATTCGGTGTCCAGTCAAAGGTTGGTTCAGGTAGAGAGGGGTTTACCTTTTTAGCCCCATATGATTTTACACTTTTACCCTAGGTGGTCTGCATATAACCCTTCAGAACAGCTGAGTTTTGCTGTTGGAAGACCCGACTATGGGTATTCTGGTAATTTCCGTTTAGCTCAGTTTGGTAATTGGCAGTTGTTAAAAGTAGCGAACAAACGACTAGAGCAGAGAATAAACGACTAGAAAACAAGCCGGAACTTTGAATAATTGAAATTTTATTATCCAAAAAGATATCATTTACAAAGGTATGGCCTCCCTTTTATAGAATGGAGGAGGGAGAGTAGAATACAAACTAACAATGTGGGACTAAAGCTATACAACAGATCTGGGCGGCTAGAATAAGAGACCGGAACAGGCGCGCGGTTTAGACAATGTTCTAACCGCTCGGCAATACCAGAACAAAGAGAGAGATGCGGTAGGAGACCGCTAGACGGCCGGTTTCCAAGCCGCCAGAGATACGCCGTCAGACGGCCGGATACCACACAGCAACAGTCTGGAAATCAACCCGCCAACCTCAATCCGCCAGACCGCCCGGTCAATAACCCGCCATGCTCAAACCGCCAGACCGCCGGTCTCATACTTCGACACTCCCCCTCAAGCTGGAGCATATATATCAATCATGCCCAGGTTGTCACAAAATGTGGAAGAAGGAAGTAGAAACCGGCTTGGTGAAGATATCAGCCAACTCTTTGTCGGAGGTGACGAACGGAGTGCAAATCTGTTTCTTCAAGACCTCTTCTCGGATGAAATGGCAGTCGACCTCTATATGTTTCGTTCTCTCATTGAAGACCGGATTTTTGGATATGTATATAGCGGCTTTGTTGTCACAGAACATAGGCAGAGGATAGTTGTAGACCTCTCCTAGGTCAAGCATGAGAGCCCGCAACCATTTTAACTCACATGTGGTTGACGTCATACTCTGGTATTCGGCTTCTGCACTGGACCTTGAGACAACAGACTGCTTCTTGCTCTTCCAGCTCACAAGATTACCTCCAACAAATGTGCAGAAACCCGATGTAGATTTACGGTCACCTTTATCATCCGCATAGCTTGAGTCTGAGTAGGCTTCAACTCTCAGATGACCATGCTTCTAAAAGAGTAGCCCTTTCCCTGGTGCTGCTTTGACATACTCTAGTATCTTCAAGGCAGACTGAAGATGACATTCCCTGGGAGCTTGCATGAACTGACTGACCTTGCCTACAGCATAGGCGATGTCGGGTCTGGTCACCGTGAGATAAATGAGTTTGCCCACCAGACGTCTATACCTCGTGGCATCGGATATAAGAGGTGAGTCATGTGTCCATGTTTTGTCTTCTCCAGTGGCCATGGGATACCGGGCCGGTTTGGCCCCGGTCAATCCTGCCTCTTGTAGAAGATCAAGCGCATACTTCCGTTGGGAGAGAACCAACGAGTCGGGCTTCCGAGAGATTTCTATCCCCAAAAAATATTTCGGGGAGCCCATATCCTTCGTGACAAGGTGTTGACGGAGGTGTTTCTTTGTCAAGTCCACCCCAGCCTGGTCATCACCGTAAGAAGGATATCATCCACATACACCGCCAAAACCACAAGGCCTGATGCGGTTTTGCGAATAAACAATGAGTGATCGGCGGAAACTTCTTGTAAAGCCAATTGCAGCCACAATGCCACTAAACTTGTCAAACCACGCCCGAGGGCTCTGCTTTAGGCCATAGATGGCCTTCTTCAACTGGCATACTCGTGTCTCCCCCTGAGCAACATACCCTGGAGGTTGCTCCATATAGACGTCCTCCTGAAGATCCCCATACAGAAAAGCATTCTTGACATCAAGTTGAGAAATTTCCCACTCCCTGTGTTGACGGCCACAGAAAGAAGAACCCAGATGGTGCTGAGGCGAGCAACCGGAGAGAAAGTATCAAAATAGTCAACTCCATAAGTCTGAGTAAAGCCTTTGGCCACCAGTCGGACCTTGTAACGATCCACAGTGCCGTCCGGGCGAAACTTCACAACGAACACCCAGCGGCAGCCAACCACATCAGTACCTATCGGTGGAGGAACAAGGGTCCAGGTACCTCTTTCATTAAGAGTGGCAATTTCCTCATCCATGGCAGATTTCCAATGAGGAATAACAAGAGCCTCCTGGTAAGTGCGGGGAGTGGTAGTAGCCGAGATGGCCAAAGCAAAGCACCTGCGAGAGGGAGTAAGCCATCATAGGAAACAACAGCCGCAAGCGGGTGTTGGGTACACGCCCGCACCCCTTTGCGAAGGGCAATGGGAAGATCCAGGTCATCTTGTGCCTCAGGGACCGGAGCATCCGTGGCAGAGAAAGCTGGCCCGGGACTAGAGAGAGACGGCTGCGGAGAAGGAGGGGAGATAATAGGGAGAGGAGGAGACGGAGGAGGAGACGACATAGGAGGGGAGACGTCGACATGTGTGGAAGGCTCACAGAGAGATGGTGGAGAGTCAGAGACAGCAGGAGGAGGTGAAGATGGGAAAGAAAAGTAGGATGCATTTTCAAAGAAGGTGACGTCTGCGGAAACAAACTGTTTGCGCAGAACGGGATCAAAGCAACAGTAGCCTTTTTGAGTTGTCGAGTAACCCAAAAAGACACATTTGGTGGAGCGGGGGGAAAGCTTGTCGCGGGTAGCAGACGGAGCATGCACAAAGGCCGTACACCCAAAGATACGGAGAGGAAGAGGAAAGGGTTCCTTGCTCGGGTAGAGAATGGAGAAGGGGGTCTTGCCGTGAAGAACAGAAGAGGGAATGCGATTGATGAGATAGCAGGCAAGAAGAACAGCATAGCCCCAGTAGGAGCGAGGCACCTGCATTTGTGTCATCAGAGTGCGAGCGATATCGAGGAGATGGCGATTTTTACGTTCTCCGCCACCCCATTTTGTTGGGAGGTGTAAACACAGCTGGTCTGATGAATAAGACCATGTTGCATACAAAAAGATGAAAACTCATGACTGAGATATTCTTTAGCATTATCAGAGCGCAATACTTTAATAGAAATAGCAAACTGAGTTTTAATCATATTATAAAAAGATTGCCATACAGATAAGAGTTCAGAGCGGTCTTTTAATAGATACACCCAGGTACATCTGGAGAAATCATCAATAAAAGTTACAAAGTAAAAAACTACCCCGACCAACGGTGGGAGTAGGAGCAGGACCCCAGATATCAGAATGAATGAGATCAAAAGGGCGGGAGGAACCACGGCCTTGCTTCTGCGGGAAGGAGGAGCGGTGATGCTTGCCAAGCTGACACGCATCACAGTTGAGCGGAGGACTGGTTTGAGGTAAGTGGGGAAGAAGCTGACGAAGAATCCGAGGAGGAGGATGTCCAAGGCGAAGATGCCATTGAAGCAGATCAGTAGACGAGGAAGAGAAGGCGGACAGAGCGGAAACATTGTCGAGGAAGTAGAGGCCGCCGCTCTCAGTCCCAGTAAAATCGTCCGTTGGGTCCTCGGGTCCTGAAAACAACAAGAAGTAGGAGTAAATAATACAGAGCACTGAAGTTGCTTGCATAAAGTAGTAACTGAGAGTAAATTGCAAGAGAACTTCGGGACATAGAGAGTGTCCGCTAAGCGAAGCGAGGGAGTGACTTGAACCATGCCCGTTCCATGAACCGGGAAGGCGAACCATCTGCAACGAGAACCAGGGGTAACCGATCATGCGTCTCTAGGAGAGAGAAGCAGTGAGGGTTTCCGGTCATGTGATTTGTAGCACCAGAGTCAAGCAGCCATTTACCTTGGGTAACGACGTGTGCACTACCTGAGGTGGTGGCCACAGAAGCAGATGGCCGAGAGGAGGCGGAGGTTGAGGAAGAAGTATCACCGGAGGGACGAAGATGAGGATGTTTCTGCCAGCAGCGGTCAACAGAGTGGCCGGTACGACCACAGTGAGAGCAGAGGAACCTTGACGGACCGCGCGCGCCAGATTGCCTGCGACCAATATTACCACCCCGCTGGACTTGGTGAGCATAGGAGTCCGGTGGAGGAGGGGAGGACAATAGAGGACGTTGGAGCAGTGAAGTAACAGCGGCGATGCGAGCCGCGGTGGCATCCAAGGTGGGAGACTCGGCTTCGCCCAAGATCTGCTGGCAGATCATATCAAAAGACTCAGGAAGCCGTAGAAGATAACAAACAACCAGGAGTTCCTGGAAGTGTTTGTGTTGCTCGGCCAAGTCCGTGGAGAAGGGGCGATTCTGGAGGATTTCGGCTCCAAGAGCCTGAACTTGCTGATAAGCCGCAGCTGGAGACAAGGAAGGGCGGGCGAAGAGATCCGCGTAGAGAGTATAAATGCGGGATGTCTAGGCCCCCTTTGAGTAGAGAGCAGCAAGGTGAAGCCACGCGGTCTTGACCGTCTCATCATGGCGTATGATAGGAAGACATTCATCGGAGAGGCTGTTAGCCAACCACGTGCGGACAAGCGCATCACTGGCATCCCAGTCATCAAATTCAGCAGAGTCTGAGGGAGGAGGGTCATCGGTGAGGTGATGACGTTTGCGCTGAGAGCGGAGAAGAAATGTGAAAGAGACGCTCCAATCCAGATAGTTGGAGCCAACAAGTTTAGAAACCGTGCCAAGGTTGCCAGAGGGAGTAGGAAGCGGCGCTGGAGTGGCGATAGGAGTGGTGGTGGTGGAGGTTTCAGAAAGGGCCATAGGAGAAAACTGCGAGAAGCCGCGCGGTTAGAATATAAGCCGTGTGGATAGAAAGAAGAAGAGCTGCGGCGGTCACGATGTTAGACGCCAGCGGCCAGAGAAGCCACGACCAAGCCGCAGGTCCAAGATGGGGAAGAGGTCGAACGGCTAGAAGATAGTCCGCGCGAACGGACAAGGCGAATAAAGAAGCAGGTCGCGACGAATAAGGAGATAGGTCGCTGCGACTGAAAGACAGGACAAAGAGGACGCGCGGACAGGGCGCAAACAGCGAGAACAGGTCGCGATAAGAATAGGCAAGCCGCGCGGACACGGCGCACAGAATCAGGAGGAGAAGATCGAGTCCTCTGATACCATGTTAAAAGTAACGAACAAACGACTAGAGCAGAGAATAAACGACTAGAAAACAAGCCGGAACTTTGAATAATTGAAATTTTATTATCCAAAAAGATATCATTTACAAAGGTATGGCCTCCCTTTTATAGAATGGAGGAGAGAGAGTAGAATACAAACTAACAATGTGGGACTAAAGCTATACAACAGATTTGGGCGGCTAGAATAAGAGACCGGAACAGGCCGCGCGGTTAGACAATGTTCTAACCGCTCGGCAATACCAGAACCAAGAGAGAAATGCGGTAGGAGACCGCTAAACCGGCCGGTTTCCAAGCCGCCGGAGATAAGCCGTCAGACCGCCGGATACCACACAGCAACAGTCTGGAAATCAACCCGCCAACCTCAATCCGCCAGACCGCCCGGTCAACAACCCGCCATGCTCAAACCGCTAGACCGCCCGGTCTCATACTTCGATAGCAGTTAAGAATCAGAAGCCTATAAATAGAACGGTAAGGTGCCT
The DNA here is from genome assembly GCA_039513925.1 of Platanthera zijinensis. Classification (NCBI taxonomy): domain Eukaryota; kingdom Viridiplantae; phylum Streptophyta; class Magnoliopsida; order Asparagales; family Orchidaceae; genus Platanthera; species Platanthera zijinensis. Next base: position 97,669,871 of record CM077088.1, read on the forward strand.
GGTAGAAGGTGGTTGCCCCATCTTTTCTTCTTCTAAGGCACCTAGCTCAGCATTGGCTAGGGAGGGGAGAATGATAATTCTTCTTTGTAAGAGGTGGGACCTCCGCGTTGAAGCCCACGGTCTGTTCCTTTAAGATTCTCATCCAGGTGGTGGTTCAAGAAGAGTAAGTGTGAGCTGCAGTTTTAGATCCGAGCTTTAGGGGGAGTCGGGTTTACTGGCTCCAATAATAATAAGTCTTAGTTTTGGGCTCAATATGTCGTGATAAACGCCCAGAAATAATTATACGGTTGTAGATAAAGTATTCAGAGGGGTTACCCTCATACGGTTAGGTTATATCGTTGGGTATGCAGTTAGTACATATTCAAGAACTTTGTTTTGAGTTGTATTCCTTTCATGTGTGGAAATTTAGTAGGGTGCACCTGGTTGATTGGAGTCATGATAAGGTCACCCTTAGGGCCAATTCCTAAGTTGTCTAGGTACTTGAATATTGAGTATAGCTCGGGGAAGACGAAGTGTAATCTTCCCATGAGTACAATAAAAATCACTTAGGATTAGTTAAAGAGCAATGTGAGGAAAGGGTTAAGTAATAAATAAATACTCATAAAAGTAAGTACCTTGCGAAAGGGAGCTTTGGGCTTCAGCCCATCATAGTTCCTAGTTTCCTCGAGAGCCATTCACAAGGAATTCCCTGGGCAGTCCAAGGTTAATATAAATCGTAGGAATAACAATCTAAAAGAGTAACCATAAATAATCACAGTCACACACGCTCACCCCATTGTATCGGGAGGATAGTTGGTGTAGATTTGTGAGCGGTAGGCTCAGTCGTTGTTAAAAAGAAAATTGGGTTTTGTTTTTGAACCAGTAGCTCGGGAGCTCTTATAGCATGTGTGCATGTGCATTAAGTGGTGATTCCTCATTATTGGACGGTCGTTCACACCGACGTCGATACGTTGACTCGATGGGTGTAAGTATTCACTTAGCCAAGGAAAGACTGGTTATTTGCCCGCATTAGTACAAGGGACTTCGTAGCACCTAACAATAGGTGTACTAAGTAGTACGCAAGGTCTAGGATTGGTAGTGTGAATACCGATCTAGGAGTGGGGTGGCCTAACCCACTGATGATGCATATTTTAGCTTATTTTATTAGGGTAAAAATATATTTGTTTTCGTTTTAAATCTCTTTCTTTTTTCATTTTTAGGTTCCTTTGAGTTTCTTTTTATGTAAATAATATTACTAATGTTTTCTTCTCTTTTTGCAGGTTTTCATAGCTTTCTGCCAAAATGACCTTATCCTGATGAAGTCTTCTGCCAGAACCCAAATCTCGAGAGAAAACACATGACACGCCCCCCTAACACGCCCTTCCTAGGCGTGTCTCTAGGCGTGTCACCCTCATCCTGAAGTCTGTTGCCGCATTTAAAGATTTTTCGTCGCTGCACATCAACCCATACGTGACACTCCCCTAACATGGGCATGGCTCTGGGGAGTGTAGCACTTTTTCTGACCCATCCACCTTCTCTTCTCTTTAACCCATCTTCTCCACCTTTACGATTCTTAGTATCAAGTTTTTGGCGCCGTTGCCGGAGAATAGTTTTGATATTTTAAAAAAGGACAACAATTAATTTATCATTTTATTTCTCTCTCTCTTACCCCTCTTTCGCGGTTGATTTTATTTTTTATGGAAATTTTTTGTTTTTCTTGTGGAGAGTTCGATCGCTCTCGCGAGGAATGTTGGGTAGGATATAATTCATCCACCTATGATTATATCCCTTCCGGATTGGATCAATTTGGCCATATTGATCCGTCTGCATATTTTCTTTCATGGGTTTACGATGATTTTAAAACGCCTTCCTACCCTTCTCCTCCAAATTTTTCTTATTTTAATTTTTCTGAAGATTTCTTTAATGGACATTTTGATCCTAGCCCTATTTTCTACTACTCAGGGTGACAACAACCTGATCATTCTTGGGGCCAAGGTGATCATCAACCCATTCAATCTCAAGATTTCTCCGTTTTTTCTCCGCATGTTTGCGTGTCTCATATTTTTGATTTTAGCAAAAATGAAATCAATTTTGATTCTGTGGCATTTGATGCACGCATACATGCTCATTTCAATGTGATTTTTGATGCTTTAACTTCTGAGGCCACCACTTTTTCTTCTCCTCCTCCTCCTATTTATCTTTCGAATGATGAATCTTCGGATTTTCTGCATTGCCTTCAATCACTCACAGAAGACGATTGTTCAGAAATTCCATTGTGCTTTCAACCTCTCGAGGAGGAAATTTCCCCCGATATCCCAATTTTTTTTTCAATTTTACGAGGAAGACAAACTTTGTTTTGTTCGATCTTCCGAGGAGATTGATTTTTCGGATGTCCCGTGTTGCTCCCAATCTATGGAAATGATTGATATTCAAGTGGAGCAACCAGATCTTTTTATCAAAAAAATTTCTAGTGATCAACCATCGCCTTCTTCTTCTTTTTCTTCTCTTCCCCCTCCTTGCGAAAATTCGTCTTTCTTTTCTTCTTTTATTTTTCCTTCTAATTTAGTTTCTAATTCTTCTTCTTTTTCCCCTTCTAATAGTTTATTTTCTCTTACTAACAAATTTTCTTTTTCTAAATATTTTTCCTTTTTATTTTATTTAAAAAATAAAATAATTAGAAAAAAATATTTTTCTTCTTAAAAAGTGTTTGGGCACTCAAGCCGCAAAGCATATTACGCGAGCTGTCATTACATTTCTCTTTTTATTTTCCATTTAGCTAACAAATAACGTCGAGCTCAACGACGATAACCAAAGAGCGCTATTGGGAGGCATCCTATGCTTATCTATTTTTTTGTTGTTTTTTATTTTGTTTTGTGCAGGAATAAGCTCTTGTATGTTTGTGCAGCTTCTCGCCTCTCAACTTGGACTCGATCTAACCTTTCGCTCAAGTTTGGGGGACGCATTTTTCAACGTCTTGGCATCAAACGCTAGGGAAGCATCTTTTCTTTTTCTTTGCATTTCTTTTTCTTCTTTTCTCTCATTTCCCAACTCTCTTTATACTTAACTTTAAACATTGGAGACAATGTTTAACTTTAAGTATGTGGGAGTTTTTACTTAGGTAGTTTACTTTAGAAAAATCAAAAATAAATATAAATTTTTTTTTAAAAATTCAAAAAAATATATATATTTATATAATTTTTTGAAAAAAAAAATCCCAAATTAAATTGAGTTAATTTTTGCCAAATCAATTAGTAAACCGTCACTTTGCATTTTATTATTTTTTTAAGCTCATGCCTACTTGCTTAGTTAGAATAAATTAGATTAATTTTCTGTTTAAATATATTAAGCGAGTAGAATGTTGACTCATGCAATATTAGTATTTAGGGTAGTATACTATTTTTGAAATTTTTTTTGAATTTTTCTTCACTTTTTCTTAGCCTCCTTTTTATTTCTTTTACTTTTATAAAACCTATCATCCTTTTATTTTTCCTTATTAAAATCATTTTAAACGTTAATTAGTATTAAGTGTAGTAGACACAAACCGGTCAAGACACTTATTATCATTGTTTTCATGAAAGCAAATTCTGTATTTCCAAATTGTGTGCTTCTCTTCTTTTGAAATTTCAAAGCTTTACTTTGAGTAGATTTAGGAAGCATGAAAATGATTTAGGCATTTATTTTGAAACGTTTGAGCTTTTCCACCCCGCCTAACATTAATTGTTGCTAGCCATTTTTGTGTCTTTTCTTTTCCTTTTTGTAGCCCCACTTTTTATTTCACCACAGCAAAATAGATTACCTATATGCACACTTTAAATTTATTTTTGAGCTTTAATTTCTATTGTGCATCTTTTGAAAATTTTTGTAAAAAATCCTTGTATTATCTTTTGCTACAAAAGTGGAAATATTTAAGTATGAAAAATGGAAAAAAAAATTTTAAAAAAAATTGATGAAAAAAAAAGTAAAAAAAAGTAAAAGAAAAGAAAAAAAAGTGAAAAGTATTTTTTTTGGCTAACATTATTTTGGCAAAGCTCACTTCTTTTTGATTTTTAGTGTACAAATACACCTCGTGTTTATCTTTTGAATATCACACCATTAAAAACCTAAGCCTAACTGTACGCCTAGTTAAAGCCTTAGTGATTCATGCTTCCTACGTTTACTTTTTAGTATAGTAGCGAGAAACTAGATTGAGTAAGTATTTTTTGATAGAAATATTGAACTTTGTCTTGATTGACTATGGTTTTAATTTCCCTCTTAGACTTTAGTAGTGACTCAATGCGCTTTTTACACGTTACCTTATTATGTTTTAATTCTATAAAAATTTGGGATGATTTATTTTTATATTTAGTAAAATTTATGAAATTTTGTGCTAAGTTAAAGTAGGAATTTTCAGTTCGTTTTCAAAATTTCTCTACCTCTAAATTCCTGTCTTACTCGTTTATAGCATTTTTAAACTTTTCAATTAATCCTCTTTATTTTCTCTAACTTGTAGTCTTTGCTTGCGGACAAGCAAAATAATAAGTTTGGGGGAATTTGATGATGCATATTTTAGCTTAATTTATCAGGGTAAAAATATATTTATTTTCGTTTTAAATCTCTTTATTTTTGTATTTTTAGGTTCCTTTTTGTTTTTTTATGTAAATAATATAACTAATGTTTTCTTCTCTTTTTGCAGGTTTCCACAGCTTTCTGGCAAAATGACCTGACATGCCCCCCAAACATGCCCTCCCTAGACGTGTCACAGGGCGTGTAACCCGATCCCGAAGAAGCTTGATGCTAAAACCCAAATATCGAGAGAAAACACCTGATACGCCCCCCTGACACGCCCTCCCCAGGCGTGTCTCTGGGCGTGTCACCCTCATCCCGAAGTCTGCTTCCGCATTTAAAGATTTTCATCATTGCATATCAACCCGTACGTGACACGCCCCCGACACGGGCATGGCCCTAGGGCTGGTAGCACTTTTTCTAACGACTGACAGATTTCCGACCAATGATTTTGATATGACATGCCTTACACGCCCCCTACACGGGCGTGTCCCAGGGAGTGTCTACCATTGTACAGAAGTAATCATCATTCTTGCCAGAATCCAGTGCCCGAGGTCAACTCTATACTCGACACGCCCCCTTACACGCCCTCCCCATGCGTGATAAGGGGCGTGACCTAGACAGAAATTTTGCCTATAAATACCAGGCCATTCCAAGCATTCTAGACCAAGTTTTGGGGAGAGGGGAGGTGCTGCAAGTTTCAGTCTTAGATTTTTTATTTTTTTATTTTTTTTTCTCTCTCTCCCTCCATTTATAGTTTTAGTTTCCATGCAATGTACTTTCATTACATGTAATCTCTTTTTACTAATGCTGTAGTTGTAATTAGCTCTATTTTCACGTACTTATAATCTCCATTCCTAGTTGTAATCCATTTTTGTTTTTAATGAAATTTTAGTTATCGTTCTCTTTCTCTATATCTCTCTCTTTTGTTTTCATACACCTTTATTATTTACCCCTCTCTTTCCCTTTTACCATGAATAACGAATCCTCATTTGTACTCGATCGCGATGATTTGAGAATGTGTAAATCAAGTTATGATGTTTTAGCTTCATTTTTCTTCTTAAAGTAATTACCTTTGATTTACTCTTTGTTTTTATTTAGTGGGACTATATTGCCGGTATATAGTTTCCATTTGGGTTTTCATTCTTAGTTAGCCGAGAGGCTCGTAGATTGAATCAATCACCTAAGAGTAAAGAGAGTTACATGCACCCCTCGAGAGAGGCAGACGTTAAATCTCTCGGATTGGAGTGAAATCCAATAGCGGGTTTCACCACATAAAGCGAGCTTTAGGTATTCAATTTGGACAAGAGTTCGGTCGGACCTTCATAAACTCAGGTGGGCACGACTTTGAGAGAAGCGTGTTCATGCTTTGGGAACCTCTATGGTCAAGGTGTTTTACTTTATTTAGAATTAGTTTGTTATTTCATTTTGATTTTCTTATTTCAAAGTGATTCAAGATTGAGTACTCCCCTTTTTCTTTTGCTCTAACCCTTTTTATTCTGCAAGTAATTTAGTTCTCTTTTCAGCTTAGTAATTTCGTTCATCTTTTTAGTTAAGTAAATTAATAGAAAAATCATTTGATAAAATAATAGCGATCTCCTCGAAGTAGAAGTAATCAATATGCAAAAGGGAAATACGACCTTGATATAAATCTTTAGTATCCTATACTATAAACAATAAGGTACGCTTGTCTTTATCGTATATAGAATCAGAGAATATTATCAACTTCCACCACATCCACCTTCTCTTCTCTTTAACCCCTCTTCTCCACCTTTGCGATTATTATTATCACCCACTATCTCTGTTTGCCACTGCGTGAAGTACCCTAGAGTTTAGCTAACTCCAAATGGGAGAACTAAAGTTCTGTGTGCATAGAGTCATGTGCGTGTATTGCACTTGCATGAATCATGGTATACCATACAACAACACACATATTTGCATATAACCTGATACCCCATCGTGTAAACTAGTACAGGATAACTTATATGATGGGAGCCTTGTAAAACGTCCCCTTAACTTATAAGTCTGTATAGGCATCCTTATAAGTAAAGGTTACTTTCTCAGTGATAGATAACTGCTCTACCTTTACCTTAATTATTGTTACCATTATATTGCTTCTCTTACTTGCTATACATATATATTCTTGTCATCTTGTAATATATACTTTTAATATATAATAGATAGGTCCACCGTAACCTTCTTTTGTTTATCTCCACATTTGGTACTTCCCTTTCCTGCCTTTCCGTGCGGTGCCTAGGCATTACAGGAGAGGGGAGGGGGATCAAGACTTACTTTTAAACTAATGGCCTAATGGGTATAACACTAGGGGCACCAGTTGGGAGATAGGGTGCAGTTACCGGGGAACCAACCCAACTGAAGTACCTTGCATGAGGAGGTGAACCATCATAGTCTAGGAGTGGCAGCAATACCACCAGTCAGGGGATCTGTGAGTGATTAGTATTTTTACTTCCGCGAGCGTTTTGTAGTGAGGTTTATTTTTACTAAGAAGGAACGCATCTTTCTACAGCTTTAGCTTAATTTCTTATACAGACTTATATTATTATTGTATTGTGATCGTGGACATGTTTTCGTTTATATAATGAAAATGAATGTTTTACTTCTTTCTTCTATGTACTGTGGTTGAGATATTGCTAGAAGAATCAGTGTTTTGTTATGATGGCCTTCTCGGGAGTTTGTGTCACTATAAAGCAGCGGTTCTGAGCATAAGGCCCGGTCAAAAAAAGGGGGTCTTATAGGAATCACCATCAATACTAAGAGCATAGTTATATTTGATGTTGTTCAAGCTCATTATGTGCAGGATGTTCCTTGGAACTAGGTTAGACAAGCTGTCTAAGTGATGGTGTCAGGTGGTCACAAGGTACGGTTGTGGAGAGATAAAAAATCTATCCAAGTCCACAGGCGTTGAGTGAAGCAAACTCACTCAACACCAGATGCAAAGAAATGTGGTCAAGTCCACAAGCATTGAGAGAAACAAGCTCACTCATTTCCAGATGCAAAGAAATGTTGTTAATTCCACAGGCATTGAGTAAAGCAAGCTCACTCAACGCCAGATGCAAAGAAGCGTCGTGTACTGTCAAGCTTCTGCATTGGCAAGATAAAAAATCGACCAAGTCCACAGGCGTTGAGTGAATACAACTCACTCAATGCCATATAACAGAAGGCATCGAGTGAATACACAAAAGACATCGTGTGATCTCAAAGCCTTGCCTTTTACAGTAATGAAATCTGGTAAAGTCTAGATGCGTCGAGTAATGAAGGCTCACTCGACGCCAAAGCAGTTAAGGCTACATCAGTCTAGGTGGTGTTGAATGATGAAGACGCACTCAACGCCTAAGCTGACAGAAAATATGTCTAAGTACAGAAGTGTTAAGTGAAGGCTATTCACTCAATGCCTCATCAATATAATAGGCTAAAGTAGAAAGCGCTCGGTGAAGAAGCTACACTCAACGCTTTCATTCAGGAATGTGACTAAGTGTTTTGGAATTGAGTGATGAAGACTCATTCAACGCCTAGTGAAAAAAAACTGTCCAAGTACTTTGGCATTGAGTGATGAAGGGTCACTCAACGCCTACTGATGCAGAAAGTTTGGCTAAGGCCAAAAGCGTTGAGTGAAGCTTGTTCAATCAACGCCTGAGTTAGAAAAAATCTGTCTAAGTGTTTTGGCGTTAATTGAAGCTTGTTCACTCAATGACTATACTAATATGCTTGAATTTGACAAAGTCCACATATGCTGACATCAGCAAAAGTAAACAAAGTCAAAAAAAATTGAAGTGGGATGGCTACAGTATTGGACAAACGGTGTCGTAGGACTACTGTACGACTTTTTGTTGTTAAAGCAAAGTTGCAGCTGTCAACTTCAGTGGGGCCCACGGGTCAAAATAGTCGTTGATCGGTGGAATAGAAAAGGTAGATTTTAGAATGAAAAGATCAGCTTTCAGGAAATAGCTGGACTTCATCTTCTTCCTCGGCCATTATTGCAGAGCTTTTAAGAACAAGTTCCAACAATATGATATGAGAGTTCTAGAGTTAGATGTTGTCTTCTTCACCGACAACAACAAGTTCAGTTTTAATTTCCGAGAACAAGAAAGCAGCCAAGTTCAAACTGATGCAGGCTCAGAGATTTGACAACGAATAGATCTACGGACTAGCACGAATACTTGTCCACAATCCAAATCCTATATTCGCACAATCGCTCTGCGCGGCACCACGTTAATTAATTCTATCAATTATATGCTAGCGTATGGGTAGCCAAACTGATTAGGATCGAATAGAGGTTATAGGCCAATATTCTTTCCGGCTAAAAGGACCTACCCGTTCCGAACTAGCGGTGTTGTACCAAAAGAGATCTACCTAATAAAATACGATTCGGAAAAGGTAGATCTCTCCTAAAAAAAGAAAACGAAGGTTTGCCAAGCCTTTCTCAAAATTAAAGGAAATTAAGAGGGACAACAAAATCAATTGAATGATCACCACGATATAATTTTTATTTCTATCAAAAATTCAACGCTAAGAATCTACCACCACATGAATTAATCTAGGAAGAGAAACACACGATCGGTAGAAAGGATTCATTACCCCATCGAAATGGATGATTCTGATTTCTTTGCTTGGATCGTTCATCAACGGCTCCGCTGGAGTCACGCCGGTTGGAGATAAACTTGTCCTCCTTCTTCGCGTCACGCCGGAGTTGGAATCCACAAAGGAAATCTTTGCCTTTGCCGATTTCTTCAAGGAGGTGGGTTGAATGGTTGCTTTGTTGGAGGTCGGTTTTGAGGGGACAAAAGGAGTAGGAGAGGGTTGTTAAGGCGAGAAAATAGGAGGGAAAGAGGGGAGGAGTCTTGTGGCCAAATTCCATAAGGAGGAGAGGGAGGAGGGTGGCTGAAATTGCCAAGGAAGACGGTGAAAGAGGGATGACCGTATTTTGCCAAGGGGGGAGGAGGATCTCAAAAGATCTTAAGGGTGATTATTTTCTTATTCTTCTTCTCTCTAATCAATCCTTCATAATATGGCTATATATAGCCTACACCACTCAATCTCCCTTCATTCAAAATACAAAATTCAAAATTCAAAATTCAAATTGAAAATATGATGGTTATATAAACCCATCATAGCACATGAAATGAAATAATTAAAACAACACGTGATGGTTATAAGCACCCATCATTACACATGAAATGAAAATTAAAATAAACATAAAAATGACTTAATAATTATTAATAATTATTAAAAAATTATTAATAATTATTAATAAATTGGTTTGTGCCCCGGGCGGATATTATGGCGACGCTCCACATGGTCATCACGGCGCCGCAAATCTTTTTTTTAAGGCGGAGAAAGTTCTTCTAAAAGCGCGTTTTCACCATCTTCAATATGTTGAGGGCCGTCGTCTCCATCAATCCTCCCCCGCTCAAAAGTTCTCATCACTGATGAGATGGTCTGAACATACCGGTGTAGGAGAGCATCATCCCCAAAAAACATGTAGCGGACAACAACACTACTTGGAGAAGAGAGCACTTCAACTTGGAGAATCCTGTTATGTAAAAAGGTGGTCCTAGAGAACCTCAGAAAAGCATTAGTCAATAAAGGATAACAAATTTCTACATCAACAACCAACGTACCTCTAGTGAAGACCGATGAAGAGAGCGATCAAGGCACAAACTCACTACCCAAACCATAAGAAAACAAAGTTGACCCGAATGGACAGACAGATAATTCAAGTGTTGAAGAAACATGTAACATTAAAATAGAAACATTAAAAATAGGGGTAATACCCCAATCTGTGGATAATTTAAAATGATATGCGTATTCTCCTAATTTCATTAATATCCTTAAAAGATCCAGTTCGCCAACTCGCCAACTTTCTATAGTGCCCGAAGGCAACCGTTTAGGGACGAGACGCACCATAACTAAATCGTAAATCATATAGTAAGACTCTCTTTTATGTAAGCTAGCATGAATTTGTAAGATATAATTTGTATGGCTAGCGTTTCACTAATGTGCTTATATAAAATGTGATCATGATGAGCATAAACTTGTGCAAGCTTATTTAATCTATTCGGTGGAGGTAACAGAACTAAATAAGGTGGCACCAATAAAACTAAATAAGGTGGCACCAGCGGAACTACATCAGGTGGCACCAATAGTACGAGATCAGGTGGCAAAATAGACGGACACTTCACTTACGTATGATCAGAGATTTGCATATTCTTAGAAAGTCGAGAGGATACAGAGCTATCGAAAATGATATCGTGGCCAAACACAAATTCAGTAAACGCACTAAAACTTATACGACGAGACATGTCCAAAGAAGGGGCCCGCAGGGTTGGCAAAATAAAATGACTCAGATCAAACATACCAAACTCCTATCCTAAAGGGTCCACTAAACGAGTCAACGAATCAGGTGGGAGAGTCGGCAAAAATACAACCGAGAGAGAGTTAAAATCATATTCAATTTCATGCAATGGAGTCAGAATCATGGGATGCTAATCTGGGCCTACTTCAATAACGTCTTCCAAAAGTATAACTCTCTCACATGGAAATTCTTCCAACACATTAGACATGTCATCCAATTCAGAATCAGTAAAGGTCTTAGAAATGGGCAATATCAAACCCGACGTAAATTTTAACTCAGAGTGAACGTCAGATAATGGAGATAACAATAAAGAACTATCATTTGGGTTCATAGCGCTAAAATCATCCAAACATAAACTTCTCACATAAGGTGATTCTTCCCAATCAGTTGGAACATCCTTTAAGTCCGGGTCATAAATAATAATATTGAAATCCTCACTCACAGGCTCCTTAGATAATTCAAGTATATTCTTAGTAGGTGTAATCGTAGGCTCTAACACGATGGGGATCGTATCCGAGAGAGGGCACTCAATACTAGGGTGCACAGACACAATGCTAGTATGGCATGTAATAGGCAAAGAGATACTCTCACTGCTTGGACTATCATTGTAACATCCAAAAAACCCTAAGTCCAAAAATGAGTTCAGGGTGGGTGACACGGCCTGGGACACGGGCGTGCCCAAGGGCATGTCCGGTGCACACGGCCTAGGACACGAGAGTGTCCTAAGGCGTGTCCTGCTCGGGCGGCATTGAGTGGAGTGGCATTGAGTGGCATTGAGTGGAGTGGCATTGAGTGTGGTACACGGCCTATGACACAGGAGTGTCACAGGGGCGTGTTGAGCACACGGCCGAGGACACGGTCGTGTTCCTTAGCCTTGTCCTTCTCGTGTGTTTCAGCCTTGTGTTGATGAGGTGACACGGCCATCCACACGGCCGTCTACTGGTTTACACGGGCATGTTAGAGAGTGACACGGGCATGTCGTAGCCCGTGTTCTGTTCCAGATTGAGTCGGTTCTGTAGCCGCTCAAGGGACACGGCCTGTGACTCGGGGGTGTCACAAGCCGTGTAAGCTCTATTTAGATGCTTTTCAAAGCAATTGAGGCTATTCGTTCCCTTCTATTTGGATCCTGTGGTCCAAGATTATCCTTGCTCTTATAAGGCCGAGAATGGAGATGAATATCTCATTCTCATATTGGCCATTCTCTTTCTAAGTGAAGAGAGAGAGGAGAGCAAGGATGGAAGAAGGATAAGCTTTCCGACCACCGGTGGAGCTTCAGCGGTCCGAATCAAGAGCCAAGTTCAGCGTTGCGAAGGCAAGGCCGCTGCGGTGCTTTCCTTCCGGCTAATTCTTTCATGGCGTCGAAGCGATCGTCAAGGGTAACGGTCTTTCTTCCTTTGGAAGGTGAAGCCCTTTGTTTATACATGTATATCTGTGGAATCCTCCATCCAAAGATGGAAGAGCGTAAGTGATTCCAGGGGTTGAGTCTACATCTAGAGCCGGAAATGTGTAGTACGACATAGGCATGCTATGTGAAGCCCATCTGGATGGAAGTCTGGATTGGTGATGCTGCGAACCGGAGAAGACTCCGTGTATAAATCGGTTACCTTACGGAGATGGTGAGGGCGATTGTGATGAGCTTTGTATAGCTCCTTTGTTTGTATGCCTGGTGCGAGCTGTATTGATGGAGTTGAAAGCAGAACTATGTGCCGGTGTTGAGGAGGAATGCGAGAACCTCTGAGTGGGTAGGGCACCCACCAAGTTGGATGATCGGATTGTTGTAAGGGGACACATCTGAGTTTGTGGGTACTAGAGGCCTCCAACAGGGGGTTGGAAGCTGATTCCAATAGCCAACAAGTTAAGAACCTCTGAGTGGGTGGGCCACCCAACAAGTTCAGTGGGAGGATCGGGTAAGCGATCGATTGGTAGTAATACAGCGGGGCGATTTCCCTAGGCTTATTATACTATGGGGGTAGGTCGATTGATAGTGCTCACAGTTTTCTATGAGGTACGTACCTCTGAGTGGACGGGTGCGTGAGGTCTTCAACAGGGGTTTGGAGGCTTAGGCCCGACCAACAAGTAAACACCTCGAACCGGTGGTGGAACCATGAGGATCTTGGTACACCGTAAGTGTGCCCTGAGTGCACGGAACGTCTGGCACGAAGGCCGGCGTTTGTGTTGATAATGTGGATTGTATATATGTGTTGAGATTGGAATACATGCAGGGAAGGAACCACTGCCACGAGTAGGGGGTAGGGTCGTTATAATTGGTCAGTTGAATGCTGACCGTTGCTTTGTTTGTAAGGCCTTAAGGCCGTGAGCACGGTGCTTGTGTACATTCCTATTCTTGTATCTAAATGTGTTGTTTATATAGTAGTGGACATTCATGGATTGAGTTTGTGCAACATATAAGCTTCTACTAGAATGATCTGAGTTAGGATGCGTGGTATTTTGGTATTAACTTGTGACCTCGCCGTCTGTTAGTGGCATATAATGTGGGGCCCCGGCCAGACCTACTATTATATGTTATTTAACGGGTCGTGTTATTACATTTTGGTATCAAAGGCCTCTCAGTTTTCCCTTTCGAATTTGTGGCCGAATTCGTTTGTCGGGTAGTGAGCACGTGTACGTGCGAACCATTTTAACATATTTGAACTCAAGAATGTCCACTAGGAATGTGCGTGTGTGTCTTCGGTATGTTTGCCGTTTTTGATTGGAGGTTGATTATTGATATCTTGTTCATATATAGGTGACAAGGAGTGGTGTTGGGCTATTTGAGCCCAAGCATTCAGAGGAGAGTGTGGCACCAGCCGAGGTGCCCATACCTCCTCCTTCTGCGGAAACTATACGCCTAGTTGCGGAGGCAGTATTTGCCATGATTCAAGCACAACCTATTGGGCAAGCAAGGCCTATAGTGGAGCCAGTTCGGGTTGGTGCAAGGCAAGAGCGTGTGGAAGCTCGGGTGGACGAGCGAGCAACTGACGAGCAATTGAAGCGGTTTATGGATTTTCATCCACCTAAGTTTGTCGGGGCGCATTCCCCAACGCAGGCGGAAGATTGGCTTTCAAGAGTGAAAAGGATCCTGACAGTGCTCAGGATTGATGAGGGGTAGAGAGTGACATTAGCCACTTTCCTACTGGAAGGAGAGGTGAGACTATGGTGGGATCACATCGAGATGCACCAGTTGGCAGGCAGAGGCCTGGGAGAGATTTCGATGGACGAATTCTCTAGATTATTTTGGGCAAAGTATTTGCCAGTATCGCGGAGAAATGCTATGGAGACCGAATTCCAACGTCTTGTGCATGGTGAGAAGACTGTGGATGACTACTTACATGAATTTACCAGGCTGGGACGTTATGCGGGGTTGACTTTTGCGGAAGAAGCGTGGAAGACGAACAGATTCTATGAGGGACTCCGAGATGAGTTTAGATTGGCTCTTCCGAGTTCAGTGAACTAAGGCTTCCAAGCCTTAGTAGATACAACCTGTGCGCTAGAAAAAGATTTGAAACGAGTACACGACAGGAAGAACTTGGCGGCGGACAAATCGGAGTTCAAAGTTCAGCAGTCCGAACAGTCAGAGTTTAGGAAACGGGATAAGAAGAGGTTCAGGCCTGCTGAACAAACATCTTCAGATGTTGCTTCGGGCGCAACGTTTGGTCAAGGACGTGTTGAGTCGCATACCTGTTTCAATTGTGGGAAGCAGGGCATATAGCATGTTACTATTGGAAAGGCCCGTCAAAGAGTGAGCAAAAGACAGGCGCGTCCTATGAGGAAAAGGTTAAGGCAGTGGCGGAATCATCTACATCCTGGGCACAACCACGAGTGTACAATCTCGGAGTGCAGGGGCCGCAAAGCTCATATCATGAAATGCAACAGCCTCGAGTGTTTTACCTGGAGTTGAAGGAGGCTATTAAGAAGCTGCTTAGAGACGCGGATGAACGGAAATAAAGTGGAGGGTGCACTTTATTGCTTTTTATTGTACTTTGTCTATTATATGTATGTGTGTTTATGAAAACACTTTTGTTGGTGCGAGAACATGGGGAGAGTAACTCTGGATCATTTTGGTTAATAATGAATCGATTGCATTGTTGTGTTACCATTGTCGTTGCGCTAAATTTCGGGATGAAATTTCTATAAGGAGTGGAGGATTTTAACACCCCAAAAACCCTAAGTCCCAAAATGAGTTCAGGCTGGGTGACACGGAGTTGGACACGGGCGTGTCCGGTGCACATGGCTTGGGACACGGGCGTGTCCCAGGGCATGTCCTACTCGGGCGGCGTTGAGTGGAGTGGCGTTGAGTGGCATAGAGTGGAGTGGTGTTGAGTGTCGTTTAGTGTGGTACACGGCCTATGACACGGGCATGTCACAGGGGCGTATTGAGCACACGGTCGAGGACACGGGCATGTGCCTTAGCCGTGTCCTTCTCGGTTGTTTCAGCCTTGTGTTGATGAGGTGACACGGCCATCCATACTGTCGTGTACTGGTTGACACGGGCGTGTCAGAGAGTGACATAGGCGTGTTGTAGCCCGTGTTCTATTCTAGATTGAGTCAGTTCTGTAGCCGCTCAAGGGACACGGGCATGTCACACGCCGTGTCAGCTCTATTTAGATGCTTTTCAAAGCAATCGAGGCCGTTCATTCCCTTATATTAGGATCCTGTGGTTCAAGATTATCCCTGCTGTTATAAGGCCGAGAATGGAGATGAATATCTCATTCTCATATTGGCCATTCTGTTTCTAAGTGAAGAGAGATAAGAGAGCAAGGAAGGAAGAAGGAGAAGCTTTCCGACCGCCAGTGGAGCTTTAGTGGTCTGAATCGAGAGCCGAGTTCAGCATTGCAAAGGCAAGGCCGCTGTGGTGCTTTCCTTCCGGCTAGTTCTTTCATTGCGCCGAAGCGATCGTCAAGGGTAACGATCTTTCTTACTTGGGCAGGTGAAGCCCTTTGTTTATGCATGTATATCTGTTGAATCCTCCATCAAAAGATGGAAGAGCGTAAGTGATTCCAGCGATTGAGTCATCATCTAGAGCCAGAAATGTGTAGTACGACATAGGCATGCTGTGTGAAGCCCATCTGGATGGATGTCTGGATTGGTGATGCTGCAAATCGGAGAAGAGTCCGTGTATACATCGGTTACCTTATGTAGATTGTGAGGATGATTGTGATGAGCTTTGTATAGTTCCTTTGGTTATATGCTCGGCGCGAGCTGTATTGATTGAGTGGAAAGCGGCACTATGTGCCGGTGTTGTGGAGGAATGCGAGGACCTCTGAGTGGGTAGGGAACCCACCAAGTTCAATGATCGGATTGTTGTAAGCGGACACCTCTGAGTGGGTGGGTACGAGAGGCCTCCAATAGGGGTTTCGCGGCTGATGCCCATAGCAAACAAGTTAAGAACCTCTGAGTGGGTGGGCGATCCAACAAGTTCAGTGGGAGGATCGGGTGAGCGGTCGATTGGTAGCAATGCAGCGGGGCGATTTCCCTAGGCTTGTTACACAATGGGGGTAGGTCGACTGATAGTGCTCACAGTTTGCAATGAGGTGCATGCCTCTTAGTGGGCGGGTGCGTGAGTTCTTCAATAGGGGTTTGGAGGCTTATGCCCGGCCAACAAGTAAACACCTCAAACCGGTGGTGGAACCTTGAGTGCACGGAACGTCTGGCACGAATGCCGGTGTTTGTGTTGATAATGTGAATTATATGTATGTGTTTAGATTGGAATACATGCAGGGAAGGAACCATTGCCCCGGGTAAGGGGTAGGGTCGTTATAATTGGTCAGCTGAATGTTGACCGTTGCTTTGTTTGTCACCCCTGGGGTGGATATCCATATGCAGGTGCTGACCATGTGGATGCTGAAATGGATTGAGCGGGCTGAATGCCATGCTGCTGCTGCTGTTAGGCCCTCGATGGCCATGCAAAGCTTTGGATTTCATGTGTGGCCAGCCTGCGTGCCGATGCATGAAGTCATATGTTTGTAAAGAGAAACTTGTAAGGCCTTAAGGCCGTGAGCGGTGTGCTTGTGTACATTCCTGTTATTGTATCTAAATGTGTTGTTTATATAGTAGTGGACATTCATGGATTGAGTTCATGCAACTTGTAAGCTTTCGCTAGAATGCTCTTAGTTAGGATGCGTGGTATTTTGGTATTAACTTGTGACCTCGCCGTCCGTTTGTGGCATATAATGTTGGGCCCCGGCCGGACCTTCTATTATATGTTATTTAATGGGTCGGGTTGTTACAATCATCATCATCCCAAACATCATATTCTAGATCACTAGGGATTCCATCAGACTCAGACGCATCAGAATCGTTCTGGCACTAATGAACATGTCAGAATATTCTCACCAACGGGGTCATCCTTAAAATCCAGAGATAGTATATCAACATCAGCATCCTCAGAAGTATAAGTACCTATCTTTAGGGACATAGGTGTTGAAGCTAACGGAGGCATAACACTAGTGGTATCAACTATTGAGTCCACAACAAAAAACCTATTAGGAGAGGTCTCCCTAACGGGGGGTTGTGGTCATAATATGGCCTTTCCAGTCTGACACAAGTGAGCATTATTCCTAGGAATGTAGTGCTTCTTAATTTCTACTGCCATAGTAAAAGTGGTGTCTAGATCGGTTTGAAAATAACACAATAATTTACCCTGGATATAGGGGTTTAACCCCTTACGAAACCTAGAGAGGGTGATCTCTAACAACTCTTTCACACCACTACTAACCATCATATCCTTAAAAAGACGCATATAATCTGAGACCGACTTGTTCCCTTGTTTAAGGTTAGTCAAATCATCAGTTATCTGTCGCTTGGTCTCAACATTTGGTTTATAATAATTCTTAATGGCGGTATGGATCTAGTTCCAAAACTATACTCACTCAAAGGCTTGGTGTTAGCAGGGCGAAGGTAGGCGGGATCAAATTGATCCGAGAGTAGGCTACGCATGTGCGGCCAAGCGTAACGATAGCTACCAACATGACGCTCTTCGTTTAACCAAAACAACTGGGCTTGACCTACTAATCGCTCTCGGGCAAAGTTATCCTTTTTTTGGTCGTCCCATAAGTTGCAATTAATATAATGCTCTAATCCCTTCAGCCAATCTCTAAAAATTTAGGTACATCCTAAACCATCATAAGTAGGATAAATGTGGTGTGCCCTAGGGGTGTGTTTAGTCATATCCTTAGCATATGAATAGTCTAACTTGGCAACATATATGTCATATGCCATTTTAGTGAGAACCGGAGAGAAAACTCACCCGGAGTTGGTGCACATGCAAAGAGAAATGAACTGGCACTATTTAATTTTCAAAGATGGAATTGTTCCCACTTAATAACTAAGGCGATAAAAGATTTTTTTTTTATTTGCTTGCAGAAAATAATATGAAAATTATTAAATAAATTTTTTTTTTTTTTTTGCTGAAAAAATATAAAAATCGGCCGCTATTTGCAGACCAACAATAAAATTTTAAAACAACTTAATAAAAATAATGAATTAATGAAAAATATTTTTTTTTCCTTACTACAAAAATGATGGAGAATTTTCAGAATTTTTGTTTTTTGAATTTTGAGAAAATTTGGAAATTTTACGCCGATATTTGCAGACCAAAAATTTAAAAAATTGATTTATATGTTGTGCAATGAAACGTGCAAAGTGTGTGTCGATGTTCAAAGCAAAAGGGGGAGGGGGCTAATTAAGAAATTGACGTGAACCTCCCTCTGATACCAAATTGATGCAGGCTCACACGTTTGACAACGAATAGATCTATGGACTAGCACGAAAACCTCTCCACAATCCAAATCATATATTCGCACAATCGCTCTACGCGGCACCACATTAATTAATTCTATCAATTATATGCTAGCGTACGGGTAGCCAAACCGATTAGGATCGAATAGAGGCGATATGCCAATATTCTTTTCGGCTAAAAGGACCTACCCGGTCCGAACGAGTGGTGTTGTACCAAAAGAGATCTACCAAATAAAATACTATTCGGAAAAGGTAGATCTCTCCTAACAAAAGAAAACGAAGGTTCGCTAAGCCTTTCTCGAAATTAAAGGAAATTAAGAGGGACAACAAAATCAATTGAAAGATCACCACGATATAATTTTTATTGCTATCAAAAATTCAACGCTAAGAATCTACCACCACAGGAATTAATCTAGGAAGAGAAACACGCAATCGGTAGAAAGGATTCGTTACCCTATCGGAATGGATGATTCCGATTTCTTTGCTTGGATCATTCTTCAACGGCTTTGCCGGAGTCATGCCGGTTGGAGAGGAACTTGTCCTCCTTTGTCACGTCACGCCGGAGTTGGAATCCACAAAGGAAATCTTTGTCTTGGCCGATTTCTTCAAGGAGGAGGGTTGAATGGTTGCTTTGTTGCAGGTCGGTTTTGAGGGGACAAAAGGAGTAGGAGAGGATTGTTAAGGTTAGAAAAGAGGAGGGAAAGAGGGGAGGAGTCTTGTGGCTGAATTCCACAAGGAGGAGAGGGAGGAGGGATGTCGAAATTGCAAAGGGAGTGGGGGAAAGAGGGATGGCCGAATTTTGCCAAGGGGGAAGGAGGATCTCAAAAGATCTTTAGGGGGATTATTTTCTTATTCTTCATCTCCTTATCTATCATTCATAACATGGCTATATATATCCTACACCACTCAATCTCCCTCCATTCAAACTTCAAAATTCAAAATTCAAAATTCAACTTGAAAATATGATGATTATATAAACCCATCATAGCACATGAAATGAAATAATTAAAACAACACATGATGGTTATAAGCACACATCATTACACATGAAATGAAAACTAAAACAAACATAAAAATGACTTAATATTTATTAATAATTATTAATAAATTATTAATAATTATTAATAAATTGGTTTGCGCCCCAGGCGGATATTATGGCGACGCTCCACATGGTCATCACGACCCCGCAAATCTTTATTTGAAGGCAGAGAAAGTTCTTCTGTAAGCGCGGCGTCACCGTATTCAATATGTTGAGGGCCGTCGTCTCCATCACGAACCCTAGCTGTAGGATCTGGGATCTAAAGCAAGTTAGCTAGTGCCGTTTTCAACTGCACCAACAAGTTCAGAAAACTTACTTTATGAAGGAGAAGAAGTAGCAGAAGTTGTGTGAAGAAAAATCAGAATAGGTATATCATTTGTCTTCATCAGCAAGGTCATTGAAAGTCTTTGTGAAATCAGAAGAGGCAGAGCCATCTGATTTCTGAAGTCAATAAATTAGAGCTCAGTTTATCTCAGCTCAGGTAGCAGCAAACAGAGAAACCCTAGATGCAGTTTCTTCACAGTTCAAGTAAGCCTAATCCTGAAGATATAATCTTGGGGCTATGATGAAGGAGATAGTCCTTAGCTTCTAGTTCAGTTTAGAAAGGTGCAGAGCAACTGATCTATAAGGTACTTCCAACACAAGCCAAGTCAACCTGGAGATCAGATACTTGGTGTTGTGAAGAAGGTAAGGCTGAGTTTGTCTCAGTCCGGGAAGGTTGGCACAGAGAAATTTTTCTTGTGTCAAATCAACTCACCAACCCACTTCCATTTCGTAGGCTCCTTTTGGATCTGAGTTGTAAGCCTGAAGTTATAAAGGCTGAGAGAAGGATCTAGTTGTGGATCTCAGGTAGGGCTTGAGGGCCTGAGCTGTAGGAGATTTATTCTCTGAGGTAGGATCCAAGTGTGGATCTGAGTGTAGGACCCTTGGGTCTGAGGTAGGATCCAGTCTTTGATCTGTGATAGGGCTGTCCTCCTTGCCTGAGTTATAGGACCTTTGGCCTGAGATAGGTAATCTTATGATCACTGAGTTATAGGGCCTTGTGCCTGAGCTATAGGTTTTGGAGGAGACTGAGAGATCCTGCGAGATCTATGTTGTAAGCTCTTTGGAGCCAAGATTGGAGAAGTTCCTTGTCTAACATCTGTTAGAAAGGTGGGAGGGAATGTGGGCGTACTCATAATCTTGGAAACCACTATAAATATTGGTGTGCTTGTGTTGTGTTCTTGAAAGCAGGATTAGAAAGCTAACCTAACACACACTAAGTTAAAAGATAGTCACAAGAGACTAATAAACCTATTCACCCCCCATCTAGGTGATTTAGCTATTCTTAAAACTAAAGACTTTCAGGTGGTATTAGAGGGAGGTTGCTCAAAAAGGACATAACAGTCTGAGTAGATCCCCAAGGATAGCTAAAAGGATTATACTTATGGGTTCAGAAGTGAACCATAAGGAGTGGAGCTCAATGAAGCTTCAATCATACAGAAAGGAAAATACATACAATGGGCTATTGGCAGTTGTTATATAAGATGAAGAGTATCCTACTACCAGGATAGGAATCAGAGCCCCACTGTCCTTTGTGTTTAGTGATAATGATAAAGATGATTTCTATCCATATGCAAGGATAAAGATCAGAACCCCTCTGTCACAATCAGAGAGTTGCTCAGAGGTGGATGATTAGGAAGAAGATTCCATTTGCTACTAAGGGTGGATGGCTATGTTAGATGAACAAACCTGCCAGGATCAGCCTGGTCCAGAAAAGGTACATTCCCTATCTAGCTCATTCTCAAAATCTGATTATGAGACCAGTCCAAAATCTGATACATCCACATCAAATGATGAGGATAAACCTATATCAGAAGAAGATGTCAATCAACTGATTGACCAATATGGTGCACTTCTGGAGGCCTTTAAGAAAAGCAAGAAGTTGGCCAAAGAGCAAGTTGTGGAGATTACCTCTCTTCAGCTAGCTACTGCACAATAGTGAGATAACATCCTTGCTGGATCAGAAGGCTAGGGAATGCATCCAACTAAAGGCCATCTAAATCTCCCAAATTGAGACCATAAGCCAGAAGAATAAGATCAACTTGTATCTTGAAGAGAAACTCCTTAAAGAGAAAAAGGTTGTGGCTAGTTTTTCAAAGACCAAAATAGTATTACC
The DNA here is from genome assembly GCA_039513925.1 of Platanthera zijinensis. NCBI lineage: Eukaryota > Viridiplantae > Streptophyta > Magnoliopsida > Asparagales > Orchidaceae > Platanthera > Platanthera zijinensis. Next base: position 97,691,699 of record CM077088.1, read on the forward strand.
ACTGATTGGCTCTTTTACCTCTCAAAAATATAAGAGAGGTTTAGAGTTCAAGTGGAATTCTAGTGTTGCCCATTACAAAGGGAAAGGCAAGGCTCATGTAATGCCTCAGGACACCTTTCATAAGGTAATTCTCCCTTCCAATAGGTTTGACCAAGACTGCTTGTATGGTCACTAAAAGAATGAGAATTCTCCTTGTAATTGTACAAGTGTATCATACAATTGGAGATAGGAGGGCATTGGTTTGAGTGCATAGAAGGCTCCCCATGATGAGGTCCAAATGGCCCATCATGATCCATTTGTATTTGGTGCTCCAGCCCCTACACTCAAGGAGAAGGCAGTAGCCAATTCTCAGTGTCTTCCAGCAAAAATCCAGACCAAGGATAAGTCAGTCAATAAGGCTGACTTGGCTAGCTCTAAGGCCATTAATAGCATATTAACTTCAAAGAAGATTGATGTTAATGAAAATCAGAGTGAGCAAAGTACTTCTACTGGCAGACTCACCTTTAGTTAGATTTTTACTGAGAGAAACAAGAAGGCTACAACACTACCCTTTGAACAGGCAACTAATGATGGCTTGCACTTTTCTAAGGCTGTTCAAAAGAGGAGATATAACATCCATGAATGTTGGTGTTGTGGTAAATTTGGCCACTTTTCCATAGATTACTGGCACAACCCTAGTGTGTCAAGGGTAAGTCTTTATGACAGAGCTAGTGTTAGTCTTCCTGTCAAAAAATATACAGGAAAGCGTGTGCATTTTTATGCTAATCAAAACCTAGGATCCAATAATTATTGGGGTTCTAACGTGAGGTAAACTCTATTTTGCAGGATAGTCCAAGTGACAATACCCCCATGTATTATTTGGACAGATATTGCTCAAGGAATTAGACTGAAACTATGAGCTAGCTTGAGGATCATACTCCAATGAGAAATGGACTTAAGATCTTCAGTTGAGAAGTAGAAGATGGATAACTTTACCATCAAGTTCCTCCTTCTGCCCAAAAGGAATTGGATGGTGTGATGTTATTTGCATTCCTAAAAGTGGATAAAGCACATATATGTTGTGTAAAATCCTTCAAGAGGTATCTGATTGGTTAATCAGACCAGCAGAATCCAGCCATTGAAGCCCTAAGATGTCTAACTGATGGGATATAATATTGTTGCCACTTCAGCAGAACAGTGAGGAGAAGAACAAGAAGGCTGTACTCATCACTAAAGAAAGCACTAGAAGTAGCTTTTTTGAGAGCAGCAAGGAAGGAGAACATAATGCTTAGCTAAAAAGTTTATCAAGTGGTATCCTCAGCTAATAGACTCTTCTGAGGAAATAAGAAGAGAAATGTATGCTCAGGGTTAGGTATCATCTGAACTTGTAGGTAGGGTTGTCCATGTCAGTGGCTACCAATCATGAAATAATCTAGCTGAGGTATAATAAATGGTAACTGAGAGTAAGGTTGTAAAAGATTAATGCAAACACTAAGAGAGAGCTAGTACAGTCTGGAAAGCTAGAAATCTTAAGTCTTGCCTAGATAATTAGTGTCAGAGAATCTTCTGCACCAAATAGTTCATCAATACTGCTGAAATTCAGCAATATCTCTATGGACAATGCTAAGATTGAGAGGGAGATTCCAACAAATCTCCCTTCTTAAGATGACAAAGGTGTCATTGAGATGACTGAAGTAATAAAGGGGGAGAAGGCAATGGGTGATGGACATGATCATGGGGGAGTATGTTGTGTAAGCAGAGATGGTATACGAAGAGACAGAACAGTCCAAGTGGTATACTGCCAACTCAAATAGTCAAATAGCTTGAGCAAGAGGCAAATCTGTTGCTGAAGAAGTGGAAGAGATCTAGCTCAACAAGAAAATACTTTCAAGTGGTATTAGGACTATAACCTCAAGATAAGTAGAACTTCTGTATATTGAGATTCTACTAGCGTAATCTAAATTTATATGAATTCTATCTCTCATAATAGGACTATGCATATTAAGATTAAATATCAGTTAGTTAGGGAGAATATGGAAAAGAAATATCTCAGTCTTGAGTTTGTCCCCACAGACATGCTAAAGGCTTATATCTTCACTAAGACATTATAAGAAGTCAAGTTCGACACCTGCAAGTTGGGTACGTTGAATTTTGTATAGCTTCAGTTGCTCCATGTTATATTTTTATTGCATAACTCACCTCTCCTGTAGGTAGATAAGTCTAACATTTGGTATCAAGACTCTCATGTGATATCAAGTGGTATTTAGACTAAGATGGACACAAGTGTCCAGTAAAGAGAATGACAGTAGATGCTCTAGTTGAGGAGGAGCAAGTCAAGATGCTCCTATTGAGGGTGAGAAAATTCTGAAGTTGCATGAACAAATCTTTCTGTTAAGAGGCAGCGAGCAGTTTTAGTGGATCAAAGATCATCACAGCTAATCAACAGGTTCTTAGGATTATGCAAAGTCTGAGGGGGAGACCAACCCTAGTGGATGGATGTTGTTGTGCAGTCACTGCTGTTGTTGTATAGATATGTTACTGCAGAACTAGAGGAAAAGTCAGTACCTCCCTTACTACAGCTGCATGAAGCTTTAAGTGGTATATGGAGTGGAATTGGCTCAAGTGAAACTATGTTAGCAGCTAGCTCAAGTGCTGTAGTGATGTGTTGTATCAATGTATCAACACAAAAGGCATGAATCCTAATCAAGTAGTTTGATCACTATGATAATTTGCTTAGCGGTATCAATTTAGGACTTTGGCTAGGATCAAGAGATTAATTCTCCCATGATCCTTTCACCTCCCTCAATAGATATATGCCTATAGAAAAAGCCAGAAAGGGGGAGAGGTGTGACAATACTTGGAATGTTGGAGATTGGAGATTTAGAAGCATTACTTGACATGAATAGGTCATGTTAAGTCAGTTCATATTACTTAGAAAGAATCAAGTGGTATCAGGAATGCAATGACTACATGTTGAGCCATGTTGAGTCAGTTCATATAATGAGGTAAGTGCTTCTGGTGGTGCTCCATTTAAGTATTAAGTGGTATACGGAGAGTTCATATTATTTGAGTAATTGTTCAAATGGTATGAGAATACAATACAGTTAAATGAAGTACATTAAATTTATATATTTATCATGTTAATGCTTCTTAGTAATGTTGGGTGTTCTGCCTTCTTCAAATAGGTGGAGATTGTTGGGAATATTGCCCACATTGTTCCCTAGACTTGATTTGAAGAGACATCACCATCAACACTAAGAGCATAGTTATATTTGATGTTGTTCAAGATCATAATGTGTAGGATGTTCCATGGAATAAGGTTAAACAAGCTGTCTAAGTGATGATGACAGGTGGTCACAAGGTAGGTTGGTGGAGAGACATAAAATTTGTCCAAGTCCATATGCATTTAGTGAAGCAAGCTCACTCAATGCCAGATGCAAAGAAATGTGGTCAAGTCCACATGCATTGAGTGAAGCAAGCTCACTCAATGTCAGATGAAAAGAAATGTGGTTAAGTCCATAGGCATTGAGTGAATCAAGCTCACTCAATGCTAGTTGCTAAGAAGTGTCGTGTGTTGTCTAGCTTCTGTATTGGAAAGCAGAAAAATAGACCAAGTCCATAGGTGTTGAGTGAATCCAGCTCACTCAATGCCATATAACAGAAGGCTTCGAGTGAATACAGCAAAAGCGTCGTGTGATGTGAAAGCCTTGTCGTTGATAGTAAAGAAATATGGTCAAGTCCAGATGCGTCGAGTTATGAAGGCTCACTCCACGACAAATCAGTTAAAACTACATCAGTCTAGCTGCCATTGAGTGATGAAGACACACTCAACGCCTAAGCTGACAGAAAATTTGTCTAAGTACATAAGCGTTGAGTGAAGGCTATTCACTCAACACCTCATCAATATAATAGGCTAAAGCAGAAAGCGCTGAGTGAAGAAACTACACACAACACTTTCATTCTAGAATACAACTAAGTGTTTTCGCATTAGGTGATGACGACTCACTCAACGCCTAGTGATAGAAAACAGTCTAAGTACTTTTGCATTGAGTGATGAGGGTCACTCAATGCCTATTGATGTAGAAAGTTTTGCTAAGGCCAAAAGAGTTGAGTGAAGCTTGTTAGCTCAACGCATGAGTTAAACAGAAATTTGTCTAAGTGTTTTGGCATTGAGTGAAGCTTGTTCACTAAACGCCTATACTAATGTGCTTGAATTTGGCTAAGTCCACAGATGCTGACATCAGCAAAAGTTAACAAAATTCAAAATGAGGCAGGATGGCTATACTACAGGACAAACGGCACCGCATACCTACTGTATGACTTTTGGCTATTTAAGCAAAGTTGCAGCTGTCAACTTCAGTGGGGCCCACGGGTAAAAATAGCCATTGATCGGTAGAATAGAAAATGCAGAGTTCAGAATGAAGAGATAAGCTTTCAGGAAATAGCTGGACTTCAATTTCTTCCTCGGTCATTGTTGTAGAGCTTTGAAGAACAATTTCCAGCCATCTGATCTGGGAGTTCTAGAGTTAGTTGTTGTCTTCTTCACCAACAACAAAAAGTTTAGAGTTAATGCCCGAGAACAAGAAAGCAGCGAAGGTCGAACCCTAGCTATAGGATTTGGGATTTAAAGCAAGTTGGCTGGTGCCATTTTAACCTGCACTAGCAAGTTCAAAAATCTTACTTTTTGAAGGAGAAGAAGCAGAAGCTGTGTGAAGAACAACAAGAACAAATATATCATTTATCTTCACCAATAAGGTCAGAGAAGGTCTTTGAGAAAGAAGAACAGGCAGAGCCATCTAGTTTTTGTAGTCAATAAGTTAGAGCTGAGTTTATCTCAGCTCAGGTAGCATCAAAGGGAGAAAAGCTAGCTGCAGTTTCTTCACAGTTTAAGTAAGCCTAATCTTGAAGATATAATCTTAAGGGTGTGAAGAAGGAGATATGAATGAGCTTCTAGTTAAGTTCAGAAAGGTGCTGAGTAGCAGATCTGAAAGGTACTTCCAGCACAAGATAAGTCAACCTCAAGATCAGATATTTGGTGTTGTGAATAAGGTAGGGCTAAGTTTGTCTCAGTCTAGGAAGGTCTGTATAGAGAAATTTCTCTTATGTCAAATAAATTCACCTACCCACTTCCATTCTGTAGGATCCTTTTTGATCTGAGTGGTAATCCTGAAGTTTTAAAGGTTGAGAGTAGGATCTAGTTGTGGATCTGAGGTAGGGCTTGAAGGCTTGAGCTGTAGGAGATATATTATTTGAGGTAGGATCCAAGTATGGATCTGAGTGTAGTACCTTTGGGTATGATTTAGGATCCAATCTTGGATCTATGGTAGGGCTGTCCTCCCATCCTGAGTTGTAGGACCTTTGACCTGAGGTAGGTGATCTTAGGATAACTGAGTTGTAAGGCCTTTTTCCTGAGCTGTAGGTCTTGGAGGAGTCCGAGAGATCATGCAAGATCTATGTTGTAATCTTTTTGGAGACGAGATTAGAGAATTTCCTTATCTAACAAGCTGTCAGAAAGGTGGGAGGGAAAGTGGACGTACCCATAATCATGGGAACCACTATAAATATTGGCGTGCTTGTGTTGTGTTCTTGAAAGCAGGCTAGAAAGCTAACCTAACACACACTAAGTTAAAAGATAGTGAAAAGAGACTAAGAAACCTATTCACCCCCCCCCTCTAGGTGATTTAGCTATCCTTGAAACTAAAGACTTTAAAATACCGAACACATGTGTTGGTTTCTAATTATTTTTTTAAATAATTCCGCTAGAATGCAACTCTGAGTTAGAATGTGTTAATGATTTGATTTTGATCCGTAGCTCCACCGACTGTCCGTGGAATATTCCGTGGGGTCCCGACCGGACCTTCTCTTATATTCTACATGACGGATGGAGGTGTTACACCAGGCCTCCCCTACTGAGTGCATTTAGCTGGCTACACGTATCGTGTCCGCAACATATGCTCGGCGCCAGGGCCGATCTCCTGCATCATGGCCTTAAGGTACAACCAGCGCTAGGGATGACCACCCTCCTTGCCCGCCCGCATCCACCCGCTCCGCTAGCTGAGGCTTCTTTTCCTTTCCCAGCGATCTCCCATCACAAAGGAGTTATCGTCCATTGATTGCGAGCCTTCTCTAATGCCCGATCATTCCATCATGATGTCCAGTGTCCATTGCATAGGTAACCACCAACACAACCACCCGTGTAACCATCATGGTTAGTGGGGAGATTTATTTATTTAATTACGGTGTGCAAATAAGAAATAAAATAAAAATAATGAGTATTTAAAATATGCTAAATATGGTATGCACCCAGTAATTTAGGGGGTTATGGTGTGCAGATAGCCGCATAACTATCGTAACCACCCGAGGCCTATAAAAAGGCCCTCAGACCCCTCTTATTTCTAATATTTCCTCCTCTCAGCTTTATTCTTCCTTAGGTCAGAGCTCTTCCAATATCCTTCTACGAGCCACCTCCTCCCGTCAAAAAACACGAGAATTTGTATAAGTCCACATCACTTCAGAGAAGAAGACATTTCGCCAGCAACTTTAAGAAATCTCCTATGTGCACAGCATTATGCAAGTCCCCACCTACACATCTCTTCACACATCGTAGTAGTGTTCAACATCCATACAACATCCAAGAACTTCTGCCCTCGCTTGAAGGCAATAGAAACTGAGCTTTGCGTGAGGCGGTCTGTCACCCACCAATCATAACTACATTCTCTCTCATCTTATCGATGAAACGAGAAGCGACCTATCGCCCTTAATTCCACTGACACCATGTGAACTATTGGGAAAAACCCATATGATTTACCTTAACAAATTATATTTTCAATGATTTAACATCCTAGATTTATTACCTATGATGTATAGAGAGGGTAATATAGTCTTAGAATTTTTTGGATATCAATGGAGTAAAGTACATGAGAAGGGCACGCTGAATCTTAAAGAAAATCAAGAAAAGATAACATGTGTCAACTAGAAGTCAACGCAACGTCGACTTAATGTCGACGTTACTTTGATTAGCAGTTAGAGCAACATAATAAAATTAGTCAATGTTACTTCAAGCTTTATATAGACGCATACATCGATATATTATCGACATAATATAGATTACAGAGTAAATTTGATAGTCAATCAGAATGAAGAAAGAGTTCGGCGCAACTAATATATGAGATCGAAGTTACATTTATTAAAGTTCTGAACGAGAATTTTTCTGGGATTAATTAAGACTTTTTCAAGAAAGATTTAAATTGAATAACCATTTCTTTGAGATGTTGGAAGACGGTATTAATAATAAATGGTTCTCTACCATATATATACATACACACATACATATATATATACATACATTAATATATTTATATACATATATAAATATAAATATATATATAAATATATATATATATATATATATATATATATATATATATATATATATTTATACATACAAACATATATATACATACAAACATATATATATATATTATACACACACACACACATACTTATATATATACATACATACACATATACATACACATATCTATACACATATCTATACATATACATATATATACTTATATATATATGGTTGGGTATTGCTTCCATAATAATCTTGATTTGAAGAAGTCCCCCTTGAACAAAGATGAATTGAGTTGTATTTGACAATGCTTTCAAGTTATGTGCTTGCATGATTTAATTACTAAGTACAAACCAATGTCAGATTACAATGAGTCATGTAATATGAGACTATGCAATGTAATCTCTCATTGTGTAGGACATGGTGTTGACTCTTGTGTAATCTCTCTGTTGGGGTGTCTCCATTTTCAAGTATATAGTAATCAAAGAAAAGAATGGTTGCTGAGTTCAGGGAAAACCGGAAAATTGCCCAAGTCAAATTCGTCGATCATCCACGTGAAGTCTCGTGTCATTAGTCGAGATGTCATGTGAACACTCATGGAATTCGTCGAGTTTACTCGGGAAATTTTTGTCTGTTTCTTAAAATTTCTTCAAAAACGGCTAAGTCAAATACGTCGAGTATTCACGTGAAGTCTCGTGTCATTCGTCAAGATGTTACGTGTATACTCGTAGAATTCTCGAGAACTCTAATGACTATTGACAAAAAAATTCTTCTGGTCTCATTTCCGTCTGACTAAAATTCGTCGAATTATCTCGAGTAATTCGTCGAGTTCTTTCATGTAATTCGTCAAATGCACTCGTGGAATTCGTCGAATGACTGTGTAAATCGTCGAGTTTTCTAAGTATTACATGAATCATTTCAATGAATGGACTTAATAATTTTTTTGGTTTGTTTTTCCAAGGGGTTCTATTTAGAAATGACGGCCTTGTACAGTACACGTGAAAGCTTAATTTGGAGTATAAATTCTCGCCGTTGGGATGGAATCCTATATAAATACCTTGGAATACATTCCATATTTACGGATCACTGAGAATTACAAGAATCGCTAATTTCTCTAAACCTAATTCTCATAAATCTTGAACGACTGTGAACTTTCACTTTCCCAATTTACTGTGCTCGAAATCGATCAACCTGACGACTTCAACGTTCACGATCAGTGATTCCTAACAAGAAGAAATTCGACAAATCACTGCTTTCATATTCTACAAAGGTGTTCTTGATTTAGTCAAATTCCAAAGTTTTCAGATCAAGTTTTTCAAGTTTTCAAGTCTTCTTCTACAACCTTCATTTCAAGATCTACTCTCCTAGAAGGAAAAAGATTGAATCCATTCAGATCTGAAGAAGACGATTGTTCTCAATCTGGAAATTGTATAAACCAATTTTATTATTGTAGGAAGTTTCTACTTTCAAGTTTTTAGACCCGTGTTTTTTGGATCGAGTTGTAGGAGAGGTTGTTCTCCGAGTTATTGGAGCGTTGTCTCCGAGTTGCATATGTTTAGGCTCCGAGGTGTAATATTTTTATAATCAATGTTTTTTTGAAGTAGTCGAGTCTAGCCCGAAGTGCTAGATAGGCGAGGCGGGGCAATGGACGTACCCATTCCGGGGAATCTCTATTAATCTTTGTGTCTATATTGTGTTTCTGTGTGTTTGTTGTTACTAATTTTTTATTATGCTAAAAGATGTAGAACTCACCTATTCACCCCCCTCTGGGTGATTTATGTAGACAACTAGATACTTTCAATTGATATTAAAGGGAGGTTATTCGTTAAAAGGTTAACACCTTGAACAAGATCTCTATCTAGTTATCATAGCACAAGATTTTCTAATATGGATATAAGCAAGGACATGTACCCCATGAAGTTGCATGTGTGTTCTAAAGAAAACATCCCCATGTGGAAGGAAAGAGTTAGGTTCTTTATCGAAGCTGCCGATCTAAGAATCTTTCAGATTGTTGAAGAAGGTCTGCATGTACCCATGACTGCTTCGATCATCAATCCAAGTATGACGGTTCCTTAGAAGATGCTAGACTTGAACAAAGATGAGATTGCTCTGGTCTCTCTGGATAAGAAGGCAAAGAACAATATTGCAAGTGCTGTGGATGACTCCATATTGTAGAATATTATCCACTGCAAGTCGGCCAAAAAAATATGGGCTTCTCTGATTGTCCTCATGGAAGGGATGGAGGAGGTTAGGGATGACCGAAAATCCCTCTTCAACAAGGAATACGAGGCATTCAAACAAGGCAAAAGAGACTTAATAGCTGACTACTATGAGAGTTTCTTCAAGATTGTTAACGACTTGAGGAACTATGGTCGGGTGTTCACAAACGGTGAACTTAATAACAAATTCTTGAGATCCCTAATGAAAGAATGTGATAATAAGGTTTGTGCGATAAGGGAGTTTGGTAAACTCTCCGGAACTGACCCTCAGAATCTATTTGGGAATCTTCTCTCATTTGAACTTCATATCAAGATGAGGAAAGATGAAGAAGAAGGAAGCAGATCCTCAACCAGAGAAAAGTCAGTGACACTAAAGGCTGAAGGGACAAGTAAGCCTAGAGCTGTATCTCCTACCAGAATGCAAACCTCATGTGATCAGGAAGACTCAGAGCCAAGTACCTCATGCTTTGAAATGTTAGATACAGTGTTCTCTTTACTCTCCAAATAATTCAAGAGGATGCTTAGCAAGAGAAGGAAAATAAGAAATCAACCCTCATTATATAATTACAGGATATCACATGGTGATGATGATCACTATAAGAAAAGTTACAAAAACAACATGTATAAATGAAAATCAAACAAACATATATCATCTGGCATTGTGTGCTACTATTGCAATAAGCCAGGGCACATGATTGGCGATTGCCCGCACAAAAAGAAGGATGGTACTAGAAGAGAAGAGAAGAAATCCTTCCATAGGAAGAAGATAGAAGAAAAGAACTTTATAGAAAATAAGCCAAAGACTCTGATTGATAGCAACTCAGATGAGTCAATCTCAGATGAGGAAGCCTACTTTGACCTCATGGCACATACTGACGATGATGAAGACAACTCCCAGTACATTGGGAAGCTAAATTCTCACCACCTCTCTCTGAGTCGGATACTGCCTCAGATGGTCATGAAGACTATTCTTCTTAGGAGGAGTCAGATTTATTGGCTCAGTATAAGGTACTGTTGTCAAGTTTTGACAAATGTCATAAGGTAGTCAAAACTCAGTGCAAGGAGATTAACTCTCTCAAGGCAGTGGAATCTGATCTGAGAGAAGAAATTGAAAAATTTAATCCTCTCAGAGAGGAAGTCCAATCTTTGTAAGAGAAACTCTTGACCTCTACTAAATTCATAAGGATGGAAGAGAAATTCATAGATGAATTAGATGAAAATTTGTTAGCCGAGAAGAAGCTTGTAGCAAGCTTCTTGAGCCAAACATGGTCCTTCCTCCCATAGATAGATTTTCTGCTCCAAAGAAGGGTAGAGGAGTTGGACACAAATCCGTTAAAGGTAAAGGGAAGGTTTTTCAAAGTCAAACCACCTTCAAGAAAGTCATCTTTCCAACAAATAAGTATGATTTTGAGACATCCTACAGTCACTTTGCTAGACCAACATATGTTGACTCTAACAAAAGCTTCCAAGGATGGAGTCGCACCAGAGATTTTGGAACGATTTCTCTAAAATCACCTCATGAAGAAATGATCTTTAAGGATTATGGTCCATATGTTTATGGACCGAGTGCTAAGAAGACAACAAAGGTAAAGCCTATTATGGTCAAACCACTTGAGACAAAGAAGTCTTGTGTGTGTTGTAATCATGAGCTTACACGTCTAAGTCAGCTACTCCTGCAAGACCACCCATTCAAAAGGTATAATAGGAGAACTAGAGAAGATATAACCGGTTTCACTGTTGGTATTGTGACAAGGTTGGTCACTTTGCCATCGATTGCTGGTTTAACCCCATGAATTGTAAGACTCCATGATTTGACACTACAAGAACGACCACTCGCAATGTTAACACCCCCAGGGGTGTCAAGCTAACCCGAAACCAAGTACCTAAATCTATTTAGGTTCCTAAGGGAAATTAGCTTGTAAATGTAGGTGATGAGTTGTAAATATTCGTATTTTCCAAAACATTGTTTAGGTTGTTTTAGTTTATTTTTTTTGTTTTTAGATACTTTTGTTCAATAAAATGTTCCTTTTATGTATATATTATTCTAACTTATCTTTATTTCATTTTCTGAAATTTTTGCAGAAATTGGTGAATTTTCAAAGTGCACGCCCGTATCAATTAGGTCACGCCCTTGATCAGGTCGGGTTACTTTGATTCCAATGGAAAACTACCGCCTGCAATGGAAAAATCAGGCACACCCGTGACCTTTCCAAAATGCCCGTGTTTGTACTGGAGTTTTCAACCCAGTTCAAATGGTTGCTGCCGACAACAAATTTCTGTTAGGTGCCCAGTCACGCCCCCCCCCCTATACGCCCGTGACCGTCGAACATGCCCGTGACCAACATGTGGACTTTCTAGATGCTTCCAAAAATTTGCCAGTCACCAGGTTTTCAGATTCACCAGCATGCCAGCTCGACACGCCCCACTATCACGCCCGTGACCAGGGCGTGTAATCAGAATTTTTTTCCTATAAATAGAACTTTGTTGTAAGGGCCAAGGGTTCAGTTTTTTTGGACCATTTTGTTGTTTGTGGGCAGCTTAGGTGCAATTTGTGCTATATAAGGAGAATTTTCCCCTCCCTCCTTTTGTGTTTTTTTAGCATTTTGTAACCCAACTTTTGTCTTAATAAAATATGTTTGTTTTTCCCTCCTTATGTTTTCATGGAATGCATGTGGGTATCCCAATTTTATTCTCTATTTTCCCCTTGTTTTTTCCTTGTTTTTCCCTATTTTTCTATGGGTGTCTGTGTGTATGAGAGTAATTTTAAGCCTTTATGTTTTAAAGTTATTTTCTTACTTAGCTTTGTTCTAATTTTTCTATTAGTTTAGTGTTGTTATGCTAGCTTTTCTTAGCTTTTCCCTTAGCTTTTATGTTTTTTAGTGCTTTTCATTCATTCTTATGAATTCATAAAAATGTTTTTAAAAGTGTTTTTATTTTTTTAACTTAGTTTTTCTCTTTATTTTTGTAAAACTTTTTGTTTTTTTAACTTTTATTTTCACTTTTATGCACTTTTATGAAGTTATAAGAATGGATTTGTAATCGTTTTAATTTTTGTATCACTTTGATTTTGCTTTTATTTTAAAAACTTTTCCTTCTTTAATTTAATTTCATCTTTTTATGCATTTTTAGGAAATTCTAGTAGTTGAAATGTAATCTTTTTAATTTTTGATCACTTTATTTTTTCTCATTAATTTGTGTGTGTGAGTGTATGAGTTAGGTTTTCATTGCTTTTCTTTTTTTATGAAGAGTGTGTGAGTGTATGAGTTAGGTTTTCATTGCTTTTCTTTTTTATGAAAAGTGTGTGTGTGTGTGTGTGTGTATTAGTTAGCTTTTATTGGTTTCATTTCCCGCCTACTCGTTTGAGTAAGACTTGTACTTTATTTCTTTCATTTCCCGCATATTAGTTTGAGTAGGACTCGCATTTATTTCCGGCCTACTCATTTGAGTAGTAGTTGTTCTTATTTCCCGCCTACTCATTTGAGTAGGAATTATACTTATTTCCCGCCTACTCGTTTGAGTAGGACTTACAATTTGAATTATGTATTTTTCTTTTTTGTAACTTAGCTTTTTTACTTTATTATGGCTTTGGTGGTGTGTGTGTTCTCCTTTATTAGTAAGCTCTTCTCTTTCTAATGTTAGATTATTTTATGTCCCTTTTTTGTAACCCTTCAGCGCTTAGTTTCGAAATCCCGCCTCACCAAACTCATAAGTCATCCCCATCTTGATGAGTGGCTAATCACTCTTAGCCCTCGGCAACAAAGAGCATTGGGACATAAAAATCTATTTTAATAATTAAAGGTCCTCTTTTTCTCTTTAATTAAAGCACCTAAGGTTTACCTCGTGTATATAATGTGTACAACCACATATTGATGTGTGGTATCTATTTCTGTTATCCATACGCTAGCTAGTCGAGAGGTCATGCATATGGACTGATCACCCTAGGGTAGAAAGATTTTTCGCACTAAACCTCGAGAGAGGAGTAGCAAGATTCTTTCGGATTGGGTTCCCAAACAATAGTGGGGTTCTTAGCATAAAGCGGGCATTAAGAGGAATCCTTCGCCGAATGAGAGCTCAGTCAAGTACTCTTAATGTTCAGGTGAGTGATAGCCCTTGAAATAGGTGATCTCATGATTGTGGAACCTCCATGGCCAAGTTGTCACTTTAATTGAATTGAAACCTAGGATTTATAGTTAACAAAAATTATTTTTGTCTTAATCACTTTCGATACCGATTGTTATTTCTTCAATAAATTTTTCTAAGTCTATTTTCAGCCCTTTCTTATAACCGCCCTAGTTAGTTAGTTAATCTTACGCCTTTATTTTCGGTAAGATAATAGTCCCTCCGAGAGGAGTAGAAATAATCAACCCTCCCTGAGAAATATTCGACCTCGATATTCCCTACCTCCCCCCCCCCCCGAATATCCTATATTGCTCGTAATAGGTGCACTTGCCTCTTTTCATTCCCTCCGTGAAACTCGACCCCCGCATTAGTAATTTAATAGAAAGGTCAGGCGGCGCGGAGGGCCATCAAGTTTTTTTGGCGCCATTGTCGGGGAGTGTTGGGTATTGTATCCATAATAACCCAGATTTGTATGACCAATGTCATTATTGCTAAGTGTAGACCAATGTCAGTTTACAATGAGTCAATAAACACAGGACCATACAAAGTAATCCATCATTGTGTGATCCATGGTGGTGTCTCATGTGTAACCTCTCTATTGGGATGCATTTCATTTTCAAGTACTAGAGCAATGGAAGAAAGGAATGGTTGCTGGTTTCGACAAGAAGAAAAGAAAATTTTTCTAAAAAATTTCCTAAGTCCATTTCTCCAGAAATGACATGTATTTCTCGAGAAGTCTAAGAAAATTTCTTGAGAAAGCCAAGCTGTTCTCGAGAAACCATAAGACTTCTCTGGAAATTGTCTGAAAATATTTTAAGTCCTTTTCTCGAGAAATGCCCTGAAGATTTCTCGAGAAAGCAAAGTTAGTTCTCGAAAAAGCAAAACAGTTCTCGAAAAGCTAAGCATTTTTCTCGAGAAATCAAATATTCAGTTCACAGAATTTTCGCTAAGTAAATTTATCGACAAGGTCAAATAATTTCTCGAGAAAGCAATTCATTTCTCGAGAAATAATATTCTTCCTAAGAAATCTGTCTTCAGTTCGATATTTGCGCTAAGTACTTTTCTCAAGAAATAAAATCCCTCACGAGGAATCAGTATTTTTCTTCAAAGAATTTTCGGCAAGCCTTTTCTCAAGAAGCCATGTCTTTTCTCGAGAAAGCTAGTCATTTTTCGAGAAACCTAATTCTTCTCGAGAAATGGACTTGCAAATTTTTTTTTCAAATCTATGACGGGATTTCAAATTAATCTAAGTTAGTAATGATTGATCCATTAGTGGATCTTTCCTTAATGACTCATGACAGTTAGAAGATGTTCTATAAATAGTCCTTTCCGATTGATTCGAAAACCCTAATCATAATTTCAGTATTCAGAATTGCATCTCGCACTTTCAAAAAATATAGAGAAGGCGCCAACTTTATCGACATTCTTGTCTTCCGCTCTCTGCTGATCCATAAATTCAAGAGGAGAAACGATTCGATTAATCCAAGATTCCAAGATTCTTTAATATCTATTTGATCGAGTCAGATCCAAGGTTTTCAGATCAAGTTTTCTCAGATTTCTTCCTCAACCTTCTTCACAGAGCTTTTCAGTTTTCAAGAAGGAAGATCCTTGGATATTTCAGATCTGGAAGAGTAATATTTTTATTGTTTGTTATAAAATTGTTTTAACATTTATAGGATCTTTGTCTCCGTGTTTGTAAGAAGTTTGTTCTTCCGAGTGTAGATCCGTTAGTGGATCGAGATTGTAGATCCATGTGTGGATCGAGTTTATAGATCCGGTTTGTGGATCGAGGTGTAGATCTGGTTGTGGATCGAGGTGTAGGAGCGTGGATTTGAGTTGTAAGATTGTGATAATCTAAGAAAGGTGAAGTAGCTGAATCTATCCCTTCGTGGTAAATAGGCGAGACGGGATAGTAGATGTACCAAATACGGGTAACTCCAATAATTCTCTATGTTTGTGTGCATGTTATTTAAGATAATTTTTATTCCGCAAAAAGATGCAAACATCACCTATTAACCCCCCTCTAGGTGATTTAGGTAGATGCTTGATACTTTCAATTGGTATCCGAGGGGCGTTTTATTCGATAAGGCTAACACCTTGAACAAGATCCCAGATCTAGCGTTCAGAGATTTCACATATTCACCATAGATCGAAGCAAAGACATGTCAACCATGAAGCTATCGGTATGCACCAAGGAAAACTTTCCCATATAGAAAGAATGAGTACGGTTCTACATGGAAGCTACTGATCCGAGGATTTTTCAAATTATAGAAGAAGGACCACACATCTCTCCGCATGCTTCAGCGATAAATCCAGTAATTATGATTCCCAAAAAGATGATGGATCTCACCAAGGATGAGATTGCCTTAGTCTCCCTAGACAAGAAGGCAAAGAATATCATAGCAAGTGCAGTGGAAGATTTAATGCTCTAAAACTTATTCATTGCAAATCTGCCAAGGAGATGTAGGATTGTCTTGTTGTCCTGATGTAAGATACAAAAGAAGTGAGACGATCGCAGATTATTGTTGAACTAGAAGTACGAAGCATTCAAGCATGGTTCCAATTACTCCATAGCTGACAGTTTTGAGAAGTTGTTCAAGATAGTGAACAGTCTCAAGAACTATGGTCGTGCATTCACTCATGGTGAACTGAACGACAGGTTCCTCAAATCCCTCACAAAGGACAGGGATATAAAGGTCGTCTCCATTAGAGAATTTGGAAACTTGTCGGAGATCGACCCACAGAATCTTTTCGGTAAATTAATCTCCTACGAACTCCAAATGAACACCAGAAAGAAGGAGGAGCAAGCCAATCGATCTTCAAGCAAAGAGAAGTCTACAGCCCTAAAGGCTGAAGGTTCAAGGAAGTCTAAAGCTATTTCACCCATAAGGACATGAGCTCTAGACACTCCTGAAGACTCTGAGTCCAGCACGTCAGGCTTCGAGCTATCGGATGGAGAATTTTCCCTTATCTCTAAACAATTCATGAAGCTGCTAAGCAAAAGGAGACAAATGAAAAATAAGTCATTCTCTTCAGATTCCAAGAGATCACATCGTGATGGTGATCATACCAAGAAAATATACAACAAAGGGGACATGTATAAATACAAACTGAACAAATAGTATTCCTCTGATGTTGTTTGCTACTGTTGTAATAAATCAGGTCACAAGATTACGGAGTGTCCTTACAAGAAGAACGATAGCTCTAGGAAGGACGAGAAGAGATCCTTCAAAGGGAAGAAGAAAGAAGAAAAGGGCTTTGTCGCCAAGAAGTTGAAGAATCTCAGTGATAGTGACTCGAGTGAGTCTAGCTCTTAGAATGAAGAAGCCTACTTCGGGCATATGGCTCATACAGACAAGGAAGTTGGTGACTTAGAGTACTGCGGGAAGGTAAACTCGCACACGATACTTTCTTAATTAGAAACATCCTCGAATTGTCATAATGACTACTCTTCTGAAGAGGAAGGTGATTATGAGTTGATGGCTCAGCACGAGAACCTCTTAAAGGCTTTTAAAAATGTCGCAAGGTAGTCAAAAAGCAGTTAAAAGAGATTGCCTCCCCCAAAGTAGTGGATAAAAATATGAAGGAGGAAATTGCTTCCTCTCAAAGATGAAGTGCACTCCTTGAAAGAGGAACTCAAGGGACTTGCTGAGCCGTTAAGTCTAAAAGAAAAATATCTTGATGAGTTTGAAGAAAAGCTCGTTGTGGAGAGAAAACTCGTTGAGTGTTTCTCCAAGCCAAAGACTATTTTGCCTCTCATTGAGGAGTTTTCAACTCAGAAGAAGGGTAGTGGTCTTGGCCACGTCGGTGGAAAGGGTAAGGCTATCAAGAAGGCTAGTGCCAATAAAAAGGGGAAGCCACCCATGAGTTAACCTTCATTCAGGAAAGTAATCCTCCCAACGAACAAGTTTGACCTTGAGTCATCCTATGGTCATCATACCAGGCCTACTCATGTAGAGCTCAGGAATATATATCAGGGATGGACCCATCATTGTGACTGGTGCCAGCATCTTCAAAGAACCTTATAAAGAAATTCAGATGAAGAGTTCTGGTCAGTATGTACATGGCCATAACAATAAGAAGGCACCAAAAGCTAAATCTAATGTTCCTAAGGCTAAGGAGATGGGAAGCCCCTGCATATGCTTTAACCAGGAGGCCTCCACCTCTAAGAATGTTACCCCTGCTAGACCTAACGTTTAAAGGGTAAAGCAGGAGCACAAAAGAAGGTACAACAGGTTCGAATGTTGGTGCTGTGGCAAAATTGGTCATTTTGGCTCAGATTGGTTGTACAACCCTACCAATTTTGCAACCACACAAGTTAGTTATGTGAGACCGACCACTCGCATGGTTAATGTTCCTAGGGGGAGTATGCTGACCAGGAACCAAGGACCCAAATACATTTGGGTTCCTAAGGTAAACTGATTTATCTTTGCAGGACTGTCTAAAGGCCAATAGAACTCTGACTTGGTATTTGGACAGTGGATGATCTTGGCACATGACCAGGACAACAAGACTTCTGCGTGCCTATACACAAGATAAAGATAGACCAAATGTCATCTTTGGATGTTCAGACAGGGGAATAACAAAAGGTTATGGTATGATTTCAAACGGCGTAGTCTTTTTCTGATAATACGTTTTGTAGCCTAAACTTTAATTGTATTTTCTATTTTATATTGTACAAATCATGTCTATTATTAGTTTATTTTTTATCATTTTTATGTAAATATTATTGCCACTAACATTTTCTAGACCTTTTGCAGGTTTTCAGAAAATTGATCAAAAATGACCTGACACGCCCCCCTGTCAAGCCCTCCCTAGGCGTGACCTAGGGCATGTCACCCGATCCTGAGGACTCCTGCTGGAAGGGACAGAAAAACAAACAAAACCGCTGTCACGCCCCCCGGACACGCCCTCCCTGGGCATGTCACCAGGCGTGACCATGGGCGTGTCGCCCTCTGCCGCAAAGCCTGCCGCCGCATTAAATGCCGTTTCTCCACAGCACGCAAATAGTACTGTCACGCCCCATGTCACGCCCTTGACATGGGCGTGACTCCCTCCTTTTTTCAGTGACTGACGGATTTCCGACCAATGATTTTGACATGATGTGCCTGTCACGCCCCCCCTACACGGGCGTGACCTAGGGCGTGACCACCGACGTACAAAGACAATGATCCTTCCCGCTAGAGTCTAGAGCCCGAGGTCAACATAGTACTGTCACGCCTCCTGACATGCCCCCCTAGGGCGAGTCGGAGGGCGTGACCAACCCGTGAGAAAAAATCTATAAATTGAGACCCCCCCTCTTCATTTCAACAAGTTTTGGCTGAGAGGGGGAGGTGCTGCCCCTTTGGTTCGTGGGTCCTTTTCTAGTTTTTTATGCTTTTTTCTCTCTCTCTCTCTCTCTTTGTAATTTTTTGTTTAACCCTAGTTTAATCTTAGTTTGTTTTAGCTTTTGTTGTAATCTTGGTCTTGCTTAGTGCTACTTGTAGGGCCAGAATAGGACTTTAAATTCATGCACTTGTAATCTCTTTTTCCATAGTGTAACTTGCTCCTTTTCATTAATATAAGTGTTCTTTCTTTACTTGTGTACCTGTATATGCTTTACTACTCATACCCCCTCCTCCACTCCATTATGATTAACTAATCCTCCTTGTACTCGATCTTGATGATCCGAGGTTCGAGCGATTAAGTTATGATGTTTTAACTAATCCTTTATTTTTAGGTTAGGGCCTTGAATTACTCTTGATTAATCATGGGTTGGAGGTATATTATCGATATATACCCTCCACCTTTGCTTTCATTCTGGGCTAGCCGAGAGGCCGATAGAATGAAGTGAGCATTCAAGAGTAAAGGGAGTTGTACGCACCCCTCGAGAGAGGCAGACGTCCAAATCTCCCGGATTGGAGTAAAATCCAATAGTAGGGTTCACCGCGTAAAGCGAGTTTTAGGCCTCCAATTTAGACGAGAGTCGGTCAGACCTTCCTAAACTCAGTTGGGCACGACTTCGAGAGAAGCGTGTTCAAGCTTTTGGAACCTCCACGGTCAAGGACCTTTATCCTTTTAAGTTTAAATTTTTATCGCATTTTATTAATCGTCTTTAGCCGAGGTGATTCTTGATCGAGTGCATTTCCAGTTCATATTTTCAACCTTTCGTAGTAATCACCTATCTTGTGCTCTTTAATTAACTGCAGTAGTTTCCTTTCTAGCATAGTTCTTTACTTAATAGCACTTTACTTAATTGCGGTAGTTCTCTTTCTAGTATAGCTTTACTTCCTTCCTTGCAATTAGATTTTCTAAAACCCTAGTTTTTCTGTCGATAAGATAATAGTTTTCGTATGAGCAAGCATACTCAGCAGTTACCGGATTTCAATACGACACTTGTGTCCCCTAGCTACAATTCGATAGGTATACTTGTCTTATTGGGTTGCTAGTTCGGTTGCGTTTATTTTCTTCGAACCCTAGCACGCAACAAGTTTTTGGCGCCGTTGTCGGGGAACAATTTCCGTTGATATATTGAAAACACGAACCTATTAATTTTATCTCTTCTCTTTCTCATCCTCTTTCTTTAAATTTTTAAAAATCAAAAATTTTTATATCACTGCTCTTAATAGTAACCAACTTCACAATTTTTCTACGCCACCTAATTCTCTCGAAAAGGGCAAAGGGCTTTAAGCGCCACTATCTTGTCTAGTACCTTGCGAACCCTTCACGGGGTTGTCCTTGTGAAGTTCGGGAGTTAATCTATATAAAAAAATCTATTCCAAAAAGAAAAAAAATTTCTAATCTAGTTTTTTTTTCTAGTTTATCCTTTTTCTCTTTCTTTTCTTCTTTTCTGTTCTTTTAGTGCATGACCCGCGGGAGTCTATCGGTTATTTTGGAGTTGGACCATGAAATTGAGCGTACTCTTCGGAGAAGATCGCGATTTCAAGGTCCTACTATCCAAGTGCCGGTTGAGGACTCCGAGTCATTTGCTATTTTAAGAATGGAAGAACCCAACGTAGATGAGGCCGTGCAAAGGACTATATACTATTATGCACGACCGAACCTCGAGGGAACAGAATCAAGTATAGTCCTCCCGGTTATAGCAAACAATAACTTCGAATTAAAGCCTAGCATAATTCAAATGGTGCAGCAATATGTGCAATTTGACGGACTTCAAGATGAAGATCCGAACGCACATATAGCTAGCTTTCTTGAAATTTGCAACACCTTCAAGATAAATGGTGTCACAAATGATGCAATCAGGCTGAGACTCTTCCCCTTCTCTTTAAGAACTAAAGCTAAGCAGTGGCTGAACACACTTCCTAAGAATAGCATAACCACTTGGAATGAATTAACTGAAAAAATTTTGGCGAAGTATTTTCCGCCAGCTAAAATTGCAAAACTTAGTAACGATATCTCTGCCTTCGGACAAATATACTCTGAAACCCTATATGAAACCTAGGAGAGATTTAAAGAATTATTAAGACGATGCCCACATCACGCGCTGCCTGTATGGTTACAAGTGCAGACGTTCTATACCGGGCTAAATCAAAGCACGAAGCAAATGATAGACGGAGTTTCTGGCGGTACTTTAAATCATAAGACCCCGGAAGCAGCTCTTGAGCTTTTTGAGGACATGGCCATGAACACTTATCAGAGGAATGTGCCTAGGTCCCGCCCGAACAAGCCTGCAGGTATCTATGAAGTGGACAACGTCTCCCAGCTCGCTTTGCAAGTAGAAATCCTAAGCAAAAAGATAACGGAGATTACTGCTGCCTCCGCCCCTCAGGTATAGGAATCTGCAACCCCTACTCCAGAACATTTAGATTATGTTAATAATATGCCTAGAACTGCTTTTAATAATTTTTCTGCTATGAATTTTAATCCTCCTGGTTATAATTTTTCGAATAGTTATAACCCTGCTTTAAGAAATCACCCAAACTTTTCATGGAGTAATCCATCGAATGCGATGCGCCCACCACCGCAAAATGATTTTTCTGCACCACCACCACCTCTTCAAAATTATCCAAAACCTCCAAGCTTGGAGGAATTACTTTCTAAATATATAACCACAAATGACGCTACTATAAGAACTTTAACCGGAAGCGTAAAAAGTCTAGAAAATTAGGTAGGACAGCTCGCGAAAATAATTTCTGAGCGACCCGCAGGGTCTCTTCCTTCCAATACCGAACCCAACCCGAGAGAGCAAGCGAAAGCTATAACTCTTCGGAGTGGGAAGCAAGTCTCCGGTATGGTAAGTGAAGAGCCTGAGGAAAGCTCCGCTCCCGCCTCTAAAAATCAAAGCTCTGCTCCCGTTTTAAAAATTCCACCCTCTGCTGAAGAAGTTATCACCCCTATTTTAGAAAAAAATTTCACTCCACCACCCATCTTCAAAAACAATTCAACTCCTCCATATCCCTCCGAACTTAATAGACAACATCAAGATGATCAGTACTCCCGCTTCTTAGAGATCTTCAAGCAAATCCACATTAATCTTCCCTTCCACGAGGCTATTTCGTAGATGCCGAAATACGCCAAGTATCTTAAGGACCTCCTCAGCAACAAGAAGAAGTTAGAGAATCTTTCGCACGTCACGCTAAACGTCGAGTGCTCTGCTGTTTTAACAAACGGTTTGCCGAAGAAAATCAGTGACCCGAGTAGTTTCTCTATCCCGTGTGTCCTCAGTGATCTTTTTGTTAAACATGTGTTAGCCGACTTAGGCTCGAGTATAAACCTGATGCCCTTTTCGTTGTTTAAAAAGTTAGGGATTGGTAGCCTTAACCCCATGCGTATGAGTATCCAGCTAGCCGATAGATCCGTCAAGTACCCGTTAGGAATAGTGGAGGACGTTCAAGTGCAAGTCGACAAGTTCATCTTCCCGGTGGACTTTGTCATTTTGGACATCGAAGAAGACATAGAGGTTCCCCTGATCCTTGGCCGACCCTTCCTTGCCACTTCCCGAGCCATCATTGATGTAAGCAATGGTAAGCTCTTTCTTCGAGTAGGCGATGACGAAGTCACATTTTCTATCACCCCTTCGATGAAGAACACCTTAGCAAATGATAAACTTCTTCTAGTTCTACAAAAGCATCGCCGGGCTATTGCTTGGCAAATTTTTGATATCAAGGGCATAAGCCCATCTTTCTGTACCCATAAAATTTTAATGGAAGATAATTCACGTAACTCTATTCAACCTCAGCGCCGTATAAACCCGAATATGAAAGAAGTAGTTAAGGGCGAGGTTATGAAATTATTAGACGCAGGAATTATCTACCCTATTTCGGACAGTAAGTGGGTTAGCCCCATTCAGGTAGTGCCAAAGAAGGGAGGGATAACCGTAGTTAGTAATGAGAATAATGAATTAATCCCGACACGGACAGTGACGGGTTGGCGTATGTGTATAGATTATCGTAAGTTGAATGACACCACCCGCAATGACCACTTTCCTTTGCCATTATCGACCAGATTTTAGAACGTCTCTCCGGCCATAGCTTTTATTGTTTTCTCGATGGCCTCTCGGGGTACTTTCAAATACCCATCTCTCCCGAGGACCAATAGAAAACTACGTTTACTTGTCCCTTCGGCACCTTCGCTTACCGAAGAATGCCGTTTGGATTGTGCAATGCGCCAGCTACATTCCAGCGATGTATGCTCGTAATATTTGACAAGTACGTAGAAAGTATTATGGAGGTATTTATGGACGATTTCTCTGTGTTCGGCGATTCCTTCGATAGATGTTTAGAAAACCTCGAAAAAGTCTTAGAACGATGCGAAGAAACTAACCTTGCCCTAAATTGGGAAAAATGCCATTTTATGGTGTGGGAAGGGTTAGTTTTGGGTCATAAAATTTCTGCTAAAGGTATTGAGGTAGACGTTGCCAAGATAGAAGTTATTGAGAAGTTGCCGCCGCCTACAAACATAAAAGCTATAAGTTTCCTAAGCCACGCTGGCTTTTATCGTCGTTTTATAAAGGACTTCTCCAAGATCACTAAGCCCCTCACCCGTCTCTTAGAAAAAGACGCTCCATTCATTTTTGATGACTCTTGCCTTTCTTCCTTCGAATTAATTAAAGAAAAGTTAATTAACGCACCGATTATGATATCTCCGGTATGGGACCTTCCTTTCGAGATTATGTGCGATGCGAGTAGTTTTGCGGTGGGAGCCGTATTAGGTCAATGCATATCTAAAAACTTCCACCCCATCTATTACGCTAGTAAAACCCTCACATCTGCACAAGAAAATTACACCACAACCGAGAAGGAGCTCCTAGCTGTAGTATTCGCATTTGATAAATTCTGCCCTTACATTACACTTTCAAAAATCATTGTTTTTACGGACCACTCGACCCTCAAGTACCTTCTTGCCAAAACGGATTCCAAGCCTCGCTTGATTCGCTGGGTCTTACTCCTCCAGGAGTTTGACTTAGAGATCCGTGATAAGTGAGGAGCCGAGTACTTGGCCGCCGACCATCTATCCAGATTAGATAACCCCTTTATAGAAAAATTGAATGAAAACTCTTTTAATGACTATTTTCCTGATGAGAAGCTACTTTTAGTTAACACATCTACTTCTCCTTGGTTCGCGCACATCACCAACTATCTAGTGGCCCGGGTGCTCCCAAAAGAGTTCTCCTCTCAGCAAAAGAAGAAATTCTTTTCTGAGCTGAAGAACTACTTTTGGGAAGACCCGCATCTTTTCAGAATTTGTGCGGATCAAGTGATAAGGAGATGTGTTTCTTATGATGAAGGAATTGATATTCTAAAACATTTGCATGAAGGTCCGACAGGTGGGCACTATCAAGCTGCTTGCACCGCTAATAAGGTTCTTTGCACGGTACTGGCCTAGCCTGTTTAAAGACGCGCAAGCCTTTGTGAGTAGGTGTGATAGTTGCCAACGGTCGGGCAACATTTCTAATAAAAATGAAATGCCGCAAAATTATTTCTTAGAGTGCGAAATTTTCGACCTCTGGGGAATTGATTTTGTTGGCCCCCTTCCTTCTAGCTTCGGAAACAAATTTATTTTAGTTGCTGTTGATTATGTTTCACGATGGGCTGAGGCCCACGCTCTTCCTACGAACGACTCCCGAGTTGTAGTCACGTTTTAAAAAAAATTATTTTCTAGATTCGGTACGCCTCGCGCAATCATTAGCAATAGGGGTACCCATTTCTGTAACGCACAATTTTCAAAAATCCTTACCAAATACGGCGTTACGCATAAGCTTTCCACTGCCTACCACCCCCAAACTAACGGACAAGTCGAAGTAGTTAATAGAGAAATAAAAAGAATATTAGAAAAGACTGTTTAGAATTCTAGGAAAGACTGGTCAGCCAAACTTGACGATGCTCTATGGGCCTACCGAACAGCGTACAAAACCGCCCTCGGATGTACGTCGTATCGGCTGGTCTATGGAAAATCATGCCATCTGCCCGTAGAGTTAGAACACCGCGCCTTTTGGGCCTTAAAATTTTTAAACTTCGATCCCCGTTCAGTCGGTGACCTTCGAAAATTTCAACTAAATGAACTCGATGAGTGGCGCTCTTATGCTTATGAAAATAACAAACTTTATAAAGAGCGGACGAAGCGTTTACACGATAAACACTTAAAGCACCCTAAAAACTTTAAGCCGGGCGACCAAGTCCTTTTATATAATTCTCGTTTACGTTTATTTCCGGGCAAATTAAAATCTCGCTGGTCTGGCCCGTTTTCTGTTTTAGAAGTATTTCCTTATGGAACTGTTTTAATTTCTCACCCTGATAAGGGTAATTTCAAAGTGAATGGTTAGCGTCTTAAACTCTATTTTTCTGGTGATGATGATGTCAGTCTAAACATTATAAAGTTTCTGCTTCACGAACTTTAACGTTGAACTTTTAATTTTTGCTAAAAACAATTTTATTTCTGGACAACAATATTTTTGGACAATATTATTTTTTTTTTGATGCGTCGAGCTCAACGACGCTTTAAAAAAAGGGCTCTCTTGGGAGGCAACCCAAGTTATCTTTTTCTGTTTTCTTTATTTTACAATTTTTTGCCTCGGACGGCTCCGACAAGCTGAAGCTTCTGCGATCGCCTGCTCCAATGTTACTGAATCCATCACGAAGTCCAAAGAAGACATTCGGAGGAGCGGCATCACTCAGCTTTCGTAGCAAATAAATCTGGGGAAGTACCTGTCTTTCAATCCTGTCTTTCAATTCTGTCTTTCAATTCTGTACTTTATTTTTCTCTCCTTCTCCAATCCCCTTTTTTAGCCATTGAGGACAATGTCTATTTTAAGCTTGGGGGAGGACTTCCTCCTTCATTTTTGCTTAGTGTACAAATTTTTCTTTTTGTATATATTTTAAACATTTCCAAAATAAATAAAAAATCAATATCTCAAAATTCAGAAAAAAAAAAGAGAGAAAAAAATTTCCAAAATAAAAAAAAAGAGAATATTTAACAAAATTAAAAAAAAAATTTGTGTTTTTTAATAGTTTAGACATTTTGGTATTTCAATAGTACTCCTAGTTTTTGTTTTTGTTTTACTCAAAATTTTCTATAAACAACGTAGTTAATTATAATATTTCTAATCGTCCTTTTTAATTATATTTTACAAGTAAAATGTTGGCCATGCTGTGTTTCTAATTCGCGGTAGCATGTTAAGGTGAAATATTTTTATAAAACTCGCATTTCTATTATGATTTTTTGTTTTTTATTTCCTTTATTTTCTCAAAAATTCATCATCCACTATTTTCTTTTTCGTTTTTGAATAATTTTTGTAAAGTCAACTTTTGAATAACGTAGTTGATGTGAACGATCCAAGTCACCTATTATTTCTATTTTCAAGTTAATTTCATCAATCTTCTTTTATTATCTAGGACTCGCTTTTTGAAAATTTTCAAACCTTTGTTTTAAATAAATTCAAAAGCGTGAAAAAGATTTAGGCCGTTTTTGTTTTCGTTTGAGCTTTCCTGCCAACCTAAAAACTTTTACCACTAGTTAGCCGTTTTTGAGCCTTTTCCGATTTCATTTGATAGCTCCTCCCTTCATTTCAGTTTCACCAAAGCCAAAATTTCCAACCTATCGAATCACACTAGCCTTTTTGAGTTTCATAAATTATTTTGATGATTTTGATAGGATATTTTGTGATTTTTTGTGGGAGAAAGGTTTTTGAAAAAAGTATGCTCAAAAGTGATGTTTATTTTTGTTTGGCCAATTCAAAAGGAAAATAAAAATATTTATGGCCTTTGTTTTGAAAAAAAGAAAAAAAATGGAAAAAAGAAGAAAAAAAATGTGTATATATATTTTTATGAAAGTTTTTGAACCTCTTTGCTTTGGTTTAGTGTGATTTTAAACCTTCACGTTTATCTTTGAATTCCACTCCTAATCATATTCCTAAACAAAACGTTTTTGTCCTATTTAAGTCCTTTTGATTCACGCTTTTTGATTTTTATTTAACAACTAAGAAAAGAAAAAAGTAAATCAGTTTTAGTTTTGGATTTAAACCTAGATTTTTGTTAATTCAATTGATATAATTATAATGCGTTGCTTGGATCTAGTAACAATTCAATGCGTGTTTTTCATTTTCGTTGCTGTGCTTAAGTTTATTTAAAAAATCTCGTTAAAATTTTGGATGATTTGTTTTTATTGAGTAAAGTTTATAAAAGTTTTACCATACCTAAATAATTGTTTTAGACTTACATTTCACCTTTTCCCTACTTAGAATTTCGCATAGTACTTGTGTAGGCATAATTAGAACTTTTTGATTAGTTTTTTTCTTTATGATTATCTAGTTTTTATATTTTTGCTTGAGGACAAGCAAAGCTTAAGCATGGGGGAATTTGATAATACGTTTTGTAGCCTAAACTATTATCGTATTTTCTATTTTATATTGTACAAATCATGTCTATTATTAGTTTATTTTGTATCATTTTTATGTAAATATTATTGCCACTAACATTTTCTTGACCTTTTGCAGGTTTTCAGAAAATTGGTCAAAAATGACCTGACACGCCCCCTGTCACGCCCTCCCTGGGCGTGACCTAGGGCATGTCACTCGATCCCGAGGACTCCTACTGGAAGGGACAGAAAAACGAACAAAACCGCTGTCATGCCCCCCTAACACGCCCTCCCTGGGCGTGTCACCAGGCATGACCATGGGCGTGTCGCCCTCTACCGTAAAGCCTGCCGCCGCATTAAATGTCGTTTCTCCATAGCACGCAAACAGTACTGTCACGCCCCATGTCACGCCCGTGACATTGCCGTGACTCCCTTCTTTTTTCTGTGACTGACGGATTTCCGACCAATGATTTTGACATAATATGCCTGTCACCCCCCCCCCCCTACACGGGCGTGACCTAGGGCGTGACCACCGACGTACAAAGGCAATGATCCTTCCCGCCAGAGTCCAGATCCCGAGGTCAACATAGTACTGTCACCCTCCCTGACACGCCCGCCCCCAAGGGCGTGTCGGAGGGCATGACAAACCCAAGAGAAAAAATCTATAAATTGAGACCCCCCCTCTTCATTTCAACAAGTTTTGGCTGAGAGGGGGAGGTGCTGCCCCTTTGGTTATTGGGTCCTTTTCTAGTTTTTTATGCTTTTCTCTCTCTCTCTCTCTCTCTCTCTCTTTGAAATTTTTGTTTAACCCTAGTTTAATCTTAATTTGTTTTAGCTTTTGTTGTAATCTTGCTCTTGCTTAGTGCTACTTGTCGGGCCAGAATAGGACTTTAAATTCATGCACTTGTAATCTCTTTTTTCATAGTGTAACTTGCTCCTTTTCATTAATATAAGTGTTCTTTCTTTACTACTCATCCCCCCCTCCTCCACTCCATTATGATTAACTAATCCTCCTTGTACTCGATCTTGATGATCTGAGGTTCGAGCGATTAAGTTATGATGTTTTATCTAATCTTTTCTTTTTAGGTTAGGGCCTTGAATTACTCTTGATTAATCATGGGTTGGAGGTATATTATCGATATATACCCTCCACCTTTGCTTTCATTCTGGGCTAGCCGAGAGGCCGATAGAATGAAGTGAGCATTCAAGAGTAAAGGGAGTTGTACGCACCCCTAGAGCGAGACAGACATCCAAATCTCCCGGATTGGAGTAAAATCCAATAGTGGGGTTCACCGCGTAAAGCGAGTTTTAGGCCTCCGATTTAGACGAGAGTCGGTCGGACCTTCCTAAACTCAGTTGGGCACGACTTCGAGAGAAGCGTGTTCAAGATTTAGGAACCTCCACGGTTAAGGACCTTTATCCTATTAAGTTTAGATTTTTATCGCATTTTATTAATCGTCTTTAGCCGAGGTGATTCTTGATCGAGTGCATTTCCATTTCATATTTTCAACCTTTCGTAGTAATCACCTATCTTGTGCTCTTTAATTTACTACAGTAGTTTCCTTTCTAGCATAGTTCTTTACTTAATAACACTTTACTTAATTGCGGGAGTTCTCTTTCTAGTATCACTTTACTTCCTTGCAATTAGATTTTCTAAAACCCTAGTTTTTCCGTCAATAAGATAATAGTTTTCGTGTGAGTAAGCATACTCAGCAGTTCCCGGATTTCAATACGACACTTGTGTCCCCTAGCTACAATTCGATAGGTATACTTGCCTCATTGGATTGCTAGTTCGGTTGCATTTATTTTCTTCGAACCCTAGCGCGCAACACTTTCACAGACGCTTATGTTGAAGGATTACACCATAATCTCATAAGCATAAGTCAACTATGTGAAAAAGGCTACATCGTTGGGTTCTGCATGGACAAGTGTCTGATAAAGTCGTCTGCAAATTTTGAGATGGTCTTAACGGGCACTCAGAGCAGAAATATTTTCTGTTTAAATTTCCTTTGATTAGACAATTATACCTAGTATGTTTTATTTCAAAATATAGTGCGTCTCTTTGTGACCAATGACACAAGAGATTAACACAGATTAATTTCAAAACCTTAAATATGCTATTTTCTCACAACTTAGTGCATGATGCCCCTAGCATTAAGTGCCTTAAAGATAGTCCATATCACTCCTATCAAATGGGTAAGCAGACACGGGCTACCTTCAAAGGTATTGCTGAAAAGTATTCTTGACGAAACTTATACTTGCTTCATATGGACTTATTCTTAGTGATTATTGATGACTAATTGCGTTTAACTTGGGTGTTCTTTCTAAAACACAAGTCATACACCTTCGATTCTTTCATTAATTTTGTTTGGAAAATTCAGAATGAATTGGACTGCTCAGTGGTCAAAATCAGAAGTGACCACAAAATAGAGTTTGAGACTGGTGCTATGACAAAGTTTTGTGAAAACCAAGGCATCTTTCAAGAGTTTTCCTCCCCGCGCACTCCACAGCGAAATGGATTTGCTGAGAGAAGCAATAGAACCCTAATTAAAGCATTTACAACCATATTTAATGATGCTTCACATCCGGAGTACTTCTGGGCTAAAGCAATCAACACGGCTTGTCACGTGCAAAACAGAGCACTCATCAACAAAAACTATCGTAAGACCCCCCTATAAGCTATTGAAGGGTCGAAAACCAATTGTGTCGTACTTTAGAATCTTTGGAAGTAAATGCTTTGTACTTAATAATGGGAAGTATTATCGCACGAAGTTTTGTGAAAAGTTTTTTGAAGGTATTTTTGTAGCATATAGTGGCCATAGTAAGGCATATAGGATTTTCAATAAGAAAACTCTGGTGGTAGAAGAGTCGATAAATGTTGTATTTGATGAGACTAGCATGCTTCATAGCAGCTCGCATAGTATTTTTGGTGCAAATGCAGGTATCATGTTCAAAGATATTAGCTTGGATGAACTAGTCAAAGAAGACATTCCAAGCTCATTCAAGATCATCGATCCAGGCTCGGTGGATGAAGAACCGCTAAGGAAGAATTTCCTCAACCTATAGAGGCTTATCTAATCATTGGAGAGCCAAGCAACGGTGTGAGAACTAGAAGAGGTACAACTAATGAAATATTGCATCTCAGCTTTCTGTCTAAGGTTGAACCGAAGAATTTCGAGGAAGCAAACAAAGATGCCTCTTAGATAATAGTAATGCAAGAGGAGCTCAATCAGTTCGAGTGATACAAATTCTGGGAGTTGGTACCCAGACCAATGGGACAGAACGTGATTGACACCAAGTGGATATTCAGAAACAAGCTGGATGAAAACAGAGTAATTATCAAGAACAAAGCCAGGCTTTTTGTACATGGATATAGATAAGAAGAGGGTATCTACTTCAACAAGACATTTGCTCCAGTGGCTCGGCTCGTAGCGATCAGGTTGTTTCTTGCGTATGCTGCCCTCAAAAGCTTCACTGTCTATCAAATGGACGTGAAGTTAGCATTCCTCAACGGGGATCTAAAAGAGGAAGTATACGTAGCACAACTCCAAGGTTTTGTCAATTCTAAATTCCCAGTCTATGTTTACTTCTTAAATAAAGCTTTATACAGGTAAAAGCAAGCTCCCCGAGCTTGGTATGAGAGGTTGTCTAGCTTTCTTCTTGAGAAAAAGTTCATAAGGGGAAAGATAGACAAGACATTATTTCTTAGGGAAGTTAAAGGCAAGATTCTTCTAGTGCAAATCTATGTCAACGACATCATATTTGGCTCTACAGAAGACAACCTTTGCAAAAAGTTTTCTAAACTTATGCAAGAGAAGTTTGAAATAAGCAGTATGGGTGGGCTGAAGTATTTCTTAAGACTTCAGGTGAAGCAATTTGAAGATGTAATTTTCATCTCTCAGACGAAGTTCACCAAGGAGCTTCTTAAGAAATTTGAAATGGAGAGCACAACCTATATGAGGACTCCAATTGGTTCAACTGTGTCTCTAGACAAGGATGAGAAAGGGAAACCTTTTGATGAAACCAAGTATAGAAGTAAAAATCGATCCTTGCTCTACCTGACTGTCAGTAGACAAGATATAATGTTTTAAACATGTGTCTGCGATAGATATCAGGTGAACACTATGGAATCTCATTACATCGCTACAAAGAGGATTTTAAGATACCTTAAGGGTACACCTAATCTTGGCTTATGGTACCCAAGAAGTAATGATGTCGAGCTAATTAGCTTTTCAGGTGCTGAATTTTCAGGTTGTAGGGATGATAGAAAAATCACTTCCGAGACGTTCCAATTCCTCGGAAGACATCTTATATCTTGGAGCAGTAAGAAGCAAAATTGTGTGGCCACATCTACTGTTGAGTAAGAGTATATCTCTGTAGGTATTTGTTGTGCACAACTTCTATGGATCAGAACTTAACTTGAAGATTAAAATTTGAAGTTAGGAGAAATTCTGATGTATTGCGACTCATCCAGTGCAATTGCAATCGCAAACAATCAAGTTTCCCACAGCCGGACCAAGCACATCGAGGTGCGCTACCATTTCATCTGGGAGCATGTGGAGAACAAGGACATATCCCTCAGCTATGTCCCAACGGACAACCAAGTTGTAGATATCTTCACAAAGCCGCTGGACATGGCCAAGTTCTCCTTCTTTAAGACTGAACTTGGAATGCTCAACTTCAAATCTTGAAAAGTTCATATTTGTACTGAAGAGAAGTTTTAACATCAGCCACTCAGAAGATCTCAAGAGAATTCTTACTTAGAAAATTCTCAAGCTCAGAAATGGATTTCTCGGAAAGCTATCTATATTTCTCAAGAAGTACTTATATTTATCGAGAACTTACTTGATTTCACAAAATCTTCTGACATTCTCGAGAAAAACTACTGGATTTCTCGAGAAGAAATGTATTTCTCGAGATATGGATTATACTTCTCGAGAAGTCCTATATTTCCCGAGAAATGACTTATATTTCTCGAGAAATGGATTCTGGATTTCTCGAGAACCCCTAAATTTCTCGAGAAATGCCAAAACCCGTCAGAATGAATCTTTGAAGAATTCGAACAACCATTCAGGTACTCTTTTTGTTACACTTCAAAATTCTTAATTTTTTATAAATAGAATTTATGCCCATAGAAATATCCAAATCCACGAATTCGAAAAACCTTTCCAGAGAAAGACGGTTCAATTCCACGAAGGTCACTGCCATTCTTCTCGCAATATCCTCCACTTCTTCTCCGGAAAATCAGAAGTACCTAATGCTCTCCATTTAATAGCTCCCTCTACTAAGATCGGCGTCGGCAGTGAATTCATTCACGCAGGTATTAAGGATATTTCCGATGATTTCCAAATGTTCTGCTACTTCTTGAATCCACCGGCCTCACCTTCATCCTAGAACATCCTTATAAAGTTTTGTTACCTGAAGTTGAGCAGTTTTTTCGGAATGCCAAGATTAAAAGTTCTGAGAATTTGTTGAAGAGCTCAGTCAGAGATATAAAAACCAGAATCAAGCCATCTTCATTAACACAGTTTCTTAGATTACCATCAGTTGATGAGGAAGACTATCTAGAAGTATATGATGAAAGTGAGGGGATAAGTTGTAAACTACTCTAGAGGGGGGTGAATAGAGTATTCAAATTTTATGAACAACTAATCAGCTCCCTTGGAGTTTATTTGCGGAATAAGTAATCTGATACTTGAACCCTAAGAGCCTAACACAGTGAAGTGCACAAGTGAAAGAGTTAACTGAAATTTCAGTTTAACTATAAGCCTATCACAGCAACTAGCAATCCTAGGTAGTTCTATCACAGCCACAGAATAAGATGAATAAGCAAGATAACCAGATGGACACAGGATATATAGTGGTTCCCTTTAAATAGGTACATCCACTCTTCTACCACCCTGGTAGGAATCCACTACAGGTTTTTGCTAAGGTGCCCTGCCACCAATGATCTGGTTCAGGTAGATCAAACAGACCCTTTGAGCTTTTGATAAGGATGCTCAACCACAGGTTGTTGATAAGGTGCCCTGTCACCAACGTTCACTTTTGAAGAGGTGTGAAAACTCTTTTACAATGGGGTTGAGAGGGTTAGAATATCTTCTCTGTTGTAAGTACAGATTAGAGAAGATTTGTGGATTCTCTAAAGAATCAAAGTCTCCCCCTGGCTCAGTGAAAGTCCAGGGAAAGCCTTTACTTCAGGATGAAGGAGTTTCAGATAAACTGAAACTAAATCCTCAGAGATCTGTAGACTGATTTTTATCAGGTCTTCAGATTCTGGAGCACTTGAAGCGGAACTGGAGCTCTTTCTGAAGTCTTGAAAAACTCTAAGCGGAATGCTCAGGAGACTTTGAGAATGAAAGATGATTGCTCTGGGCTTTTGCTTCAGGAAAACTTTTCTTCTTCTTGTCGAGATATGGTGAAGAGCTGCTCTGATGATGCTTTGAGCGAATGAATAATATTTCTCTGTGTCTGTAACTTCTCTTTTGCTGAGAGAAGAATTTCTCTTAAATAAGTCTTCACGTTTTTCCTTTGGAACGGCTCTATTGATTTGAATTCTTGAGCCCTGCAACAGATTATCTCAAAATAGAATATAGCAATAGGAATAGAATGGCCTATTAACTTTCTGTCAGTCCCAATAAGGAATAAAATAAGCGGGAAAAATATCTCAGCATAAAGACGTACCATTCTTGGAAATAGTACATAGTACCAACGGCTAGAAAACAAGCTGGAAAGATAAAGTCAACGCAATTTGTATAATAGGACAAAATGCTTTATCAAGAATACTGAATCCCGTAATTTATGCTTGACATATTTGGTAAGTAATTCATTTGAATTTAAGCCATAAATTTAGCAACAATAACTTCAGAAAATCTTTCTAACCACAAGCTAACACACTTGGAAATAAACCAAGGAATAAAATAAATACGAACAGATAAAAGCAGACAGAAATCGTCGAACAGGAGTTCGATGATCGTCGACCTTGCTAACAGATCGTCGACTAATAGCAGGAATCTGTCGGAACAGAAAACGTCGACCAGAAATCGTCGACCAGCTAATAGATCGTCGACCAGCTAACAGATAGTCGACCAGCAAAGGCAAATATCTGTCGAGACAGAAATCGTGAAGCAAGAACACGATCGTCGATCTGCTGATGACAGATCGTCGACCAACCTTCAGAGCGTAGTAAGCTTGCTCTGAGATCGTCGACCAACGGTCGACGATAATTGTCTTGACTTCAACGATTCAATATCCCTGCTATCGTCGACCAATGATCGACGATCGCGAGGCCTCGTTCGACGATGGTCGAACGGAAAAGCCTTAACCAAAAAAACATCTAGAACTTCTAACCTAAGCTCTAGGTCAGTTTATAAACTGCCCTAGGGAGACTAAACAGAGTCTAAACATGATCATATATCTTTATATAGATCAAGAGGGGCTGGAAAGGGATTACATAAGCCAAATCACATCTAGGGTACCAACAATCTCCCCCTATTTGGGTTATGTTATCCAATCCAATCTAAAAACTAAAGCACTCCATAGCAGAAGCAGAAATTAACCAAACATATAAATCACAGGCAATCCAAAAAACATAAAAACAAAAAAAATCAGCAGAACTATAAAGTATCAAGCAGATTTATCAGAGGTTTTAGCATCAGATGATTTCTTAGGGATTACAGTTGGTTTGAAAATAATCTCTCTGTTAGGATTTGCTGCTTGTCTTTTAGATAGCATTAGGTCATGTTCACCAATGATTTTCTTTTCAGCATAGCTTGGTAGAACTGCAGCAGGATGTAGCTTCATGTATTCTTCAGTATTAAAAGCTTCTGGATTGACTTGAAATTTGCTGAGTTCCTTTTCTCTGAATTCAGACATAGTTGTATATGCTGTAGGGTCTAGTCCTTGAGCTTTGGCTCTCTCCATCATGCTTAGAGCAATAGATTCCTTAAATCTTGCCATAGAGGCGATCCTTTCAGTTTCAGTTATATCTGATGGAGAGGGTGGTCTGTCAATATCAGCTTGAGCTGCAATCTCCATGTTTCTTTGAAGAGCTGTGGCTATTTTGCTTGAATCAAGAGAAATCTGTGCAGCCTTCTTAGGATCTGTTTTAGCATATAGAGAGTTTGGAGGAGCAAGTTCAATGAACTTCTTATGGGATTTCTCTGAAAGGACCACTCTTTTTCCTTTTGATTCAATTGTCTCAGCAGCAGCAGGTTTTCTTGAAGAAGAGGATGGACCTTTCCTGGAAGGAGAAGGTTTCCATTCTGGAATTTTCTTTTTTAGGAGAGGGAGGAGGAGAGAAGGTAGGTTGCTGAAAAGTCATCTCCTTTATTTGTTCCATGAGAACATTGTCATTTCTTTTTCTCCCTTGTCCTGATACATCTTGGCCTCCCTGGCTTTGGTTACTCCTTTGGTAGGTCTGAGAAGTGTTAGAACTGGCTGATCTTGCAGAGGGGGCAGAAGAGAGACTTCCAGAGGCTCCAGCACCAGGAGGTGGAGGAGGACCTCTGGGGGGGAATTTCTGAACAGAAATGTCATATCTTTTTCTTCTCTTATTCTCTCTTGTCTGATTCTTTGAAAGTCTCATCCAAGGCTGAAATTCTTTGCTCTTAGGATCAATTCCCTTCAGAATAAAATAGGGAACATCCTTGTCTGGATTAGCAGTAGGAGGAGCAGATGCCTTTCTTTTCTGGACTACAGCCTTTTTCTTCTTTTGGGAGCTATCAGAATTTTCAGGATCATCATCATCAGAGGAGTGAGATGAGGTTCTGCCAGCATAATCATCAAAGTCTTGTTCAGAAGGATCCTTGGCAGCAGGTTCAGCTTTGTCTTTCTTTTCTCTTTCTTCTTTCTCTTTAGCTTCCTCAATGGCATCTTGCCTAAGGAGGGCATCAAGATCCACATTTGGAGACCTCTTCCAGAGTTCTGATTCTGGATACAACTCAGGAACTGTCTTGGGGACCAGTTCTGCAATAGAAGGAATGGATAGAGGATAGGTAAGGATAGGTGGAGAAAAGATGACAATATCTGCAGGGGCAGATGCTTTCTCTAGAGAGATGGCTAGGGAATCCAGATGATAATTAGCCAACCCTTCAATGTACTCAGAGGCAATATTCTCAGCCACAAAGGCTATAAATTGGTCAATGTTTAGAGTACCTGAGCTTGAGTCCATTTCAGTCATCTTGGGAGCATTGTATGCACTAACTTGCACATCTTCAACTTCTTCAGCAGCAGCATCAGCAGGGATGTTGATGTCTTCAGCAGCAGCAGCATTTATTGTTGTGCCTACATGCAAAGAAAGATAGGTTAACAACCAAGTGGGAATAAAATATTCCCCCCAAGGTGAACAAACAACAGGTAATAGATAGGATTACCTGAAGATCTACACAGGATACCACTTTGCATCTAGGAAGGAGGTTATAATTCCTTCTAGATGTTCAGTGACATCAGAGATAGACACCTCTGCAAGGCACAAGAGGAGTGCCATGGAGGAAAAGAAAAGAGTATCCTTGACCAAGGGGTCATCAAGGTACTCAGGTCTATAAGGGACCATTTTCTCTTGAAAAGAAGGAACAAGAGGAGTAGATGTGAGTGAGAACTCACAGTCTAGGTTAAGATAGGATTCTAAATCTTTATCAGAATCAATGGATTTAGCAGCATCAACTTGCAATACTGATGTGAGATCATCAGCAGCTGTGATGGAAAGGAAGGAATAAGAAATTAACTCAAAGTTGGAGTTTGAATTAATTAGAAACTTAAATAAAACTATACCATCAGGTTGAGCAGCATCATTCTCACAGGTGTCCATGGGGACTTCCTCATTTTCTTTTTCGGGAACTTCTTCCTCAGAAGCTAGATTCACTAGGGAGTGAATGTCTTTGTTAGATACAAATATCAAATTGAAGTCCTAATTATAACCTTTGGAGGAAGAGTTTTAAGGTTTACCTTCTGGTTCTTTCTCTAGACTCTCTTGAGGTTCTTCTACAGTTTCTTGAAGGGGAAGAGAAGAATTGTCCTGAAGGGTCAGGGCATCACCTGAGACCACTTCAACAGACATCTCCCCCTGCATGACTTCAGTGGGGACTGGAGTCATGCATCTTACTGAAGAGGGCTCAGCAGAGGGATGAGATGATTTGATGGCTTGAGTAAGGGCATTGATGGATGCAATGAGAGGGGCATTGGCAGCCTCAATCATTTTTTGGATGGATGGAGTGATGAGCTCTACAACATGTGCAAGCAATTCAGGAGTTATCTGAAATGCTGATGATGTAGAGGTGGATGGAATGGAAGCAGTATGATCTACCACATGATCAAAGGAATCATGTGGAGATGGGTGAACATCAACATGAGTGTGGGATTCATGTTGAGAGAGGTGCGTGAGGATGGTAGCAGTCACCATGTCAACACTGGCTGAAGCTGCCAGATGTTGTGGTGTTGGTGACTGGGATGGAGATGCAGGTGGAATGAGAGATGCATGTTGTGGTGGCACTGCAGGTGTTGTAGATGAAAGTAATGCAGGAGAAGAGGATGCAGGGATAGAGAGGGAGGATGGATGGATTACTGAGCCTTCCCCAGTAAGCGGGAGAGCGGCCGAATCAACCCTTGTGTCTGAAGGAGGGTTAGGATCAACTCTGGCTGACTTCTTGATAATCCTCTGGGATTTCTTGAATAGAGAGGGGTCCAAACTCTTGCTAGCGTTGACTGCGGAGGGTGCAGAAACAAGCAGTAGGGGTGCTTTCACATATAGAAACACACCCAACACCCTGGCAAGATTTACTTCTTTCTGATTGTTCTTTCTCCTTATTAGTTCAAACAGAACTTTTCCCCAGGCAATCTGTGCCTTATTCACCAAAGCTGACATCAGGGCAAACTGTTGCCTGTTGATGTTGTCGTGAGCCGAGTGTTTTCCCAAAATAACCTTGCCCACCAGGTCTGCCAGAAACTTGTACTCTGGAGACAGATTTATCTTTAACAGCTTAGCTGGAACACCCTCAGCATGGCCCATCACAGATAGCATGCGGCCATATTCTTCTGCAGTTTGCTCATAGTCCTCAGTTCCGGTTGGCAGTCCAAACAGCTCAGTCAAAACTTCAGGAGTCAGAATGACCTCCTCGCCATTTATCTTTCCTGTCATGGCGTCGTCGCTGGAGGACGAAGTATATACCCATTCTCGAATCTATGGTATATTAATCTTTGGTGAGAATGACATAAATTTCTTTAGTCCTTGATCTTCACATAGCTTCAGAATGGCTTGGATAGGTTGATCGCATCGGCTGAAAGAATCGAAGTCGACACAGAAGCCAGTGTCGAACTTCATCCCAAAGAGAACAGCAGAAGGAATCGCCATAGGATTTGAGAGAAAATGGCGAATCGAGAGGCAAAGCAGGGGAGAAGAGAATCGCGCGGGATTAGAGTTCGAGAGCGAATTCTAAGCCAGAAGATGGAATATGAAAAGACGGAGCGGAAGGACGACGATCTCCAGACCTAAATCGACTATTAGAAATAAATCTGCGATCGTCGATCCCGGAATGAAATCGGTCGTCGAATAAAGATCGACGATAGTCAATGTTTGACTAATCGTTAAATATCGACCGACTACAAGCAATCACCACGATCGTCGATCAATAAATGTTGGTCGACGATTCTCCACACAGCACAGAAAATCTGTCGTCGACCATTGGTCGACGATAGATACCTAAGGAGAGATCGTTGACCGGTTGATCGACGATTTCTGCCTTACTACCGAACGAGCTGTCGTCGACCGTTGGTCGACGATAGTTCTGACCTGGTCGAAGATCGTCGAGCAGTCGTTCGACGATTTTAGACAGAAAACAAAACTAACCAAATTTTCACTACTCTGAACCATTAATCATGCCAAGCTGGTTCAGGAAGAACAAATGCTTTTGTTCATCAAGGGGCTTAGTGAAAATATCTCCTCTCTGCAGGTCTGTGGATATAAATTCCATTGCTATCTTGTTCTTTTCCACATTATCTCTCAGAAAGTGATGTTTAATCTCAATGTGCTTGGTCCTGGAATGGTGCACAGGATTTTGAGCAATTGATATTGCACTGGTACTGTCACACAGAATTTTTGTGTTTGAGTGTGTGTACCCATAATCCACTAGCTGATTTTGAATCCACAGGATCTGTGAACAACAACTAGCTGCTGCTATATATTCAGCCTCAGCAGTTGAAGTAGACACAGATGCCTGTTTCTTGCAAAACCAAGAGACAAGTCTCTCTCCCAGGAACTGACAAGTCCCCGAGGTGCTTTTCCTGTCAACTCTACAACCAGCATAATCAGCATCTGAATATCCAATTAATTCAAATCCTGACTCAGCTGGGTACCACAGTCCTAAGTTAGGGCATCCCTTAAGTTATCTCAAGATCCTCTTGAGGAGAGTTAAGTGAGATTCCTTTGGGTTGACCTGAAACCTAGCACATAGGCATGTAGCAAACATTATGTCAGGCCTACTTGCAGTCAAATACAGCAGGGAACCAACAATGGCTCTATAGTTCTTTTGATCAACAGACTTGCCATTGACATCAGAATCAATAACTGCATTTGAGGCCATAGGTGTGCTCATTGATGAAGCATCAGACATTCCAAATCTTTTAACCAGCTCTCTGGCATATTTTGATTGAGAAATGAAAATGCCATCAACACTCTGTTTCACTTGGAGACCAAGGAAATAGGATAACTCACCCATGCTGCTCATCTCAAACTTAGAGTGCATTAGTTCAGAGAACCTCTTGCATAGTTTGGGATCAGTAGAGCCAAATATAATGTCATCTACATAGATTTGAACTAACAGTTGTGAGTCCTTATGATGTCTAATGAATAGGGTTCTATCTACTACACCTCTCACAAACTTGTGTTCTAGAAGAAAATTTGCTAAGGTCTCATACCAAGCTCTAGGAGCTTGCTTAAGTCCATATAGAGCCTTTTGGAGTTTGAACACATGAGTGGGTAAGGTTGATGAAACAAACCCTGGTGGTTGTTCAACAAACACTTCTTCCTTTAAATCTCCATTGAGGAAGGCACTCTTCACATCCATTTGGAAGACCTTAAATCTTTTATAGGCAGCATAGGCTAGGAAAATCCTAATGGCTTCTAGTCCAGCTACAGGGGCAAAAGTCTGATCATAATCTATGCCTTCCTCCTGTCTATAGCCTTGAGCTACTAGCCTAGCCTTATTCCTAACTATTATGCCTTGAGCATCAAGCTTGTTTCTAAACACCCACTTGGTGCCTATGATCCGTTGGCCTCTTGGTCTTGGAACCAAGGTCCAAACTTTACATCTTTCAAACTGGTTAAGTTCCTCTTGTATGGCTATAATCCAGTGTGGATCAAGCTCAGCATCTTTAATGGTTAGGGGCTCAACCTGAGAAAGGAAACAAGCAAACATCACATCTTTGTTGAGTTGCTGTCTTGTCAGGACTCCTGCTGAAATGTCTCCAATCACTTGAGATACAGGGTGATCTCTAAGTGTGACAAGATCAGTAGGTTCAACAATGATCTGATCTTCAACAGTTTCAAGATTTAATTCCTCATGTGGAATTTGATCAACTGTTGGAGCAGGTGCTTTAACTTCAAGAAGTTCTGCATCAGATTCAGAATCTGAGGGAGCAACCTGAGGAGTTTGTTGGGGATGATTCTCCTGTGTGAGTCTCAAACCTTCCAAATCCTTACTTACTCCTAGGACTTGCACTGTACTATTAGAGGAAGAGTCCTTCTCCTTATAATACATGATTGTCTCATCAAAAGAGACATGTGCAGACTCTTCTATCTTAAGAGAGGATTTATTAAGGACCCTATAGGCTTTGCTTACTTGAGAGTATCCTAGAAAAACTCCCATTGAAGCTTTTGCCTCAAATTTTCTAAGGTATTCTTTGTTATTGTTATGAACAAAAGCAACACAGCCAAATACTCTAAAATAGTCTATTTTAGGTTTCACTTGCTTAAGTAATTCATAGGGAGTCTTGCCCTTAAGTTTATGTATCAGACTTCTGTTCAATACATAGTTAGCTGTGCTAACTGCTTCAGCCCAAAAGGACAGAGGCATGTTAGCATCTGCCAACAATGTACTTGCAGCTTCAATTAGGGTTCTGTTTTTCCTTTCAACTACCCCATTTTGTTGAGGAGTTCTAGGAGCAGAGAAGCTATGTTTGATACCTTCCTTCTCACAGAATTCTTGCATAAGAAGAGACTCAAACTTAGTACCATGATCACTTCTGATCAAGGCAATCTGAGTAGAATACTCACTCTGTATACACTTTAGAAAATCTGTAAGAACCTTGAAGTTATCAGCCTTAGTTCTCAAGAAGAATACCCAAGTGAACTTAGAGAAGTCATCTACAATTACTAGAGTGTAAGACTTTCCTCCAAGACTCTGTACAGCAATAGGACCAAATAGATCCAAATGTAGCAAGTACAGAATCCTGGGAGAATCACTTTTATTAACTGATTTAAAGCTATTTCTTGTTTGCTTACCTAATTGACAAGCTTTGCAAAGGCCTTCCTTCTTGTAGGGGCAAGAAGGTAGACCTCGTACAAGATTGTATTTAGCCAACCTAGAAATGTTTTTCAAATTTACATGACTAAGTCTCTTATGCCAAAGGGTATTATTACTGGTTACTTCATTAAATAAGCATATTTCAGATGTGGATGAGTTAAAGTCTACAACATAAACATTTCCAATTCTAATACCTACTAACACAACAGTATTATTTAAAGCAATATTACAAGCAGTGTCAGTAAACCATACCTTGTACCCAGCATCACACATTTGACTTACAGAGATTAGGTTGTGCTTTAGTCCGGAGACATACGCAACCTTCTTGAATGTTACAGCTCCTATGGTGAAGCTGCCATACCCTTCAGTCTGTCCACAGCTGGAATCCCCAAATACAACTCTTGGTCCCAGCTTGGCTTTGAACCCTGACAGATTCTTCTTCTTTCCTGTCATATGCTTTGAGCATCCACTATCCAGATACCATTTGTCATGTATGACTGGATAGGTCTTTACCTGCAGACAGAACAGTTATACATTGTGGACCCAGGTTACCTTGGGTCCAGTATTCTTCACAAAAGAAAAACTAGATATAAAAGATCTTGCAGGCTTAGATTTATATCCTAAAGGGTGTGATCTCCTAGGTGGGATAATCCATTCAGTTGAAGGATTAAACATCCTAGGGTAGTGATTGGGATTTGCACATCTGGAAGTTTGAAATTTATTTTCCAGCTTAAGTCCAGATCGTCGATCCACGGTCGACGATCGCAAGCCATATCGTCGATCATTAGTAGTAGTGCTATATTCTGGATTCAACGATCGTCGAACACTGGTCGACGACTCAAGATGAGATCGTCGATCTCCTGCACCAAAGATATCATACTTGGTGAAGGTGTTCAGCGATCGTCGATAGACGTTCGACGATTGGTTTGACGATCGTCGATTAATGTTCGACGATTTTTGTAACGCTAGAAATTTTTTCTTCCTATTCTCTTTCTTAATCTTATTCTGAATTTTCTTGCATTTTTCAATTTCCTCAGTATTCTTTATTCCTGATTCAGAAACAAATTTTACTGGAGTGCTAAATCTCTCCTTTGTGAGGAGGATGGGTTCACTAGGTGTAGCACCTAAGCCTAGTTTATCATTACCAACCCTAGTGTTTGCTATACAGGTTATTTCAGATAATTTAAGCCTTCTGCCATTTAATTGTTCTTCTAACCTCTTAGATTTAGCTAGTTCTAATTTTAGGAATGTTACTTCTTCTTTTGAGCTTTCTAATTCCTTTTCTAATCTGATTATTTCAGTACCTTCCATGTCTAGTTCCATTATTTTTAATCTAAGTGACTTAATTTCTTTTTCAGATAATAGTAAATCTAAACATAGAGTTTTAAATTTTAGTTTGAACTCAGGAGATGAGAAATCAAATGAGTCGATTACCTGGTCCTCCATAAAGGAATCTTCTTCATTGTCTCCTTCTTCTTCAGAATTCTCTGCAGCTGACAGAGAGCTGCAGGCATCAATAGCCATGAGGCAGACCTCTTTGGCTTTCTTCTCTTCTTCTTCTTCTGAATCACTGGAGCTAGAGGAGCAGGTATCCTCTTCTGTTTCACTCCAGGTAGCAGCCACAAATCCCTTGTCCTTCTTCTTGTATTTGTGTGATGAGGACTTGGAGTGGTGCTTCCTGTACTCTTTCTCATGTTTCTTCTCCTTGTGTTTCTTCTCTGGACAATCTGGAGCAATGTGTCCAGGCTTGCTGCAAACATAACAAATGATTTCTTTAGATGGAGTCTTGTCATACCTTGGTTTGTCCTCATGCTTGGAGAACTTCTTTCTGAGGTCTCTTCTTCCCATGTTGAAGAACCTCTTGGCAATGAGTGCCAGTAACTCCTCATTCGATTGACTTCCTTCAGAAGTCTCAGCCGCCTTAAGAGCTAGAGAGTGCTCTTTCTTTGTAGGTGTAGGAGTTTTTACTTCAATTGCAGCAGCTCTGCTCTTTAGAGTTTGCTCATATGACTTGAGATTTCCCAACAGAGCTTCTGTGGAGAGTTCCACAGTGTTTCTTCCATCCTTGATGGGCCATATCCTTGAGTCCCAAGAGATGGGAAGGCACATTAGGATCTTGTCATTTACTTCTGACAAGGTTATCTCCTTGTCCAAAGACCTCAGTTCACTTATTATTGAGCTGAGTCTTGTGTACATTGTGTCAATGTCTTCAGCATCATCCTTCTTGAAATTTTCATACTGAGAGGTGAGATTGGATCTCCTGTCCTTCCTCTCATCAGCTGAGCCAGCAACTATGTGGTTGAGTGAATCCCACATAGCTTTGGCTGAGGTACATTCAGCCAGCTTCTGGAATATCTCATCAGACATTGTCTGAGCTAGGATATTCATTGCTTTAGCATCAGCTGCTTTTGCCTTCTTGTAGGTTTCATTGTAGTCAGGTGGTGGCACAGCACTGAGATCAGCAGAAGTGGAAGCAGCAGCAGGCCTAGCAGGTGGTCCTGTCAAAATAGAAGAAAAGATATCTTCATCAATAGAATTCATGTATAGTCTTATCCTGGCCTTCCATATGCCAAACTTGGACAAGTTGCATACAGGAGGTCTGGTGCTTGAATAATCCTTAGACTGGGCCATGTGTGAAAGTGTTTGTGAATGGTATCAGGAAACAACTTATCACAGGATCTTGTAACTCAGGTGTTAGCCTGTATGAACAGCTAACCTCCCTCTGATACCAATTGAAAGTGAGGGGATAAGTTGTAAACTACTCTAGAGGGGGGGTGAATAGAGTATTCAAATTTTATGAACAACTAATCAGCTCCCTTGGAGTTTATTTGCGGAATAAGTAATCTGATACTTGAACCCTAAGAGCCTAACACAG
Organism: Platanthera zijinensis; assembly: GCA_039513925.1. Taxonomy (NCBI): domain Eukaryota; kingdom Viridiplantae; phylum Streptophyta; class Magnoliopsida; order Asparagales; family Orchidaceae; genus Platanthera; species Platanthera zijinensis. The sequence goes on from CM077088.1 coordinate 97,736,552, forward strand.
TGAAGTGCACAAGTGAAAGAGTTAACTGAAATTTCAGTTTAACTATAAGCCTATCACAGCAACTAGCAATCCTAGGTAGTTCTATCACAGCCACAGAATAAGATGAATAAGCAAGATAACCAGATGGACACAGGATATATAGTGGTTCCCTTTAAATAGGTACATCCACTCTTCTACCACCCTGGTAGGAATCCACTACAGGTTTTTGCTAAGGTGCCCTACCACCAATGATCTGGTTCAGGTAGATCAAACAGACCCTTTGAGCTTTTGATAAGGATGCTCAACCACAGGTTGTTGATAAGGTGCCCTGTCACCAACGTTCACTTTTGAAGAGGTGTGAAAACTCTTTTACAATGGGGTTGAGAGGGTTAGAATATCTTCTCTGTTGTAAGTACAGATTAGAGAAGATTTGTGGATTCTCTAAAGAATCAAAGTCTCCCCCTGGCTCAGTGAAAGTCCAGGGAAAGCCTTTGCTTCAGGATGAAGGAGTTTCAGATAAACTGAAACTAAATCCTCAGAGATCTGTAGACTGATTTTTATCAGGTCTTCAGATTCTGGAGCACTTGAAGCGGAACTGGAGCTCTTTCTGAAGTCTTGAAAAACTCTAAGCGGAATGCTCAGGAGACTTTGAGAATGAAAGATGATTGCTCTGGGCTTTTGCTTCAGGAAAACTTTTCTTCTTCTTGTCGAGATATGGTGAAGAGCTGCTCTGATGATGCTTTGAGCGAATGAATAATATTTCTCTGTGTCTGTAACTTCTCTTTTGCTGAGAGAAGAATTTCTCTTAAATAAGTCTTCACGTTTTTCCTTTGGAACGGCTCTATTGATTTGAATTCTTGAGCCCTGCAACAGATTATCTCAAAATAGAATATAGCAATAGGAATAGAATGGCCTATTAACTTTCTGTCAGTCCCAATAAGGAATAAAATAAGCGGGAAAAATATCTCAGCATAAAGACGTACCATTCTTGGAAATAGTACATAGTACCAACGGCTAGAAAACAAGCTGGAAAGATAAAGTCAACGCAATTTGTATAATAGGACAAAATGCTTTATCAAGAATACTGAATCCCGTAATTTATGCTTGACATATTTGGTAAGTAATTCATTTGAATTTAAGCCATAAATTTAGCAACAATAACTTCAGAAAATCTTTCTAACCACAAGCTAACACACTTGGAAATAAACCAAGGAATAAAATAAATACGAACAGATAAAAGCAGACAGAAATCGTCGAACAGGAGTTCGATGATCGTCGACCTTGCTAACAGATCGTCGACTAATAGCAGGAATCTGTCGGAACAGAAAACGTCGACCAGAAATCGTCGACCAGCTAATAGATCGTCGACCAGCTAACAGATAGTCGACCAGCAAAGGCAAATATCTGTCGAGACAGAAATCGTGAAGCAAGAACACGATCGTCGATCTGCTGATGACAGATCGTCGACCATCCTTCAGAGCGTAGTAAGCTTGCTCTGAGATCGTCGACCAACGGTCGACGATAATTGTCTTGACTTCAACGATTCAATAGCCCTGCTATCGTCGACCAATGATCGACGATCGCGAGGCCTCGTTCGACGATGGTCGAACGGAAAAGCCTTAACCAAAAAAACATCTAGAACTTCTAACCTAAGCTCTAGGTCAGTTTATAAACTGCCCTAGGGAGACTAAACAGAGTCTAAACATGATCATATATCTTTATATGGATCAAGAGGGGCTGGAAAGGGATTACATAAGCCAAATCACATCTAGGGTACCAACATATGATTACTCAAGAACCTTCTCCTTCGGTAGTCTTCCCCAGTCCACCACTTCTATTAGAATACATCACATGATAGATGAAAGTAAACTTATGGACAATATTTTAGGTAAGGTCTTACTCTACAAGAAAGGCTCCATTGGATACATCTCCTTAGATTTCTTTGACATGATGATTGATGTTGTGTGTCGGAAGAAATTCCAGTAGGGATAAATGCTATTTGAGAAGATCAAGGAAAGTCTGAAAGCACCAAACTTTGGAAGAATAATTTCTCTGTATCTAAATAAAGCTCACTCAGAGATCTTTGACTTGTCCAAAGGTGTGTCCATCCACCACCTAAAGAAAGTCATTATCGCAACCATCAGTAGATTGGAGATAAGAATTCAGAAGCGAGGCAAGCTCCAGCAGTTCCTAGAGTTGTAGATGATATGGGCAGTACCCCATCTCCTCCTCATACTGATACAGTCGGCACATCTAGTGCATCTATTGAGGGGGGGGGCCTGCTCCTTCAGTTCATGAAGTACTACAAATAGAGCTCCGGTCAGATGTTCCTACAGACCAAGTTCTAGAGCAAGTTGTTGATGATGTTGAGACAGTGGAAGAGGAAAGTCTAGCTCAGTTTGATAATGAGAAGAGCACCTCTATGCACAGTGGTAGCTCAGGTATGAATGTTGATTCCTCCTCTGATAGAGAAAACCTTGATAATACTCAAATGGATGCTACTGCAGCTGACAATGACATATTGGTAGAAAATCTAACTTCAGATAATCCCCCATTCCTCTCTATAGAAAAGACTCCTCAAAAGTCTCCTGAAGAGATTCCTGAAGAGATTCATGAAGAGACTCCTACAGAAACTCCAAAGAATTCTCAGCCCCAGGAACATATTGAGGTGGAGAATATTGATTTGCTCCCTGAGGAAGAAATTACTCTAGAATCAGAAAAACCTCCTCTCAGGAACTTAAATTTCTCCATGCCTGTTATTCTTGGAGAGGAAGGTGGCATTATTACTTCTGCCCAAAGAGGGAGAAGTACAATTATTATTGAATACATCCCAGTATGGATAGCTCCAACTCTACCTCCTCCACCTCCTCTAGCTGAATTTATTCCTGAAGATACCCTTTTGGGTAAAATTGAGCTTATGTTAACTAAGCAACGAGAGTACTTTGATAGCTCTCTCAAAGAAGTGTCTGATAAAGTAACTGCTCTTTAAAAATAGATGAGCAGAGGGTTTGCTGAAATTCAGAACAATACATATGAGTTCGAAAGGCTGCTAAACATTGGTGGAAAGGCTATAGACCACACTATCACTAGTGTTGGTCAGGTCATGGATCAAGCAGTTACAGTGGCAAATTTTCAAATTCAATTTTTAAAGAAGATTGAACAGCAGAACTTCAAGTATTGTGAAGAAGTTTGAAAATTCAAAGAAGCTGCCATAGAAAACCTTACTGTAGAAGTCAGAAAGGGAGAAGATATATTTTAAGAAAATCTAGACAAGAAAGTTCAAGAGATGAAAATTTAGTGGGATGATCAACTAAAAGAAATCAATACAAGTGTGGAAAAGCAAATTAAGGGGGGTAAACTTATATACTTTTGAGTCTGTTGTGTGGATGCATAACAAAATCTTCCCAGATTTTCAGGTTGACCCAAATAAGGCTAAACCTCCACATTTTAATTCCAATTCCTTCAAACCACTTTTTCTCCTGGACCTGAATTGTATGAACTTCCTCCTGAATGTTATTCTCAAGTATGCACTTCAGAATAGTCAGAGATACATCAAGATCTACCTCCTGAGATCCCAGTGCTCAAGAAGAGTAAATATGGTGATGGTGCTTCTTCCAGTAGATCCATCCCAAGACAAACAGTTGCTAATAGGAAAGAAAAAGAATTTGCCGAAGTGTGGAGTCTAACATCAAAGTTTCGTATTTTGGATACCCTGAAGCTAGTTGTGGATTTCAATGAAAATAAAGATGATAACTACAGTCACAAAGATTGGGAGTTATATGAGAAGTCATTGACAAAAAGAAGGATTTATGATCGAGAATATGGTCGTAATAATCCTACTGCTCCTCCTCGACCTCCTAAGTACTATCCCAAGTCACTCAGTTATCAGAAGAGACATCAAGAGAAGAAGGAAAGATAGCACCAACAATAATTCAAATGATTCTATGTTTATCAATATTATAGAATTTTGTGGACCAAAATATTCCTATGGACAAACTCTATACATATATAAAATTTTGAATTTTGTTGATCTTATTATTTCTCATTTCTCAGTGCATATATTGTGTTACTTGTTGGTTAATTATTTGATTATCTTGATATAATTAACCTTGGTATAGAGGGTTTTGGCTTTTATAAATAGGGGCGATTTTTGTGTATTGTATCCACAATAACCCGAATTTATATGAAGTCGCCCATGAACTAAGATGAATTAAGTTTGTATTTGATGTTATTCTGTAGTTGAGTGGTTGCAGGTCATTATTGCTAAGTGTAGACCAATGTTAGTTTACAATGAGTAACTAAACACAGGACCATGCAATTTAATCCCTCATTGTGTGATCAATGGTGTTGACTCATGTGTAACCTCTCTATTAGGATGCACTTCATTTTCAAGTACTAGAGAAATGGAAGAAAGGAAGGGTTGCTAGTTTCAACAAGAAGAAAAGAAAATTTTTTTGAAAAATTTCCGAAGTCCATTTCTCGAGAAATTACAGGTATTTCTCGAGAATTCTAAGTAAATTTCTCGTGAAATCCAAGCTGTTCTCGGGAAACCATAAGACTTCTCGGGAAATTGTCTGAAAATATTCTAAGTCCTTTTCTCGAGAAATGCCCCGAAGATTTCTCGAGAAAGCCATGTTAGTTCTCGAAAAAGCAAAGCAGTTCCCGAGAAGTCAAAATCATTTCTCGAGAATCTAAGTCTTTTTCTCAAGAAATCAATTTTTTCTCGAGAAATAAAATCTTCAGTTCATAGAATTTTCACTAAGTGAATTTCTCGTGAAGGTTAGACCATTTCTTGAGAAAGCAATTCATTTCTCGAGATATCATATTCTTCTCGTGAAATCTATCTTCAGTTCGATATTTGCGCTAAGTACTTTTCACAAGAAATATTATCCCTCTCGAGTAATCAGTACTTTTCTTCAAAGAATTTTTGGCAAGTCTTTTCTCAAGAAGCCATGTCATTTTCTCGAGAAATTTAGTCATTTCTCGAGAAACCTAATTCTTCTCGAGAAATGGACTTGAAGATTTTTATTTTCAAATCTGTGACGGGATTTCAAATTAATCTAAGTTAGTAATAATTTATCCATTAGTGGATCTTTCCTTAATGACTCATGACTGTTAGAAGATGTTCTATAAATAGTCCTTTCCGATTGATTAAAAAACCCTAATCATAATTTCAGTATTCAGAATCGCATTTTGCACTTTCCAAAAATCGAGAGAAGCCGCCAACTCCATCGACATTCTTCTCTACCGCTCTCTGTCGATCCAGCGATTCAAGAGGAGAAACGATTTGACTTATCCAAGATTCCAAGATTCTTTAACATCTTTTTGATCGAGTCGGATCCAAGGTTTTCAGATCAAGTTTTCTCGAATTTCTTCCTCAACTTTCTTCGCAGAGCTTTTCAATTTTCAAGAAGGAATATCCTTGGAGATTTCAAATCTGGAAGAGTAAAATTTTTATTGTTTGTTATAAAAATCATTTTAACATTTGTAGGAGCTTTTTCTCCGAGTTTGTAGGAAGCTTGTTCTTCCGAGTGTAGATCCATTAGTGAATCGAGATTGTAGTTCCGTGTGTGGATCAAGTTTGTAAATCCAGTTTGTGGATCGAGGTGTAGATCTTGTTATGGATTGAGGTATAGGAGCTGGCTCCGAGTTATAAGATTGTGATAATCTGAGAAAGGTGAAGTAGCCTAATCAATCCCTTCGTGGTAGATAGGCGAGGAAGGACTGTGGACATACCCAATACGGGGAACCACTATAAATCTCTGTATTTGTGTGCTTGTTTTTTGAGATAATTTTTATTCCGCAAAAAAGACGCAAACATCACCTATTGACCCCCTCTAGGTGATTTAGTTAGACACAAGATACTTTCAGGGAGCACGTGTTGTTATTTTGAATTCCAGTGTCTATTACTTTTACCTATTTTTCTAAAAAAATTTAAAATTTAAAAAACTCTACTTAAAACCTAAAAAAAGAAGAAGAGTTAATTATTTAGTATATATTTTAGGGTGTATGACCCATGGACAACCCTCGGAGTCTGAAAATTTTGATTTCGATCATGAGATAAAACGCTCCCTTGTGCTTATTCGATCTCAATGCCGGAATCCTTTTTTAGACCCCGAAGAATCCATCAGAGAACCCTCTGCCGTAGTTATGGCTGACCTTATCCCAAACCCTGTCGCAGAGCGTACTTTGTCCTACTATGCCCGGCCAAACCTGGATGATAATGGGTTTAGTATCGTTCGCCCGACCGTGGCGAACAATAATTTCGAAATAAAATCTAGCGTTATTCAAATGATCCAAAATGCCATGCAATTCGATGGACTGCCGGATGAAGATCCGAATGTCCATTTATCTAGTTTTTTAGAAATCTTTGACACTTTTAAAATTAATGGTGTCACTGATGATGCCATTCGCTTGCCCCTTTCTATTTTCCTTAAAATCCAAAGTTAAGGAGTGGTTGAATTCCCTCCCGCACGGATATATCACCACTTGGGCCGTGCTTGCGGAATGGTTCTTAACGAAGTATTTTCCGCCCGCAAAAACGGCAAAGTTGTCGGCGGATATTTCTTTGTTCGTGCAGAACGATCCCGAGTCTCTATTTGAGACTTGGGAGAGGTTTAAATAATTCCTCCGTGGGTATCCGCAACACGTGCTGCCAGCATGGTTGCAAGTCCAAATCCTTTATAATGGGCTAAACTATCAGACACGTCAAATGATTGACGCGACTGTCGGGGGTACTCTGAAAAACAAGACCCCTGAGGCTGCCCAAGCCCTTATTGAAGAGATGGCCATGAATGCCTACCAGTGTAACGTCCCGCGGGGATGACCAAAGAAGGCATCTGGCCTCTTTGAAGTGGATGCCACTGCTCACATAGCCCTTCAATTTGAAAGGCTGACGAAGTAGGTTATGAAGATGACTACTGCCTCCTCCACTCCGCCTTGGGTGATTCCCTCTAACATCAGCATAGTCGAAGAGTTTGTAGACTATGTGGGAAATTTGGGTCGACCTTCCTTCAACCCCAACAAAGACCCTTATAGTAACCACTATAATCCGGGTTGGAGGAACCACCCCAATTTCTCATGGAGCAATGCGAACAATGCGCAGCACTCACCTAACTCATTTGCGCCTGGATTTCCACCGCCTCCCCCTCTTCCAAAACCCTCCCCGATGGAGGAAAATTTTTCTAGATACATCGCGTCCAACGAGTCAAATATCCGGAACATCACCGAATCACAAAAAAACATAGAACTACAGGTTGGAAAGCAGGTGGGGATGGTGTCTGAGGGTGCGCTCGGGGCACTATCGGGGAACACAGAGCCCAACCCTCTAGAAATATCAACGCTATAACCCTCCGTAGCGGAAAGGAGGTGGTCGATCCAAAATGGTTCGATCCGCAGGTATATATTTCTCCTCCAACCCCTCTTCCCCCTTCTTCGGTTACGTCATCTTTATCAATTTTAAACGATAAAATTATTTTAAATACGCCCTTGTCGTATCCGCATAAGTTAAATTGTTAGCGTAAGGACAAGCAGTACAAAAATTATTTTATTATTAAATCAAATTCATATTAATGTTCCCTTCTACGAGGCAATCTCGCAGATTCTTAAGTATGTGAAATATTTTAAAGAACATCTATCTAATAAAAAAAATTAGAAAATATTTCGCATATCTCTCTCAACGCAGAGTAGTCGGCGGATCTTACTAATAAATTTCTCCAAACATAAAACGACTCTGGAAGGTTTTCCATCATGTGCCTTTTTTGCTATATATTGGTAAAATACGCTCTTGTAGATTTAGGCGCGAGCATTAATTTGATGTCATTCTCGCTCTTCAAAAATTAGGTTTGGTCACTCAGAGCCCTACTAAAATGTGTATCCAACTAGCGGATCGCTCGGTTAAGTTCCCCATCAGGGTAGTGGAGGATGTTCTTTTCAGAGTTGATAAGTTTATCTTTCCGATAGGCTTCGTCATCTTAGACATCGAGGAGGACGTCGATGTACCAATTATACTCGGCCGCCCTTTTCTCGACACCTCCCGCGCATTAATTGATGTGAGTAACGGTCATCTCCTCCTTTAGGTAGGAGATAATGAAGTTACTTTCTCTATTAATCCCTCGATGGAAAACTCATCATTGAGCGATGATTTTTGTTATAATTTAGATACTTATTTCGGAGACCGTTCTTCTCCTATTTTCGAGTATATCTTTTTAAATGACGAAATTTTCGCGCTCGAAAACTTTAATTGTGTAGAGGATGACTCTACAAATTTATCTTTTGAACCATTTGGATCGAAAGATATTAAAATTAAAACCTCGTTAGAAGAACTGCCCTACTTATAATTAAAACCTCTACCCGAATCTCTCAAATACACTTTTTTGGAAAAAGATGATACCCTTCTCGTTATCAATTTTTCGAATTTAAGTGATTCAGAGACATCCTGTTTATTGGAAGTTTTGCTTAAACATCGTCATGCAATTGTGTGTCAAATTTCTGATTTAAAGGGGATTAACCCCTTTTTTGCACCCATAAGATTTTCCATAACGATAATTACCGTAAACTATTCAGCCATAGTGGCGTCTTAATCCAAAAATGAAAGACGTCGTTAAAGTCGAAATAATAAAATTATTAGATGCGGGGATTTTTTATCCTATTTCGGACAGTGCATGGGTTAGTACCGTTCATATTGTGCCAAAAAAAGGCGATCTTACCGTAGTGAAAAATGAGCATAATGAACTCGTCCCAACTCGAACTATTACAGGTTGGTGGGTGTGCATCTATTATAAAAAACTAAATGATGCCACTCATAAGGACCATTTCCCACTACCGTTTTTAGACCAAATTCTGGAGCGTTTATCCGGTCATCCATACTATTGTTTTCTTGATGGTTTATAGGGGTTTTTCCAAATCCCCATTTCCCCCAATTACCAAAAGAAAACAACTTTTACCTGCCCATTTGGCACCTTCGCATACCGAAGGATGCCATTTGGCCTATGCATTGCGCCAGCAACATTCCAAAGATGTATGTTGGCGATCTTTGGCGAGCTAGTAAGAGACATTATAGAAGTCTTTATGGATGACTTCTCTGTTTTTGGATGCTCATTCCTGACCTGTCTTTGTAATTTAGATCGTGTCCTTCAGTGATGAGAGGACACGCATCTCGTTTTGAATTGGGAAAAATGTAACTTTATGGTTCGAGAAGGTTTTGTTCTCGGCCATAAGATTTTGTCTAAGGGGATGGAGGTCTATAAGGCCAAGGTAGAAATTATCGAAAAGCTTTCCCCGCCTTCAAACGTAAAATCAATTAGGAGTTTCTTAGGCCGCGCGGGCTTTTATTGATGTTTTATTCAAGTTTTTTCAAAGATAACAAAGTAACTTACTCGGCTCCTGGAAAAGGAATCAAATTTTGTCTTTAGTAGCGAATGTGAGTTTGCTTTTAATTTTATAAAACAAAAGCTTAACAATTCTCTAATTTTAGTGGCGCCTGATTGGTCCCTTCCGTTCGAGATTATGTGTGACGCTAGTGATATTATCATAGGTGCCATTCTTGGCCAACGTATAAACAAATACTTTCACCCCATTTATTACGCTAGCAAGAAGCTCGCTTCTGCACAAGGAAATTACCAGATAATTGAAAAGAAATTTTTAGCCTTCTTTTTTGCATTTGATAGGTTTCACTTGTATATAACGCTATCTAAAGTTATCGTATTTACTGACCACTCCACCTCAAAATGTTTATTAGCTAAAACGGACACCAAGCCCCGCCTTCTTCGTTGGGTCGTCCTCCTACAAGAGTTTGATTTGGAGATCCGGGATAAGAAGGGTGCGGAAAAGTTAGCCGCCGATCACCTCCCCCATTTAGAAAATCCGGGTGTGGAAGAGCTCATCGAATCTAACATAAATGACAGATTCCCCGAGGAACGCCTCTTAGCCATAAATACTATTTTGCCTTCCCCATCTTGGTTAGCAGATTTCGTGAACTATTTAGTTGTGTGGGTGCTCCCAAAAGACTTTTCGAGCCAGTAAAAGAAGAAATTCTTTTCTGACTTGAAAAAATCCTTTTGGGCTTACCCTTTTCTTTTTCGTATCTGCGCGGACCAGGCAATCCGAAGATGCGTCGCGGGTGTAGAGTGCACGCAAATACTTAGGCACTGCCACGAGGGTCTAACTTGTGGGCATTATGAAGCTAACCAGACCGTGCAGAAGGCGCTGGAGACGGGCTTCTTTTGTCCCACTCTATTCAAAGATGCTCATAATTTTGTTCTCTCCTGCGATAGCTGCCAGCGATCGTGTAATATCTCTCGTCACGACGAGGTGCCCTTAAATTTATTTTTAGAGTGCGAAGTCTTCGATTTATGGGACATCAATTTTATTGGCCCTCAACCTCTGTATTTTAAATATAGTTATATTTTAGTTGCAATCGACTATGTATCGAGGTGGGCGGAAGCGCAAGCTCTCCCCACCTATAATGCGCGAGTAGTCATTACCTATCTTAAAAAACTATTTTCTCCTTTCGGCACGTCTCGAGCTATTGTGAGAGATAGGGGAATGTATTTTTATAACCCCAAATGGCTAAGATGTTAGCTAAATATAGAGTCACACAAAAATTTTCAACCCCTACCACCCGTAAAAGAGTGGCCAAGTTGAGGTAGTAAATCAAGAGATTAAGCATATATTAGAAAAAACCATTTTGCTTAATAGGAAAGATTGGTCCGTCAAACTGGACGATGCTTTGTGGGCGTATCGTACGGCATACAAAACCGCAATGGGTTGTACACCGTATCAATTAGTCTATGGCAAAGCATGTCATCTCCCCGTTGAACTAGAACATCACGCTCTTTGAGCTTTAAAACTCGTAAATCTCGACGCTAACTTAACCGCTCAAAATAGAAAACGACAACTAAATAAGCTCGGTGAATGGCATGCAAACGCTTACGAGAGAAATAAGTTCTATAAGGAGCATTCTAAGTTTTATCACGATCAAAAAATCAAGCCCCATAATTTTTTTCCACCCAGCGATCTTGTCCGTCGTAGGCATTTTTTCGGGTAAACTAAAATCACGATGGTCCGGCCCCTTCAAAGTTGAAGAGGTTTTGCCATATGGGATCGTACTCGTCTACTACCCGGAAAAAGGATTGTTTAAAGTAAACGGTCATCGTTTAAAATTATATATAGCGGGCGATCCTGTGGGCGGTAATATTGAAACCATAACCCTCCTAGAAATATAAACCCGCAAAATAGTCAAGCTATACGACTATAAACAAAGCGCTCCAGGGAGGCACCCCATGTTTATCGTTTTCTGTGTAACTTTATGTTTTTTTGCTATATTTTCTTAACAAAGCAGGGTTTCTAAATGGGCCTCCCCGAACACGTTTCAGGGACAATGTTGGAATTAAGTATGAGTGTGTTTTCGTACTTTTTTATCTGCAGTTCTATTTTCTGCACTCCTAAGAATTTAAAAACACAAAAAAATCGAAAACAAAAAGCAAAACACAAACAAATTATAAAATGAAAACTCCAAATATGTTTTTTGTTTTATCATAAAAAATTCAAAAAAAATATAAAACAAAAATCGCAAAAATATTTAGTTTTACTTTATAAATACTCTTTGTAAATATCCTTTGTAATTATTTTTTGTAAAAATCCTTTTCTCTTTCCCCTCTTCCATTCTTTGTCCTCTTTGTAAATAACTTCTCTCTCTTTCCTCTCTTGTAGATATATGCTTGAAAATCTTAATTTTAAAAAAACAAACAAAAAAAATATAGAAAACAAAAAAAAGAGTTCCAAAAATATATATATCTTTTTCGCATTTATAGTATGTATATATTAAGAAATAACTTCAAAATCCAAAAAATATAATAACTCTAAAAATTCCAAAAAAAGAGATAAATAAACGAAAAAAATTCCAAAAAATAAAATAATAAATCAAAAATACACAAAAAAAAGTTGATAACTCTAATAATCCCAAAAAAAATTTATTATGAAACAAATAAATTTAATATACCACTCTTAACCTTTTTGCTCTCCAAAAATCTTATTTTGAGTTTAATTATAAGCGAATTCTATTAATTCTTTGTTTACTATTCGTTTATTAATTGGAGATTGATAGATTTAAACATGTGGGGTTAAGTTTTAAAGTATTTCTTATGTTTTTTTCTAAAGATAGGGGACTTGTTTTAAGCACTACTTCTAATTTATTTAAAATAGAGGCACGTGTATTATGTTAGAAAAAATAATCTTAGACTTCAATTATGTCTACTTCAAGTTTTTTAAAACACAGGAACGTTCAATTTATCAAAGTTGCTCTCAAATTTTTTTATTAAATTCTAGTTTTCTCTTTGAAAAAACCTATCTCCCCATATTTATCATGTCTTACTTGATATGATAAAAATTTTATCCTTAAAAGAACCGATGTCACTGGGAATAAGTTTTTGTTCCGTAAACATAGGCATCCAATAATTTAAAATAATATATGTTACGGAGTAAGAGGATAAAATTCATTTCTCCTATACATATACATTGGGTTACATGAAGTTGTTCCAAAATTTACATGTTTTGGAAAATAAGATTTCATTTTCCTAAAAACATCCACATTCAAGGAAAAATTATTTAGATGTTTCAAAAAAAAATACCTCACCTCTAAACCAAAGCCCTCTTCATAAACAAAAACACCCCCTTGATATATTCAATGATTCTAGACTTACTATAAAATCTTTTTGGGAGAATAATTTTTAAATTGCATTTTTTCCTTTAAACTCGTATAAGCTAAAGTTTTTATAATTCAAATTTATTTTTGTTAGCTAATGATTACAATTTATGCTTGCTATTTGGCTACATCAAGAAGTCTTTTTGGCCAAATCATTTCCTCTATTTAAATCATTTTCAGGATTTAGGACTTAACTCTTATACACCTGATGTTTTTTTAGATCTCTCTTTTAATTAATTCAAGTGGTAGCTAAATTTATGATTTCTTTTAATTCCTTATAAGTATATCTCCAACCTTTTCTCTGGAATAGCAAAAGCTTAATCATGAGGGTATTTGATTAGTTGTAAATAGTCGTATTTTTTAGAACTTTATTTAGGTCATTTTAGTTTATTTTTGTTGTTTTTTAGTTACTTTTGTTTAATGAAATATTCCTTTTTTGTATATACTCTTCTAACTTAGCTCTATATTGTTTTATGAAATTTTTGCAGAAATTGGTGAATTTTCAAAGTACACGCCCGTATTAATTAGGTCACGCCCGTGATCGGGTCATTTCATTTGATTCCAGTGGAAACTGATGCTTGCAATGGAAAAATCAGACCCGCCCGTGACCTTTCTGACACGCCTATTTCTGTCCTGGAGTTTTCAACCCGGTTCAAATGGTTGCTGCCGACATCAAATTTCTTCCAGGTGTCCAATCACTCCCCCCTACACACCCGTAACCAACAAACATGCCCGTGACCAACACGTGGACTTCCAGATGCTTCCAAAATTTTGCCAGTCACCAAATTTTCGGCTTCACCAGCACGCTAGCTCGACACGCCCCCTTGTCATGCCCGTGACCAGGGGGTGTAATCCGAAATTTTTGCGTATAAATAGAACTTTGCTGTAAGGGCCAAGGGTTCAGTTTTTTGGACCATTTTGCTATTTATGGGCTGCTTAGGTGCAATTTGTGTTATGTAAGGAGAATTTTTCGCTCCCTCCTTTTGTGTTTGTTTTAGCATTTTGTAACCCTACTTTTTCTCAATAAAATATGTTAGTTTTTCCCTCCGTATGTTGTCATGGAATGCATGTGGGTGTCCCAATTTTATTCTCTTTTTCCCCTTGTATTTCCTTGTTTTTCTATGGGTGTTTGTGTGTATGAGTGTAATTTTATGCCTTACATTTTCAAGTTATTTTCTTACTTAGCTTTGTTCTAATTTTTCTATTTGTTTAGTGTTTTTATGCTAGCTTTTCTCAGCTTTTCTCTTAGCTTTTATGTTTTTTAGTGCTTTTCATTCATTCTTATGAATTCATAAAAATGTTTTTAAAAGTGTTTTTATTTTTTTAACTTAGTTTTTCTCTTTCTTTTTGTAAAATTTTTTGTTCTTTTAACTTTTATTTTCACTTTTAATGCACTTTTATGAAGTTATAAGAATGGATTTATAATCATTTAAATTTTTGTATCACTTTGATTTTTCTTTTATTTTGAAAAACCTTTCCTTCTTTAATTTTTATTTCATCTTTTTATGTATTTTTAACATATTATAGGAGTAGAAATGTAATCGTTTTAATTTTTTGATCACTTTGTTTTTTATCTTTAATTTGTGTGTGTGAGTGTATGAGTTAGGTTTTCATTGCTTTTCTTTTTTATGAAGATTGTGTGAGTTTATGATGTAGGTTTTCATTTCTTTTCTTTTTTATGAAGAGTGTGTGTGTGTGTGTGTGTGTGTGTGTGTGTGTGTGTATGAGTTAGCTTTTATTGCTTTCATTTTCCGCCTACTCGTTTGAGTAGGACTTGCCCTTTATTGCTTTCATTTTCCGATGTTGGGTATTATATCCACAATAACCCTGATTTGAAGAAGGATCTAGTCAAGCTAAGATGAATTGAGTCTATATTTGATATTGCATTTTATTTATGTACTTGCAGGTTTATAATGCCAAGTACACACCAATAACAGGTTACAGTGAGTCAGTAAACACAAGACTGCATATTGTAATCCCTCATTGGGGTGTACTCACCTATAATCTCTTTATTGGGGCGTACTTCAATCCTAAGTATAAGAGAAGGATCAAGGAAGGCCAAAGTCAAGAATTCAGAAATGGAGAATTTTACATAAGTAAAATTCGGCGAGTATGGTGAGTCATACATATCAAATTTGTCAAATATCCCCTTGGTACTTGCCGAATTCGTCATGTATGCTTCCCGATACCCATCGAATCCGTTGTATATACTTAGGGAAAATGCACAGAAAAGCAGAAAAATCTCCCAAGCAAATTCGCCGAGTATCAGTGATGATATTGGCTGAATTCGTCGAGTATCACTAGCGATACTCACCGAATTTGACGAGTATCCCATGCGATACTCGCCAAATTTGACGAGTATCCTGGGTGATACTCGTCGGGTATGTTGAGCCTTATGTTGACTTTTCTTATTTTCTATCTAAGGCATTTTCAGAAAATATCATCTTCATATTCAGCAAGTATCATACTGGATACTCGCCGAAAAACACTTATCGAGTTTTTTTCCAATTTTCTTCCTGGTTCAAAACCGACGGCCATATACAGTACTTTTCTAGGTTTCAATTTTGGAAACCTTTTATTGCAGTTTGATTTCAAATCTCCCTATATATACCTAAGATAATTTCAAAATCATTAAGGATCCAAAAACCTAATTTCAAAAATCATAAATCTCAAACTTCTCAAAATTTATTTTCGTCGGCTGACCCTCTATTTTGCGTACTTCTTCCGATCGGCCGTAACTTAGCGCAACAATCTTCTTCACCGACGACATCGTTGATTGGATCACTTCTTCATTCAATATCTGTGTTTCTCTAGTCCTTGTTTGTGGAAGATCAAGGTTCTAGATCCAAGATTTCAAGTTTTTTGAGTTCTCCAAGATTCAAGATCAACCCTTCCAAGAATGTCGGATCAAGACTTATAGTCATGTATTGTTGTTGTAATATTATCTCTAAATTGTGTAGGAGAATTTTTATCCGAGTTTTGTAGATCCGTTAATGGATCAAGAGAGTAGATTAAGTTGTGGATCGAGTGTGTAGATCCGATTTGCAGATCGACTTGTAGGGGAGTTTTTTCTCCGAGTGGTAAGAGCTTCGTCTCTGAGGTGTGCGAGTTGCGACTCCGAGGTGTAAGATTTGACAAAATCTGAGTTTGGTGAAGTATCTGAATCTGCCCTTCCTGGGAGATAGGCGAGGCGGGATAGTGGATGTACCCAACTCGGGGAACCATTATAAAATCTCTTTATTTGTGTTCTTATTATTTAAGATTATTTTTATTCCGCAAAAAGATGCAAACATCACCTATTCACCCCCCCCCCTTCTAGGTGATTTAGGCAGATGCTAGATACTTTCACCCGCCTACTCATTTGTGTAGGACTCGCATTAATTTCCCGCATACTCATTTGAGTAGGACTTATACTTATTTCCCGCCTACTCATTTGAGTATGACTTGTACTTATTTCATGCCTACTCATTTGAGTAGGACTTCCAATTTCAATTATGTATTTTTCTTTTTTGTAACTTAGCTTTGTCCTATATTATGGCTTTGGTGGTGCGTGTGTTCTCCTTTATAAGTAAGCTCTTCTCTTTCTAATGTTAGGTTATTTTATATCCCTTTTTTGGTAACCCTTCAGCACTTTGTTCCGAACTCATGCCTCAGCAAATTTATAAGTTGTCCCCATCCCGATGAGTGGTTAATCACTCTTAGCCCTCGGTATCGAATAGCATTGGGTTATAAAAATCTTTTTAAATAATTAAAGGCCCTCTTTTTTCTCTTTAATTAAAGCTCTTAAGGTTTACCCTGGGTATACGACGCGTAGAACCACATATCGATGTGTGGGCTCTATTTCCGTTATCCATATACTAGCTAGCCGTGAGGACGTGCATATGGACTAATCACCCTTGGTTAGAAAGAGTTTTCACACTAAACCTCGAGAGAGGAGGAGCGGAATTCTTCCGGATTGGGTTACCCCCCCCCCCCCAATAACGGGATTCTTAGCGTAAAGCGGCCATTAAGAGGATTCCTTAATCGAACGAGAGCTCGGTCGAATAGTCTTAATGTTCAGGTGAGTGATAGCCCTAGAGATAGGTAAGCTCATGCTTGTGGAACCTCCACGGCCAAGTTGACCATTTAATTGAATTGAAACCTAGGATATCAGTTAACTAAAATTATTTTTATCTTAATCTGTTTCGATACCGATCATTATTTCTTCAACAAATTTTTCTAAGTCTATTTTCAGCCTTTTCCTATAACGTCCCTAGTTAGTTAGTTAATCAGACACCTTTATTTTAGGTAAGATAATAGACCCTGTAGGAGGAGTATAAATAATCAACTCGCCCCGGGAAATATACGACCTCGGTATTCCCTTCCGAATATCCTGTACTACTCGTGATAGGTGCACTTGCCTCCTTTCGTTCCCTCCACAAAACTCGACCCCCACATTAATAATTTAAAAGAAAGGTCGGGCGGAGTGGAGGGCCATCAGCAGGTATGTCTAAAGGCCAACAAAACGCCTATTTGGTATTTCAACAACGGATGCTCTCGGCATATGACTGGGACAAGAAGCCTACTTCAAGAGTATACCAAAGATAAGGACGGTCCAAAAGTAATTTTTGGCGGTTCAGATAAGGGAATCACAAAAGGCTATGGTATGATTAATAACGGTATAGTCTCTTTCACAAAAGTAGCGTATGTTGAGGGATTATAACATAATCTCATTAGCATAAGTCAATTATGTTATAAAGGCTATATGGTAGAGTTATAAAAGGATATGTGCCTGATAAAGTCATCTGATAGCTCAGAAACTATTTTAACAAGCACTCAGAGTAGAAATATTTTCTGTTTGAATTTTCTTTGCTTAGACTCTTCAACACCAGTGTACTTTTTAGCAAAAGATAGTGTGTCTCTCTGTGACAAATGGTACAAGAGATTAACACATATTAATTTAAAAATTATTAATATGTTATTTTCTCACAACTTAGTGTGTGATTCTCCTACTATTAAATGCTTTAAAGAGAGTCCTTATCACTCATGACAAATGGGCAAGCAGACAAGGGCTAAATTTAAGAGATCGTTGGCAAGATTTTTCCAGATGTTTATATATGCTCCATATGGACTTATTTGGTCCTTTGCAAGTTCATACTTTATGAGGTAAAGCTTATACGTTGGTTATCGTTGATGATTACTCACAGTTTGTATGGGTGTTCTTTCTGAAACACAAGTCAGATACACATGATTCCTTCACTAATCTTATTAGGCAAATTCAGAATGAATTGAACTACTCTGTGGTCAAAATCAGAAGTGACCATGGAATAGAATTTGAATCTTGTGCCATGACAAAATTCTATGAAATTCTAGATATCTTTCATTAGTTTTCCTCTCCTCACACTACAAAATAAAATGGGGTCGCTAAGAGAAAGAATAGAACTCTCATAGAGGCGTACAAAACTATGTTGAATGATTCTTCTTTACCAGAATATTTCCGGGCAGAGGCCGTCAACACTACTTGCCACGTGCAAAATAGAGCACTCATAAACAAGATCCACCACAAAACACCTTATTAACTATTGAAGGACAAAAACCCAACTGTGTCTTATTTTAGAATTTTTGGCAGTAAATGATTTGAACTCAATAATGGGAAATATTACAAAACTAAGTTTAGTGAAAAGTATTTTGAAGGTATTTTGTAGGCTATAATAGCTATTTTACAACTTATAGAATTTTCAATAAGAAAACCCTAGTGGTAGAAGAAACATTTAATGTTGTATTTGATGAGATGAGTATGCTTCATAGAAATTCATCTAGTATATTTATTGAAGATACAGGTACAAGGTTAAAATATCTAAGCTTGAAAGAAAATAGAAAGGAAGATGGTTCAATCATAATCAAGGTCAACACAACAATCCCAGTGGAAGAAGAACTTCAAGATGAAGAACTCCATCAAATTAAAGAAGATGCATAAGAAGTAGCAGAACCTCCTGGTGATATAGAGGATGCGATGAATCTAGTGATCAGACACTCAAGAGATCATCCAGCAGACCAGATCATTGGAGACACTCGTGATGGAGTAAGAATAAGGATAGGTACACCTAACGAAATTTTGCACTTAAGTTTTCTCTCGCTGATTGATCCAAAGAAGTTTGAAGAAGCAAATAGAGATGCTTTATGGATCATTACAATGGAAGAAGAGCTCAATCAATTCAAAAGGTGCAAAGTTTGGGAGCTAGTACCAAGACCCAAAGGACACAATGTGATCGGGACGAAATGGGTCTTCAGAAACAAGTTGGATAAAGATGGCATAATTATAAAAAATAAAGCCAGACTTATAGCCCAAGGGTACGGACAAGAAGAAGGGATTGACATCGATCAAACTTTTGCCCAATTAGATAGACTCGAAGCGATCAGGTTATTCCTCAAATACGCTACTCACAAAGGGTTCAATGTTTATCAAATGGAGGTGAAGTCAGCCTTCCTTAACGGTAATTTAAAGGAAAAGTATACATAGAACAACCCCCAGGTTTTGTAGATTCATCATTCCCTGATTATGTTTATTTTCTTCGCAAAGATTTATATGGTCTTAAACAAGCTCCTCGAGCTTGGTATGAGACGCTATCTAGCTTTCTCCTTGAAAACAAGTTTTCAAGGGGAAAGATAGATAAAAAATTATTTCTTACGGAAATTAAAGCCAAGATTTTGCTAGTGCAAATCATTGTCGATGACATTGTTTTTGGATCTACAGACGATAACCTTTGTAAAATGTTTTTTAATTTGATGCAAAGTGAGGTTTGAAATGAGCAGCATGCGAGAGCTGAAGTATTTCTTAGGACTTCAGGTGAAAAAATGTAAAGATGGAATTTTCATCTCTCAGATGAAGTTCACCAAAGTGTTAATTAAGAAATTCGGAATGGAGAACGTAACCTCTATGAGAACTCTAATGGGTTCAAATATAACTCTGGACAAGGATGAGAAAGGGAAACCTTTTTAAGAAACCAAGTACAGAAGCATAATTGGATCCTTTCTCTACCTTACTGTCAGTAGACTAGACAAAAATGTTTTCAACATGTGTATATGCTAGATTCCAGGTGAACTATAAGAAATCGCATTATTCCACTACAAAAAGGATTTTGAGATACCTTAAAGGTACACCAAATCTTGGCTTATGGTACCCAAAAAGTAATGACTATGAACTAATTGATTTTTTAGATGCTGACTTTGTAGGAAGCAGGGATGGCAGGGAAAGTACTTCTGGGACGTGTCAGTTCCTAGGAAGAATTCTTATCTCATGGAGCAGTAAGAATCAACATTGTGTTGCCATCTCAACTACTAAGTAAGAGTATATCTCTGCAGGCAGTTGTTGCACATAGCTTCTATGGATAAGGAATCAGCTTGAAAACTATAACCTGAAGTTGAAGGAGATTCTGATGTTTTGCAACTTATCTAGTGCCATCACGATTGATCACAATACAGTATCCCACTATCGAACAAAGCACATTGAGATAAGGTACCACTTCATTCGGGAGCATGTGGAGAATAAGGACATCAATCTCAGTTTTGTCTCGACGGATAAGCAAGTTGCCGACTTATTCACGAAGCCACTGGATGGGGCCAAGTTCTCCCTCTTTAAAATGGAATTGGTTTGCTCAACAAGGAGTCATGACAGCCTAGAAATCAGTCAAAGTACATAATTTCATAATCTGAAAATTTTACAAGGAAAATGTGTCGAGTATACTCAAGTAATTTCGACAAATTTGTCGAGACTTCTCATGAAATCAAAACTTCTTCACGGGTCATTTTGATGAATTACCCCATTCTTCACGAGTCATTTCGACTAATTTATCAGGCTTTCTCGAGATATTTCGACGAATCTGTGAAGGTCAAATTTTTTTTCTAAGTCATAATTATTTGATATGAAGAGTCATTTCGGGAAAACGGTTTGCGCCTCTCTTCAAAACTTTAATAATATATAAATAGGACTTAGGAGTGTTCAGAATTCACACACTTTGTCAAGACATCTCGAGAAATCCCGTCGATTCATCTTCCGAAAGAGCAGAAGGTTTTCATCATCGACTTCATCTCCGGCAAGGTCCGGCAACTCTCATCTCCGTAAGTTCTCACCGAGTCTGTCTCCAGCAAGTCATCGTCGGTTTTCTCCAGCAATGGTCTCATTCTCTCCCATTAGTCCTTATCCGGTTTTTAGCAATGGCACCAAGAGACAGTGGAAACATTTTGGTTGGTGGTGAACTAGTGCGTATAGGATTTGCTACCACTTCCGATGATTTCAGAAATGTCATCTTATTGCACTAGATAGTAGGCCTGAACTTTCTTATGGAATACCCTTGTCGAGTTCTGAACAGAGACATCCAAGAATTCTATCAAAATTCCTAGCTTTGATGTGAAGGGACAGTGTTCAAAAGTGTTGGGTTCTTTGATCACAATGTCCTAGATTTGAAGAAGGCCCACAAGTCAATGATATACACATGAATGTATTTGATATATGTTTGAGTTCATTGTATGCAGGTTTTACTCTGCTACATTGATTTGGTAGGTAGTCAGATTGTTGGAACCCTAGTTCTGATTTGGGTTAGGATCACTATTAAGTTGCTTTAGTTTAGTTTAGCTTATTTTCAGTAGTTTTAGTTTTTGAAAGACTTAACCCAAATAGGGGGAGATTGTTGGTACCCTAGTTTGGATTTGAGTTAAGTCTTTCCTTTTAGTCCTTGACCCAAGATTTATCTATGGTCAAAGTCTTGTTGTAGAGCTTTCTCTTTTCCAGTAAAATTTCTGGCCAAGGGATTTTCGGGTTCGACTATCGTCGAACGCCGATCGACTATCGTCGATCAGCCGGTCGACGATCGTCTGTCTCTGGTCAGCTCGACGTTCTGCTAGATCGTCGAGCTCTGGTCGACTATCTCTTGATAGATCGACGTTTTCTGTCTTGCCCGAGTAGGTCGACGATCTCAGCAGGTCGGTCGACTATCTGCCTGGACAGTTCGACTTTCTGAGTCGGTCGACTATCTATTGATAGGTCGACGATCTCAGTAGGTCGGTCGATGATCGTCGAGGATCGTTCGACTATCTTCTGGTCTGCATATGTAATATTATATGCGTTTTATTTGTTGTTTTATTTCCTATATTTTCTGACATGTTTTATTATGGATTATTTAATTGATCTTATGCATATATCTCAAAGCAAACGTGCTTCTATATTTATGCATAAGTCAATTCTTTCTGGCAATGTCTTTTGTCTTATTATCTGACTTTATTGTTGCAGCTGTCCTTTATAGCCGTTGGCTGTAAAGAGCTATTTCCGATGTGATTTATCAACATCCTTTATGAGTCTATTTATTGCAGCTGCTGTAGCTTTTCCTTTTATAGGATATATATATGCAAGACTTGTTTTATCTTTATGATAATTGCAGCCCAGATTCAAGATCTGAGAAGAAGACAAAAGTCTTGCTCTAATAGAGCCGTTGCTGCTGCACCTATTTAAAGAGTTCTTTTGGAGAAAGAAAGAAGACACACAACACACACAAAACTAAACTAGAAGAAGACCGTGACCAGAAACACACAGACGAAGCTGTAGAACAAATGTGAAAGAAGACTGCTACCATCATCATTCAGCAGTCTTCCATCATCATTCAGCAGTCTTCCATCATCATTCAGCAGTCTTCAAGAAAGAAAAGATATTGCTGCTCTCAGGATTCAACTGAGAAGATACAGCTGCTCACAGCAATATCTATCCAACTGTGAAGATATCTCTTCTGCTCTTCTTCAACCTGAGTGCTCCTGTTCCAGGAAGATACACTCAGAGTTTCTCTGAAGAAGAAGAAGAAATAAGGAAGCTGAAGAAGAACATCTAAATCCAGATCTCTAGTCTTCTTCAGGCCTTACTCCTTCAGAACCTCGTGACAGTATTCTGTCATAAGTTCTGAAGAGTCTCTTATGCTTCTCTAATCTATATTTAAAATAGAGAAGACAATCTAACTCTCCTTCCCCCTCCTGTAAAGAGTTTGTTCACACCTCTTCAAAAGTGAACGTTGGTGACAGGGCACCTTATCAACAACCTGCTTGGTTTTTAGACACCACAATGACAGTTGGACTCAATATGAGTTACTAAACAGGAAGAAAACTAGCTAAGTCCAAAAGCATTGAGTGAAGATAGTTCACTCAACGCCAAGAGGCTAAAAGCGTTGACAGAACCTCAAGCAGTCAAAGCCTCAGAGTTACTGACCAAAAATCTTTCTAAGGATAGAAGCATTGAGTGAAGATAGTTCACTCAATGCCTACTCATAAAGAAATCTGTCCAAGTATAGATGCATTGGGTGAAGACGGGCCACTCAATGCCTCGTCAAGATTTTTGTCTAAGTCAGAAAGCATTGAGTGAAGACGGGTCATTCAACCCCTCATCAAGAAATATGTCTAAGGACAGAAGCGTTGAGTGAAGACGGTACACTCAACGCCTACTCAACATGATTTCTGTTTATGTCAGAAAGAATTGAGTGAAGACAAACCACTCAGCGCATCATCAAGAAGTCAGGATAAGTTAGAAAGCGTTGAGTGAGGAAGCTTCACTCAACCCCTTCATGCATAGAAATTTCAACCAAGTCCAGAAGCATTGAGTAATGAAGGCTCACTTAACGCCTAAAGATGTAGAATTCTGCTAAGTACTTTAGAGTTGAGTGATAAGGCTTCACTTAACGCCTATACAGATTGTCTGGAATTTACTATGTCCAGAAGCAATGAGTCATGCTGATGTCATCAAGAATTCAAATATCGTGGGCTTTCCACGCTAGATGACAAAAGGCGCCGCTTGCCTTTAGTACATCATTTAATGCAAAAGAAGTGTTACAGTTGCCAACTCCGGCTGGCCCATACTACAAAAAGAGTTGTTGAACAGCGGTATACAAAAGCAGAGTCTCGAGAAAGAAGAAGACAGCGAAGAGAGAACAAAGAGAAAAAATACAAGAAGCCTTTCTAGTCTTTTTCTTCCTCTCAACGAAGTTGAAGTTCTCCAAGAACTTTCTCTTAGAAATTTGTCTGTGAAACACGGACAAAGTTGGCTGTTGAAGAAATAAATCACTGAATAATCATTTTTTTCAACAGTAAGATCAAAAATTATTTTTTTTGAGTTTGCAGGAGAAGTAGAGAAGGAGTTGGCTGGTTGAAGAAATAGAGAACTGAAGAATCTGTGTGTCCTCAACAGCAAGTTCAGAAACTTTATTTTCTGAGTAAGAAGGAGAAGTAGAGCAAGCTTAAAGATGTTGCTCATCTTTAAGGCCTCTGCTACAATCAAGGCTTGAAGAAGAAGTGCTCGGCAGGTATCTTCCTAGCACAAGCAGGACCATCCTGAAGATCTACTTCCTTGGTGTTGAGAAAAAGTTAGGGCTGAGTTTTCTCAATTCAGAAGGAGGCTCACAGAATCCTCTCTCTAGAGTCAGTACTCTGTAGTTGTCTTCTTAGCACAAGAAGAACATACTTGAATATAAACCATCTTATTGCTATGAAGAAGATAGGACTGAGCTTTCTTAGTTCTGGAAGAAGAATGCTTAGAGAATCATTTCTCTGGAGTCAAAGTTAGGGCTGAGTTTACTCAGTCCAGAAAGGCAGACTCATAGAACATTCTCTCTGCAGTCAATCATCAATAACAAACTCATTCTTATTCAATAGGATCTTAATTGATCTGAGTTGTAAGCCTAGACTATATAGGCTGAGAGGTAGGGCATGTGTACCTGAAGTAGGATCCTGTTGTGGATCTGAGATAAGATCCTGTTGTGGATCTGAGGTAAGGCTTGTTTTCCTGAGGTGAGATTTTATTGAGAATCTGAGGTAGGGCCTTTGGCCTTAGGTGGGATCTGAATCAAATCTGAGTTGTTGGTGAGTTTTAACCTCTGAGTGTAGGGATATCCTCCTAGTCTAATTTATAGGAATTTTGATTAAGTCTGAGGTAGGTGATTTATGGATCACTGAGCTGTAAGAGTAACATTTACTCTGAGTTGTAGGGCTTTGGCCTGAGGTAGGACTTGGGGGAAGTCTGAGATATCCTGAGGGATCTGTGTTGTAGGCTCTTTAAGCTGGGGTTGGAGAAGATTGCCTTGTCTAACACACTGTTGGAAAGGTGGGAGGGACAGTGGATATACCCATACCTTTGGGAACCACTATAAATCCTTGTGTACTGAGTCTTATTTTTGAAAGTTAACAAAATAACTTAACACTCAAAACACAAAAAGAAAAAGGTAGTCATAAAGACTAGGAATCCTATTCACCCCCCCCCCCTCTAGGTGTATAACTACTCTTGAAACAAAGACTTTCAAGTGGTATCAAAGCGAGGTTGTTCAAAAAGGACTTAACAGTCTGAACATATCTCCAAGAGTAGATAAAGATTATCTCCATGGGTTCAGGTGAGAACCACAAGGAGTTGAGCTTAATGAATCTTCCAATTTGCTGGAAGGAAAACTTTAGGATTTAGAAAGAGAGGGTCAGGCTATTCATGGAAGCCTCAGATCCTAGGATCTTCATAAAAGTCCAAGAAGGACTTTCATACCCACGAAGGTCTCTATCTTTGATGCCAATGTCCATACTCCAAAGAAGTATACAAAAATGACTAAGGATGAAGTCATCTTGGCAACTATGGATAAGAGGGCACAAAACATCATTGTTAGTGCCATAGATGACTCCACCTTCAAGAACCTTGTCCACTACAAAACAAGCAAAGAGATGTGGAATTCTCTTATTATTCATATGGAAGGGACAAAGGAGGTGAGGGATGACAGGAAATCCCTCCTGAATCAACAATATGAAGCCTTCAAACAAGGCAGTAAAGATTCAATAGTTGAATGTTATGGGAAGTTCTTCTTGATAGTGAACAGTCTGATAACCTATGGAAGACAGTTCACAAACTATGAACTTAATGACAAGTTCTTGAGATCTCTCAATAGAGAATAGGACATAGAGATCTGTGCCATCAGAAAAGTTGGCAACTTGGCAAACACATTGCCCCAGAACTTGTTTGGGAAGCTGTTATCCCATAAGATGCAGCTAAACTCCAGGAAGGTTGAAGACGATGCTACCAATTCTTTTGAGAACGAGAATACTATGGCCTTCAGAGCTGAATCCACATGAAGAAGCGATGAAAAGACTCCTACACCAAGGAGAGTTATAGAGTTAGAAAGCTTAGATCACAACTCCTCTAGAAATGAGCTATCAAATGTAGAACTGACACTGTTCTCCAAGTAGTTCAAGAAGTTGCTGAGCAGGAGGAGACAATGGCAGAACAAAGGCTCTTCTAGCTCCACCTCAAAGAATCCTTACTCTAATAAGGACAAATCCAGAAATGACCCCTCTAGTGAAAGGTACGACTCCAAATAGAAGAAACATGTTAAGACTAATGTTGTTTGGTACTGTCGCAACAGGAGTGGACATGTCATTGTTGACTGGTTAGTTAAGAAGAAGGAGCATAAGTGGTCTGAAGGCTAAAAGCATCACAGGGACAAGAAGACTGAAAAGAGCTTCTTGTCCAAGAAGAAAGTAAGCCCATCAGATAGTGATTCTGAGTCTTCAGAATCAGATGAAGAGGAGGCCTACATTAATCTCTTATCTATTAAAGAAGAGTCTGACCATCCAGCTGCCCCATTAGTGATGGTTGCGTTGTTGAAGATGTCGTTGATCCCTTTTATAGAGAGTTCATGGATTGGGATGATCATTGCCGCAAGCTCGAGGATGGGATTCTACCATGACGTCTTCGCCAATACCGTTACATGTTTTGCACGACATCCACAGTTACCATTAAATAAACAAAATATAATTATAAATTAAATAATTATAATTATGTATTGTTATGAATTTTTATTTTATTGCATCTTATTATTTAATTTTATTTCATGTAAGATGGGTGCTTATGACAATCCAATGTTTCATTTCATGCATTTAATTATTTTATGTGTTATTTCATATTTATGATTGGTGCCTATAACCATCATATGTAATTTGAATTTTAATGGAGGAGATTGAGTGGTGTATGCTATATATAGCAATACTTATGTTAAGTGTTGTAATGAAGAATGAAAAATTGAAACCTAGAATTCAAAGTGAATTCCCCCCCCCCCTCTTTGGCAAATTTCGGCCAACGCTCCCTCCCTCTCTCTACCTTGGCCGTCGGCCACCTCCTCTCCACTTGCCAATTCGCCAACCCATCTCCTCTTCCTCTCCTCCTCTTCTTTCTCAATACCTCCCTTTACTTTTCACCCCTAAGGAAACCCGACCCCTCCTTCTCCCTTTTCCAAAACCCGAGCCCCACCCTCCTTCCCTTGAGTTTTTGGCCAACTCTAGCCGACCAGCCCTCTCCTTTCACAAAACTGACACGCCAACTTCACCATCACCTCAAAATAAGAGCAGCCCCCCTTTTATCTTTGGGATTCTTGCAATATTTTCCCACCACATTTCCTCTCTCCTCTTTCCATATATATTGGTTTTCAAGGATTCTGCCTCTTCTAGGGTGATGCAAAAGGAAAACGGCTCGCGTATTTATTGTTCGGTGCGGATCCGTGGATTTGCTTGGAGAATGATTCAACCACCGTCATGAGCATTTCCTCAACTCATCTTGTGGATGGATTTTTTTTGGATTGGATAACGAATTTCTAAACAAATCTTGTTTGATTTCTTCTAATATTATTTGTGAGATTTGGTGGAATTAGAAGGCTTGAATTTTGTCATGATTTATATTTAAATCATGCTTAATTAAAAATCTAAATTTCAAACATAAATTATCCGAATATTTTCTTATCGATCGGATCGGGTAGATCTCGTGAACGCTAGAAGAAATCGGGTTCACTACCCTTGATTTCTCCTCGAGTTCAAGTGATTTGGTCGACCTTGTTTTAATTAATTTGGGAATTGATTTTTGGACTTTATTTTAAATTGCTATTTAGCCCGGATTCCTCTCTTATTGGGTTTGTGAAAGCTAGCGAATAATTTTAATTTGAATTGCTAATTGTCCGGATCAAGAAGGTCTTATTCCCTTGAGCGAACATCAATATGTAGCCCTTGTTCAATCTCTATAAGGGATAGCGACCCTTTGTGTTTTTTGATATTGAAAATTTTGTCATTAATTGCTTGAGTAATCGATTTTGTTAATTAGAGAAACCGCACACGACGTATTTGTTTTAATTATCGAAACCAAGAGCGTGTAATTTTATCCGTCGAAACCATGGCCCTGCATCAATTTGGTATCAGTGGGCGGTTCACGTCAATAACCTAATTAGCACTGATAATACGTTTTGTAGCCTAAACTATTATCATATATTCTAGTTTATAATGTACAAATCATGTCTTATTAGTTTAGTTTTTTTCGTTTTTATGTAAATATTATTGTCACTAACATTTTCTTGTCTTTTTGCAGGTTTCCATAAGTTTGGCAAAAAATGACTTTTCACGCCCTCCCTGGGCATGACCTTGGAGTGTCACCCGATCCCGATGAAGCCTGATGATAGAGACAGAATAACCGGAAAAACGGCTGTCACGCCCCCCTGACACGCTCTCCCGGGGCATTTCTCAAGGCGTGATATGGGGCGTGTTTCCCTCTGCCCAAATCCTGCAACCGCATTAAATGCTATTTCGCCACAACATGCCGACTGTACTATCACAGCCACTATCACGGGCGTGACCCCTCCTTTTCCGATGACTGACGGATTTTCAACCAATGATTTTGTCGCGACGTGCGTGTCACGCCCACCCTACTCGGGCGTGACCCAGGGCGTGTTTACTGGCGTATAGAAGTAATCATCCTTCCCGCCAGAATCAAGAGCACGAGGTCAACCCCGTACCTATCACGCCCCCTGGCACGCCCCCCTAGGGCATGTCGACAGGAGTGACTAACCCGTGAACTTTTCCTATAAATTAAGACCCCCCCTTACATTTCAGCAAGCTTGGGTTGAGAGGGGAGGTGCTGCCCCTTTGTTTCTTGTCTTTTTTTAGTGTTCTTCTCTCTCTCTCTCTCTTTCTCTTTTTGTAATCTTTTTAACCCTAGCTTAATGCTTTTGTTGTATTAGTTTTTAGTGTAGTTTATGCACTTGTTCTAGTTGATAAATGTAGGGCTAGATTAGGATTTTCCTTTCATGCACTTGTAATTTTTCATTTCTAAGTTGTAGCCCTCTTTCATTATTAATAAAAGTGTTGTTTTCTCTCCTTTACTACTTGTGTTCTTACTATTCTTTACTACTCATCCCCCTCCTCCACCCCATTATGATTAACTAATCCTCCTTGTACTCAATCTTGATGATCCGAAGTTCGAGTGATGAAGTTATGATGCTTTAATTCTAACTTTTATTTTTAGGGCTTTAACCTTGAATTACTCTTGAATTATTTTGGGTTGGAGATATATCATCGATATATATTCTCCACCTTTGCTTTCATTCTTGGAAAGCCGAGAGGCCGATAGTTTGAAGTGAGCGCTCAAGAGTAAAGGGAGTTGGACGCACCCCTCGAGAGAGGCAGACATCCAAATCTCCCGGATTAGAGTAAAATCCAATAGTGGGATTCACCGCATAAAGCGATCTTTAGGCCTCCGATTTAGACGAGAGTCAGTCGGACCTTCCTAAACACAGTTGGGCACGGCTTCGAGATAAGCGTGTTTAAGTTTTAGGAACCTCCATGGTCAAGGACCTTTACCCTATTAGGTTTAGGTTTTTATCGCATTTCTTAGTTGACTTTAGCCGAGGTGATTCTTGATCGAGTGCATTTCCATTTCATATTTTCAGCCCTTCGTTGTAATCGCTTTGAATAGCTCTTTAATTAACTGCAGTAGTTCTCTTTCAAGCATAGTTTTATTTCCTTAATTGCAAGTAGTTTCTCAAACCCTAATTTATCCGTCGATAAGATAATTGCCTTCGTGTGAGTAAGTGTACTCAACAGTTCCCGGATTTCAATACGACACTTGTGTCCCCTAGCTACAGTTTGATAGGTATACTTGCCTCATTGGATTACTACTTCGGTTGCTTTTATTTTCTTCAAAGCTTAGCGATCACCAAGTTTTTGGCGCCGTTGCCGGGGAGAAACTTTCGTTGACATATTGAAAACACTAACCAATTAATTTTATCTCTTCTCTTTCTCATCCTCTTTCTTAAAAATTTTAAAATAATAATAAAAAAATTTATTATCGCTCTTAATAGTAACCCACTTATCAATTTTTCTACGCCACCTAATTATATCAGAAAGGGCAAAGCGGCTTTAAGTGCCGCTATCTTGTCTAGTACCTTGCCAACCCTTCTCCGGGTAGTCCTTGGGAAGTTCGGGAGGTAATCTATTAAAAAAATTATTTCAAAAAAAAAATCTAGCTTTTCTTTCTAGTTTATTTTATTTCTCTTTCTTCTCTTCTCTTCTTTCAGTGCATGACCCGCGGGTGTCCGTCGGTTATTTTAGACTTGGACCATGAAATTGAGCATACTCTTCAGAGAAGATCGTGATTTCAAGGTCCTACTATCCAAGTGCCGGTTGAGGACTCCGAGTCATTCTCTACACTAAGAATGGAAGAACCCAACGTAGATGAAGCCTTGCAAAGGACTATGTCCTATTATGCACGACCGAATCTCGAGGGAACAGAATCAAGCATATTCCGCCCTACTATAGCAAATAATAACTTTGAATTAAAGCCCAGCATAATTCAAATGGTGAAGTAGTATGTGCAATTTGACGGACTTCAAGATGAAGATCCGAACGCACATATATCAAGCTTCTTAAAATTTGTGACACCTTCAAGATAAATGGTGTCACAAATGATGCAATCAGACTAAGACTCTTCCCCTTCTCTCTAAGAACTAAGGCTAAGTAGTGGCTGAACACTCTACCTAAAAATAGCATAACCACCTGTAATGAATTAACTGAAAATTTTTTGGCGAAGTATTTTCCGCCAGCTAAAACTACAAAACTTAGGAACGACATTTCCGCTTTTGGACAAATAGACTCTAAAACCTTATACAAAACCTAGTAAAGATTTAAAGAATTATTAAGATGATGCCCACATCATGCACTTCCTGTATGGTTACAAGTGCGGACGTTCTATAACGGGCTAAATCAAAATACAAAGCAAATGATAAACGCAGCTTTTGGCAGTACATTAAATCATAAGACCCAGGAAGCAGCTCTTGATCATTTCGAGGACATGGCCATGAACACTTATTAGTGGAATGTGCCTCAGTCCCGCCCAAACAAACCTGCAGGTATCTTTGAAGTAAAAAACGTCTCCCAGCTCGCTCTACAAGTTGAAATATTAAGAAAAAAGAAAACGGAGATGACTGCTGCCTCTGCCCCTCAGGTATGGGAATCTACAACTCCTGCCCCAAAACAATTAGATTTTGTTAACAATATGCCTAGAAATTCTTTTAATAATTTTTCTGCTGCGAATTTACAGCCTCCTGCTTTTAATTTTCCGAATAATTATAATCCTGCTTTAAGAAATCACCAGAATTTTTTGTTGTGTAATCCATCAAATGCGATGCGCCCACCACCTCAAAATCATTTTTCTGCACCACCTCTACCTATTCAAAATTATCCAAAACCTCCAAGCTTGGAGGAGTTACTTTCCAAATATATTGCCACAAATGACGCTACGATAAGAACCTTAACTTGAAGCGTTAAAAGTCTTGAAAATCAAGTAGGACAGCTCGCTAAAATTATTTCTCAGCGACCCGCAGGGTCTCTTCCTTCCAATACCGAGCCCAACCCAAGAGAGAAAGCGAAAGCTATAACTCTTCGGAGTGGGAAGCAAGTCCCTGGTATGGTATGTGAAGAGCCCGAGGCAAGCTCCACCCCCACTTTAAAAAATCAAAGCTCTGCCCCAGTTTTAAAAATTCCACCCTCTGCTGAAGAAGTTATCACCCCCATTTTAGAAAAAGATCTCACTCCACCACCCATCTTTAAAAATAATACAAATCCTCCTTACCATTCCGAACTTAATAAATAACGTCAGGACGATCAATACTCCCGTTTCTTAGAGATGTTTAAGCAAATCCACATAAATATGCCCTTCCATGAAGCGATTTCCCAGATGTCGAAGTACGCCAAGTACCTTAAGGAACTCCTGACCAACAAGAAGAAGTTAGAGAACCTTTTGCACGTCACATTAAACACCGAGTGCTATGCGGTTTTGATAAATGACTTACCAAAGAAAATCAGTGACCCGGGTAGTTTTTCTATTCCGTGTGTCTTTGGTAATCTTTTTGTCAAGAACGCATTAGCCGACTTAGGTGCGAGTATTAACCTGATGCCCCTCTCATTGTTTAAGAAGTTAGGAATTGGTAGCCTCAACCCCACACACATGAGTATCCAGCTCGCCGACAGATCCGTCAAGTACCCATTAGGAATAGTGGAAGATGTCTTAGTAAAAGACGACAAGTTCATCTTCCCGGTGGACTTTGTCATTTTGGACATCGAAGAAGACGTCAAGGTTCCACTTATCCTTAGCCGACCCTCCTTTCCACCTCCCAAGCTATCATTGACGTAAGCAATGGTAAGCTCTTCCTTCGAGTAGGCGACCACGAAGTCTCTTTCTCTATCACACCTTCGATGAAAAACACCTTAGCAAATGATGACTCCTGCTTTTTCGTAGATGTCGTGAGTGATGAATCCTCCTATTGCCTCTCTAAATTTGAAAAAGAATTTTCTGCTTTTTGTTCCTCCTCTTCTCTTCCAACTGAATCGCTACACCTAAGTGAAGAAAGTGTAGTATCTTCTTATCTTTTATCTGAGTTTGAAAAAGAATTTTCTGATTTTTGTTCCTCTTCTACTCTTCCAACTGAATTGCTGCAAGAAGACACCTTGGCCACCAGCTCCACCTCTTTTTATTTTCCGTCTAAAAAGATCTACGAAGATATAAAATTTGAAAAAGAAAGAATTTCTCAAACCTCTTATGAAGAACCCCCTACCCTAGAACTTAACGAACTTCCTGAACATCTCAAGTACGCCTTCTGAGAAAAAAACTCTAAGCTGCAAGTTATAGTTTCGGCATACCTCACAAATGTCCAAAATGAAAAACTTCTTTTAGTTCTACGTAAGCATCGCCAAGCT
Organism: Platanthera zijinensis; assembly: GCA_039513925.1. Taxonomy (NCBI): domain Eukaryota; kingdom Viridiplantae; phylum Streptophyta; class Magnoliopsida; order Asparagales; family Orchidaceae; genus Platanthera; species Platanthera zijinensis. The sequence goes on from CM077088.1 coordinate 97,769,283, forward strand.
ATTGCCTGGAAAATTTTTGATATCAAGGGCATAAGCCCATCTTTCTGCACTCACAAAATCTTAATGGAAGATAATTCACGCAATTCAATACAACCTCAACACCGCATAAACCCGAATATGAAAGAAGTAGTTAAGGGCGAGGTTATGAAACTCTTAGACGCAATAATTATCTACCCTATACGAGACAGTAAGTGGGTTAGCCCAGTCTAGGTAATGCAGAAGAAGGGAGGGATAACTGTAGTTAGTAATGATAATAATGAATTAATCCCGACACGGACGGTGGCCGGGTGGTGGATGTGTATAGATTATCGTAAGTTAAATGACACCACTCGCAAGGACAACTTTCCCTTGTCGTTCATCGATCAGATTTTAGAACGATTATCGGGCCATAGCTTTTATTGTTTTCTCGATGGCCTCTCGGGGTATTTTCAAATCCCCATCTCTCCCAAAGACCAAGAGAAAACTGCGTTTACTGGTCCCTTCGGCACCTTTGCCTAGCGAAGAATGTCGTTTGGATTGTGCAATGCGCCAGCTACATTCCAGCAATGTATGCTCGCTATCTTTGATAAGTACGTAGAAAGCATTATGGAGGTATTTATGGGAGATTTCTCCGTGTTCGGCGATTCCTTTGATAGTTGTTTGGAAAATTTAGAAAAAGTCTTAGAATGACGCGAAGAGACTAACCTCTCCCTAAATTGGGAAAAATGCCATTTTATGGTGAGGGAAGGGTTAGTTTTGGGTCATAAAATTTTTGCAAGAGGTATTGAAGTAGACGTTGCTAAGATAGAAGTTATCGAGAAACTGTCGCCGCCTACGAAAATAAAAGCTATAAGAAGTTTCCTAGGGCATGCTGGCTTTTACCATCGTTTCATAAAGGACTTCTCCAAGATCACCAAGCCTCTTAGTTCACTCTTATAAAAAGACGCCCCATTCATTTTTGATGACTCTTGTCTTTCTGCCTTCGAATTAATTAAAGAAAGGTTAATTAACGCACTCATTATGATAGCTCCGGTGTGGGAACTTCCATTTGAGATAATGTGCGATGCGATTAGTTTTGCGGTGGGAGCCGTATTTGGTCAACGCATATCTAAAAACTTCCACCCCATCTATTATGCAAGTAAGACACTCGCATCTTCATAGGAAAATTACACCATGACCGAGAAGGAGATCCTAGAAGTAGTATTCGCTTTTGATAAATTCCGCCCTTATATTACTCATTCAAAAATTATTGTTTTTACGGACCACTTGGCACTCAAATATCTTCTTTCTAAAATGGATGCCAAGCCGCGCTTGATTCGCTGGGTCTTACTCCTCCAGGAGTTTGACTTAGAGATCCGTGATAAGGGAGGAGCCGAGAACTTGGCCGCCGACCATCTCTCCCGTCTTTATAACCCTTTTATAGAAAAGTTAGATGAAAAATCTTTTAATTATTATTTTCTGGATGAGAAGGTTCTTTCAATTAACACATCTACTTCCCCTTGGTTCGCACACATCGCCAACTATTTAGTGGTCCGGGTGCTCCCAAAAGAGTTCTCCTCTCAGCAAAAGAAGAAATTCCTTTCTGAGCTGAAGAACTATGTTGAAGCCAAAAATGATCTCTGTGGAGTTCGGGGTCCCAAAAGAGGGGTGACCCCACCCCTACTACACTCAGGAGAACGTCACAGGACAAAGGCTCAAGAAGCTAGCAACAGACCCTCGGCTCTAGCGTAGAGGTCCCGGCTCACACCCGAAAGACCTTTGAGGTCGCCCCCTCCCTAGCCAATGCTTGAGCTAGGTGCTTTAGAGGAAGAAAGGAAAGGGGATTCAAGTGGCTAAGAAGCAATGCTCTCCAAGGCACCCTCAAGGGTCTATTTATAGATTTTCCAAGTCCAGGGGTTAAAATGACAAAAAGGCCCCTAAGGCAAATATGCCTCAAGCCAATAGCAAACCTCCACACCGGGGGTAAAGAGGTAATTTCCACCCCGGGGGGCACAACGATAAAATCACGGTCCAGAGAGTGGTGAGCAGGCATACCCTCCCCGGGCTAGACTCCTGGGGCGAGAGGGCAGGCTGCCCGTTTTCGCCCCGCGGGCTCGCCGCCTAGGGCGAGAGGGCAGGCCGCCTGGTCTCTCCTCGCGGGCTCGCCGTCTAGGGTGAGAGGGCAGGCCGCCCGGTCTCGCCCTGCGGGCTCGCCGCCTGGGGCAAGTTGGCAGGCCGCCCGGTCTCGCCCTGCGGGCTCGCCGCCTGGGGCGAGAGGGCAAGCCGCTCGGTTTTGCCCTGTAGGTTCGCCGCCTGGGGCGAGAGGGCAGGCCGCCCGGTCTCGCCCCGCGGGCTCGCGGCCTGGGGCGAGAGGGCAGGACGCCTGGTCTCGCCCCGTAGGCTAGCCGCCTGGGGAGAGAGGGCAGGCCGCCCGATCTCGCCCCGCGCGCTAGCTGCCTGGGCCGAGAGGGCAGGCCGCCCGGTCTCGCCCCACGGGTTCGCCGCTTGGGGCGAGAGGGCAAGCCGCCCGGTCTCGCCTCGCGGGCTCGCCGCTTAGGGTGAGAGGGCAGGCCGCCTAGTCTCCCCGCGGGATCGCCGCCTGGGGCGAGAGGGTAGGCCGCTCGGTCTCGCCCCTGCCCAAGGCTAGGGTGTCTTAGGAGGGATCCTGGTCTCAAGCCATCTTGTCGCACTCACCCCCCTAAAGGGCCCGGGGGAAGATCGAGATTTTCCCTCCCCCTACTAGTATATTTCCAAGTTAGAGCCAAAATTGGCCACGGAGGGTGCCAAGACGTCCAAAAAGCTTAAAACTATACAGGGGCGAATACGGGGTTGTACACAATCCCCGCTCTTTTCGAGCGAGTCCCACGCTCGGAAAGAATCATCCAACCCAACGTATTTGCTGAGCGTAGTTCATTTGCGCAGTAAAAACAAATACTTTAGCCTCTCCAAGTAGAATTCACTGAAACCTCCTCGAAGGGAAAACCTGCCATGCCAGCTAATGGGAGCCTGGGTGGCGAGACGGCCTCGGGAAGAAAACACTTTAACCTCCCGAGGGGTCAACCTGTCATGCCAACTAATGGGAGCCTGGGCGACGAGACAGCCTCGGGGTGAAAACACTTAAGCCTCCCGAGGGGTCAACCTGTCATGCCAACTAATGGGAGCCTGGGTGACGAGACAGCCTCGGGGTGACAACACTTAGCCTCCCGAGGGGTCAACCTGTTATGCCAGCTGATGGGAGCCTGGGTGACGAGACAGCCTCGGGGTGAAAACACTTAGCCTCCTGATGGGTCAACCTGTCATGCCAGCTGAAGGGAGCCTGGGTGACGAGACGGCCTCGGGTTGAAAACACTTAACCTCCCGAGGGGTCAACCTGTCATGCCAGCTGATGGGAGCCTGGGTGACGAGACAGCCTCAGGGTAAAAAACACTTAGCCACCCGAGGGGTCAACCTGTCATGCCAGCTGATGGGAGCCTTGGTGACGAGACAGCCTCGGGGTGAAAACACTTAGCCTCCTGAGGGGTCAACCTATCATGCCAGCTGATGGGAGCCTGGGTGACGAGACGGCCTCAGGGTGAAAACACTTAGCCTCCCAAGGGGTCAACCTGTCATGCCAACTAATGGGAGCCTGGGTGAAGAGACGGCCTCGGGGTAAAAAACACTTAGCCTCCTAGGGGGATCAACCTGCTATGCCAGCTGATGAGAGACTGGGTGGCGAGACCCCCTCAGGGTAAAAAGCACTTAACCTCCTAGGGGGGTCAACCTGCCATGCCATCTGATGAGTGCCTGGGTGGCGAGACCCTCTCAGAGAACTTAACCTCCTAGGGGGTCAACCTGTCATGCCTGCTGATGGGAGCCTGGGCAACGAGACACCCTCGGGGTGAAAACAAATAGCCTCCCGATGAGTCAACCTGTCATGCCATCTGATGGGAGCCTGGGTGATGAGACAGCCTCAGGGTTAAAACACTTAGCCTCCCGAGGGGTCAACCTGTCATGTCAGCTGATGGGAGCCTTGGTGATGAGACGGCCTCGGGGTGAAAACACTTAGCCTCCTGAGGGGTCAACCTGTCATACAAGCTGATGGGAGCATGGGTAACGAGACGGCCTCGGGGTGAAAACACTTAACCTCCCGAGGGGTCAACCTGTCATGCCAGCTGATGGGAGCCTGGGTGACGAGACAGCCTCTGGGTAAAAAACACTTAGCCTCCCGAGGGGTCAACCTGTCATGCCAGCTGATCGGAGCCTTGGTGACGAGATAGCCTCGGGGTGAAAACACTTAGCCTTTCGAGGGGTCAACCAGCATGCCAGCTGATGGGAGCTTGGGTGACGAGACGGCCTCGGGGTGAAAGCACTTAGCCTCCCGAGGAATCAACCTGTCATACCAGCTGATGGGAGCCTGGGTGACAAGACGGCCTCAAGGTAAAAACACTTAACCTCCCGAGGGGTCAACCTGTCATGCCAGTTGATGGGAGCCTGGGTAACGAGACTGCCTCGGGGTAAAAAAAACACTTAGCCTCTCGAGGGGTCAACCTGTCATGCCATCTGATGGGAGCCTAGGTGACGAGACATCCTAGGGGTGAAAACACATAGCCTCCTGAGGGGTCAACCTGTCATGCCAGCTGATGGGAGCCTGGGTGACGAGACGGCCTCGAGGTGAAAACACTTATTCTCTCGAGGGGTCAACCTGTCATGCCAGCTGATGCGAGCCTGGGTGACGAGACGGCCTCGGGGTAAAAAAACACTTAGCCTCTTGGGGGGATCAACCTGCCATGCAAGCTGATGAGAGCCTGGGTGGCGAGATCCCCTTAGGGTAAAAAGCACTTAACCTCTTGGGGGGGGGTAAACCTGCCATGCTAGCTGATGAGTGCCTGGGTGGCGAAACCCTCTCTGGGTAAAAAGCACTTAACCTCCTGAGGGGGTCAACCTGCCATGCCAGCTGATGAGTGCCTGGGTGGCGAGATCCCCTCAGGGTAAAAGGTCAACCTCCACGAGAGATCAACCTTCCCTGCCAGCTAGTGAGAGCCTGACAGCGGAATCATATCGGAGCTGAATGAAGCTTGACTCCCACGAGAGATAAACCTTCCCTGCCAGCTAGTGAGAGCCTTGCAGCGGAATCATCTCGGAGCTAAAAGAACTTGGCTCCACGAGAGATCAACCTGCCCTGCCAGCTAATAAGAGCCTGACAGCAGAATCAACTCGGAGCTAAAAGAAGCTTGGCTCCCACGAGAGATCAACCTGCCCTGCCAGCTAATGAGAGCCTGGCAGCGGAATCATCTCGGAGCTTAAAGAAGCTTGGCTCCCATGAGAGATCAACCTGCCCTGCTAGCTAGTGAGAGCCTGGCAGCAGAATCATCTCGGAGCTAAAAGAAGCTTGGCTCCCACGAGGGATCAACCTGCCCTGCCAGCTAGTGAGAGCCTGGCAGCGGAATCATCTCGGAGCTAAAAGAACTTGGCTCCACGAGAGATCAACCTGCCCTGCCAGCTAATGAGAGCCTGGCAGCAGAATCATCTCGGAGCTAAAAGAACTTGGCTCCACGAGAGATCAACCTTCCCGACCAGCTAATGAGAGCCTGACAGCGGAATCATCTCGGAGCTAAAAGAAGATTGGCTCCCACGACAGATCAACCTGCCCTGCCAGCTAATGGGTGCCTTGCAGCGGAATCATCTCGGAGCTAAAATAAGCTTGGCTCCTACGAGAGATCAACCTGCCCTGCCAGCTAGTGAGAGCCTGGCAGCGGAATAATCTCGGAGCTAAAAGAAGCTTGGCTCCCACAAGAGATCAACCTGCCCTGCCAGCTAGTGAGAGCCTGGAACCGGAATCATCTCGGAGCTAAAAGAAGTTTGGCTCTCACGAGAGATCAACATGCCCTACCAACTAGTGAGACCCTGGCAGCAGAATCATTTTGGAGCAAAAAGAACTTGGCCTCCCCAAGGTACCATCGACCCATCCAGCTAGTGAGAGCCTGGCATGAGAAGATCCTCTCGGGGGGCTTGGGGATAGGGCATGTCATCGTAATTCTACCAAAATCCAACATCCTCCAAAGGGGAAAAACAATGGGTTACATGACCCCCCCCCCCCCCCGACTCTACCGGTCTTGGGCTGGACTCCTTACAACAACATAAAAAAAAGATACATGGCTCCGCCGAGGAGAGGCTTCTTCAGGGGGTCTGGTCCTGGTGGTCGCCATCCGATTACTTCCCACTAGGTACCTCCATCCTTCTCAGGCTCTCCATGATCTTCTCCATCTCCTCCGCCTTAGCCAACCAAGAGATGGTGTTGACAGCCGTGACGTAGCACTGCCTCGCCATCCTGGAGTCTCCCTTGATCCTGACCTGGATCCCTTCTGAGTTCAACTTGAGGCACTGGTGGAAGGATGAGGGCACAAACCAGAAGGCGCTTATGAGGTGCCTTTCGAAGATAGCGTTGTAGCTGCTTGGAGAGTCAACAATGATGAACCTGCAGTTTCTTGAGGTCCCCCTAACTTCACCCTGAGTCCGACTCCACCTTCCACCTCCTTTCTCTCCCCTGAGAATCCAAACAGAGGTCCATCCGACAACACCACCCTCCTTGGCTCCACCTTCATCCCCTCGAACGCCTTCTTGAAAATAATGTTGATAGAGCTTCCGTTATTAACCTAGATCCGGGAGACGGTGAAGCCTTCGACGGCTTTCTGGATGACCAGGGAGTCGCAGAATGGGTCCTCATGCTCCGACATGTCTTTTAAAGAGAAGGTGATATTTTACTCCAGGGGAGGGGTCTGGGACGTCGAGGCAATGCTCCGACGGTACATCACATGGATTCTTGCCTTTTGAGAGGCTTCGATCCCCATTCCCTCATGGATCACAGCTATGCCACCTTGGGGTCCTATATCGACCCGGTCCTCATATACATCATCCCCTCCACCTCCTTAGGACAAAGCTTCGATCAGCTCCGGCTGGTGCTAGGCTGGAGCTCTCGTCCTCTTCACTTCCAAGAACTCGGGGCAGGTAGCCGTAGCGTGACCCTCCAACTAGTGGAAGTCGTAGTATGGTAACTCTACTCTGTCTCCCCCTATCCCCCTGTAATTCCTCCTCTCCCTTCGAACAATCGCCATTGCTTGCTGGGGTGGGGGCAGGAGCTGCCTAGGGGCTTGCCTCTGGAAGTTGAACCTCTCTTGGCCCCCATTAAAGTTCCCCCCATCCTAGATGAGAGATTTTCCAGGATCATGGGCAGGCCCTCCCTGCTGCCTCCAGCCTGGCTCCGGACCTTCCTATCTCTGGAACCTCTAGGCTCTCGGCTCCTCTCCCCGCCTTCCTTCCTGGTGCCTTGAGCCACCTTGCTCTTTTGACACCACCTCCGTTAACTTTTCCAACTTCTTCACAAAGGCTGGGTTGGCTGCCTCCATGGCTATCTCCTCTGCCGCCTTTTCCATCAGCTCCTCGAAGTAAAGGGGGGTCTTCCGGGTCAAGCTCATCTTGAATAACCCTTCGCGCAACCCCACCGTTGATGCCATCTGGAGGGCATACCCTGGCACATCTTGGATGTCAAGGACCTTCTCCTGGAACCTATCAACGTAGTGGGCCAGCGCCTCCTCGGCCCTTTGCTTTATCAGGAAGAGGGACTCAGGACCTTTTTTCCTCTTCTTGGAGGTGGAGAAGCGAAGCTGAAAGCTCCGGCTCAAGTCTTCAAACCCGAAGATTGACCTTGGAAGGAGTTGATGGAACCAGTCCCTCGCCTTCTCTTTCAAGGTGGTCGCAAATAGACGGTACTTGAAAGCATCCGTCATTGGTATGATGGAGACAGCATCCTCGAACCACTAAAGGTGCTGGATGGGGTCATCCTTCCCGGTATAGTATGCCTTGTCAAGTTCCCTGAACCCCTCGGGAATGGGAGCTGAGATGATCAGCTCGCTGAAGGGTGACCCCCTGAGGGGTGGTCTCGCGGTCTCTACTGGCGCGACCTAGTCGCCTAAGGGGTGAGCACTCGACGGGCTGGGTAACAGCTCCAGGCCGGGGAGGTCTCGCTCGACCCCCTCTCCCATCCTCTCCTTCCCAGGTCGCCTCCCTTGGGCACTTGATTCTCCCCCTGCTGGGGTGATCTCTCTTAGATCCCCAGGGGGCATCTCAATGAGATCCCCGGGAGCCGGTCCATATGGGGTGGGGGCTAAGCTGCCAGCCCGAGGGGCAATGCTTCGTAACATCTCCATGATGGCAGAGATAGAAGCTATGAACTCTTACCTTCCTACGAAGGGTCCTGGGTTGGGGAGACCACCGAGGTCATCACTACCTCCCTGATCTCCAGCCATGAAACTCTCCTGAGATCTTCTGTGCTGGTAACTCTCCACGCTCACCACACAAAAATGTTGAAGCCAAAAATGACCTCTGTGGAGTTCGGGGTCCCAAAAGAGGGGTGACCTCACACCTACTACACTCTGGAGAATGTTACAAGCCAAAGGCTCAAGAATCAAGAAACAGACCTTTGGTGTAACACCCCGAAACTCAAAAGAGGGACGGGCGATGTTTTAAGCCCAGTTGGGTTTTTGGAGCAGGTGTCACGGCCGTGTCACGGGCGTGTCACGGGCGTGTCACGGGCGTGTCACGGGCGTGTCACGGGCGTGTCACGGGCGTGTCACGGGCGTGTCACGGGCGTGTCACGGGCGTGATATAGGCGTGTTCGGCCTCGGGCCGTGCGGTCGACTATTTGGCGGTCGACGCTGGTCGAGTTGTAGAACACGGCCTAGGACACGGGCGTGTCCTAGGCCGTGTCACTCTAGAGATTCTGCAATTGTGGTACACGGCCGTGACACGCGCACAAACACGAGCGTGTCAAATTTGATACGGGCGTGTCTGATGCCGTGTCACAAGGCCGTGTACCTCTCTGACTGCGAAATGTTGGTCGAGTGCACACGGGGGGCGTGACACGGGTCCCGACACGGGCGTGTCGCAGGTGACACGCGCGTGTCGGAGGCCGTGTCAAAGGTCGTGTGCTGGTTTTTCGACTCGATCGAGACGGCGAATGGGTGACACGGCCAGGCACACGTCCGTGTTGCAACCCGTGTTCGGCCCAGATTTTGTGATTTTAGGCCGAATCATGGCCGTCCGTTTCTTTGATTGAGATCCAACGGCTGGGGGCTAGGTCTGAGGAATTAAACTCGGGAATAGGGTTTGAAACCCTCACTTTTCTCCGATCTTTATCTCTCTTGATTCTAGAGAGAAGGGAGAGCAAGGAGGAGGAAGAAGGCCAAGATCCGGCCGCCGGCGAAGCTTCGGAGGTCCGTTTCGTTAGCGGAGTTCAGATCCGCGAAGGTGGGAGCGTTGCGGTGGTGTTCAACCGAGCAAATCTTCTCCATGGCTAGGAAGAGGGGACGAAAGGTAACGACACTTCTCCTCTCGGTTTTTAGGATTTAGGATGCATGAATAGCATCCCCTTCCTTTCGTATTTTGAGCGCTGAATCTCTCAAATGAGAGGGATTCGTGTAGCCTAGGTTCAAGAGGAACCTCCGGGTGAGTATGTTCATCCCGGCATGCTTTGCATTAGAGATCCACTCCGTTAGCGGATTAGGCATTGTGGGTGAAGCCGTGGTCGGGACCGTTAGTCCGACCCGGTGATGTTGCATAGCGAGCTTCAGGGATTCGGTAGAAATCCGTTGCGGCAATACGCCGTTGTATGTATGTGTTTTCCACCTTACATTTGAGTGAGTACTCGTGTTCAGAACCGGACAAGGTTAGCTCCGTGTGGTGCGGTAGATGATTTCCTTGGAGCACGGGAAAGACACGGTGCGAATGACGATTGGAGTGGGGAAACCTTTGTTTGTGCTGTGCAAAGGCGCGGCTATATCTCCGTGGTCGGCTGGCTATCCCGTGACGCGCAAGTCATGTGGGGAAAGTGTCCCGGCGAGACTAGCCCCTTATGTGGACTGACGAGAATGTCGAGCGGAGGACAAGCCCGGGCAGTGTGGCCATGAGCGGGTGGGGTCCAGCAAGGCTTCTTAGAATCGGTCAGTGTGAGACGGAACCCTGACGTGCGAAGTCAGAATGTGCGGGCAAGCCCCGGGGTATATGACCCTTGTGCGGGTGGGGCCTTTGCAAGGTTCCGTGTGACGGCGTGTGTGCCGTTAGGGACATGGTGGTTCCCTTGTGTTTGCGGCTTTAAGCCAATGGGAAAACGGAAGTACCCAGTGTTTGTTGTTGTGCTAGATGCATACGAGCTAGGGTGCCTTGGGTGAAACCCGGGTTGCATTCATGTTGCATAGTAGGCCCCTTTCACTTTGTACAAAACGTATAGAACGTGTATGCTGTATGAGACATCCAAGCCTGTTTTACCGCTTTAATATATATGCTCTTTTGGTATACGAAGTGCTAACTCGCAGGTGGAGTGGTACCCCGGGGTCCGTTAGGGACGGCCGGGAGGAGATGTGTTTGTTACACAGTAGAGGTCAGCCTTTGCTGACCCACGTTACTTCAAATCCTTACAGGGCAAGGATCGCATGTAGGAGCTAGCGCGCCGGGCGAAAAGCCCTAAGCCTCATGAAGTGTTGCTGTGCTGGTTTCTCCTTTTGTGTTTGCTACTTTTGTTATGTTTATGTCCGGCTTGCATGCCGAGGTAGCCTATGAGTGCTTGGCACATTTATATGTTTTGGACTATTATTGTGTAAGGCCTTAAGGCCATTTGATACTCAATCGTTAGTGGATAACTTCTGTCGGTTTGTTCTGTTTCCGCTGTGTTTGTCTGGAGTTTTGAGATTGGGTAGTTTTCATATCATCTTTTAATACTAAAGCTGTGGCGTCCGTATGTTGTGGGGCCCCGGCCGGACCCATATTATATGGTCTTTACAGGGGAGGTGTTACAATTTGGTATCAGAGGGAGGTTTGCGTTACAGTGAGAAGTTTCGCGGTCGAAAGTATAAGTCGAGTCGCGTATTAGAAGTTATCCACATAGGATTATCGCAGGACCATGAGTGTCCTTGTGTTCGAGTCTTGCAATTAGAGACTGATTTGCGTTTTCTTGCTTATGTTTAGAGTGCAAGCAACGAGGCTGGGACCTCGAGGCCAAGAGAAGAGCTCTCTGCAAGTAGTGCGACTGCGCAAGGTCCGCTATGGATGGGGGTCACACCGGCCGACTTCTGCCGTATGCTTGCAGAAGCAATGGTGGCAGCCCAAGCTGCAGCGACAGCACAGGTAGCAGCTCCCATTGCTCAAGTAGCAACTCCTGCTACCCCGGACATGGCAGCGACCGTGCCGGTTGAGGAAGTCAGGCGGGCAGAGCCGCAGGCCGAGAGAGTGGTTTTCGGGCATGGGGACCGACAAATGAAGTACTTTCTGAGCTTCCACCCTCCAACCTTCAAGGGAATCGGCACGCCCACAGATGCAGAGGATTGGTGGGCTAGAATTTAGGAGCTTCTGAGGGCGGTAGAGGCGCCCGAAGAGAAAAAGGCAGAGTTCGCAGCCTTCATGTTGGAGGGAGATGCCAAGTTATGGTGGGTGAGCCACAGTGGCCGGCAATTTCTAGGACGCACACCGTCCATCGAGGAATTTGGGAATGCCTTCCTGAAGAAGTACATTCCCGCCTCAACGAGGTTAGCCCTCCAGAGGCAGTTCCTACATCTGGTGCAGCGAGACAAGTCAGTGGATGAGTATGTTCAGGAATTTACTCGCTTGGGTCGTTATGCAGGGACGACCATGGCAGACGATGAAGAGAGGGACAATCTCTTCTATCATGGATTGAGGGAGAATCTAAGACAACCCCTCATATCGATGAAACATGCGGGTTTCAACGAATTGGTGGAGGCGGCCCGAATTTTGGAGAGTGACATGGAGCGATCCCAGCGTCGCAAGAGTTTCACACCCAAGCAGGGGGAGGAGAAGAAGCCTGCTCAGTCCCATGGAAAGACGGAAGGGAGCCGATGGAAGAAGAAGCCTTCCCCATATAAGTCGGGCGAGAAAAGTAATTGGACGTCCGGAGGGTCACGCTCTAAGGGCCCTCAGATGTGCTATAGTTGTGGCAAGCCGGGCCACATAGCAAGATTTTGTACCCAAGGGGGCATTGAGCAAGAGCCAAGGCTGGAGCAAACTGTGCGCTCCGGCCCCAGTGCCGCAGAGAAAGGGAAGATGGCGGAGTCGAGTGCTTCTCGGTTTCAAACAGTGCAGCCAAGGGCCTACAACCTTGGGCAACAAGAAGCAATCCGTCAACCCGATGTGGTGACAGGTACGAGAGTTCAACCTGCACCTTAGATTCCTGTCTTTCAAGCCTTTATGTTTGTTGCATGTGTGTAGGCTTTGTAATGGTATCTAGGTACCCCGCTAGGGTACTCTTTGATACGGGAGCGTCGCACTCCTTCCTTGCGGAAGGTTTTATCCGGAAGATCGGAGTGGAGTCTTTCTCGACGGACTCCGAGTTGAAAGTGCGCATGCCCAATGGGTCATCTATGACTACCAGGGCTAGAGGCCGGATTTGTTGGAGTCTTGAGGGAGTCGACTTCTTGTTGGTAGCGGCGATCTTGCCGTTGTCCGAGTTCGATGTGATTTTGGGGATGGATTGGGTAGCGGAGCAGCGTGCCAGTATCGACTGCTTGTCCAAGGTGGTAACCCTGAGGGGCGTGGGGCAAGCGGAAGTCAAGTTTGAAGGCCTGCATGGAGTGGCCTGTTCCCTAGTTTCGGCACTTCAGTTAGTGCGAGCTGTTAACCAGGGAGGTGTGGCTCTAGTAGCATTGTTGGAGGTTAGCCTTTCCAGGCTGTCTCTTGGAGAAGTGCCCGTGGTGGCGGAGTTTGGAGATGTATTTCCCAAGGAGTTGCCGGGAGCACCTCCTCGGCGGGAGATTGATTTCTCCATCGAGTTGGTGCCCGAGGCTAGACCCGTGTCGCGTCCACCCTTCAGGATGGAACCAAAGGAGTTGGCCGAGCTCAAGGTTCAGTTGCAGGAGCTTTTGGAGCAAGAGTATATCAGGCCCAGCTCTTCACCGTGGAGTGCGCTGGTGTTATTCGTAAAGAAGAAGGACGGTAGTATGCATCTGTGCATAGACTACCGAGAGTTGAACAAATTGACTGTCAAGAATAAGTATCCGATTCCTCGGATAAACGATCTCTTCGACCAGTTGGTGGGGTCGGTGGTGTACTCCAAGTTGGACCTGAAGTCCGGGTATTATCAGTTGCGGATTCGTGACGAAGACATATCCAAGACCGCGTTTGGTACGAGGTATGGTCATTTTGAGTTCTCGGTGATGCCGTTCGGGCTGACGAACGCGCCGTCCGTGTTCATGGACTTGATGAACCGAGTGTTTCGCGAATATTTGGACTGGTTCGTAGTCATCTTTATCGATGACATATTGGTGTATTCCAAGTCGGAAGCGGAGCACGAGTCGCACTTGCGGACAGTGTTGTAAGTATTGAGAGAGAACCAGCTTTATGCGAAGTTCTCCAAGTGCGAGTTGTGGTTGGAGAAAGTGGCATTTCTAGGCCATGTGATTAGTGGGGATGGGGTGGCGGTAGATCCAACGAAAGTATAAGCCATCAGAGAGTGGCCAGTTTTGAGGACCGTGGCGGAAGTCCGAAGTTTTCTTGGACTAGCCGGGTACTACCGAAGGTTTGTGGAAAACTTTTCGCGGATAGCTCTACCCCTCAATTCACTAACTCGCAAGGATCAGAAGTTTGTATGGACTCAAGAGTGCAACGAGGCGTTTGAAACCCTGAAGGAAAGGCTAATGACGGCGCCGATCCTAAGTCTACCAAAGGGGACCGAAGGGTTCCAGATTTTCAGCGACGCATCCGGATGCGGTTTAGGGTGCGTGTTGGTGCAGCATGGTAGTGTGATAGCTTTTGGGTCGAGGCAGCTGAAGCCTCATGAGAGAAATTACCCCGTCCATGATTTGGAGTTGGCGGCGGTAATTTTTGCTTTGAAGTTGTGGAGGCACTACGTGTATGGTGCAAAGGTGGAGATCTTCACGGACCACAAGAGTCTGAAGTATCTCCTAGATCAGAAGGACCTAAATATGCGGCTGCGTAGGTGGGTCGAGTTCCTGGGGGACTACGAGGTGGCGATTCAGTACACGCCAGGGAAAGCCAATGTGGTGGCAGATGCTTTGAGTAGGAAATACTCGGGGCAAGGAAATTGGATTGAAGCTCACGATGAGCGGTTAAGGCGGGACTGGGAGTCCCTTGGTTTGGAATGTGTGGCAAGAGGCGAGTCTAGCATTGCTCGACTAAATTGGATTGAGATGCAGAGTGACTTATGCGATCATATTCGGGAAGCGACCCGTGTAGATGCGGAGTTCCAACCTTTCGTGGAGGAAGCCCTAAAGGGCGAGGGTAGCGCCTGGGAGATGGTTGATGGGATTCTGAGGAAGGGCGGAAGGATTTGTGTACCGCAGTTCGGCAAGCTCCGCGAGGAGTTGATGTTTGAGGCCCACTTCACTAAGTACTCCATTCACCCGAGTAGTACAAAGATGTACTTGGACTTGAAGAAGTCCTATTGGTCGCCAGGGATGAAGCGGGACGTAGCTTTGTGTGTGAGTCGGTGCCAAACATGTGCCTTGGTGAAGGCCGAATGTCAGAAGCCGGGCGGGTTCTTGAAGCCTCTTCCAATCCCCGAATGGAAATTTGATGACATCTCCATGGATTTTGTGCATGGGTTGCCTAGATCGCAGCAGGGTAATGATGCCATTTGGGTGATTGTGGACCGCTTGACCAAAGTGGCACATTTCATCCCAAACCGAAAGGCGGACGGTGTGGAAAAGTTGGTGGAGTTATACGTCCGCAATATTGTACGACTTCATGGGATTCCGAAGAGTATTGTCTGCGATCAGGATGGGCGTTTCAAGTCTAAGGATTGGCGGTTAGTGCAGAAGAGTTTGGGCACAAAACTCAAGTTCAGTACGGCTTTTCATCCTCAAACCGATGGGCAAACTGAGAGAACGAACCGTACTTTGGAAGACATGCTAAGGATGTGTACTCTCGACTTCGGCAAGAAGTGGGAGGATCACCTCTTCATGGTGGAGTTTGCGTATAACAATAGTTACCAAGCTAGTATCAAGATGGCGCCATACGAAGCTCCTTATGGGAGGCGGTGTCCAACACCGATGTCTTGGACAGAGGCGGGAGACACCAAGCTTTTGGGGAAAGAAGTGGTAGCCGACGCTAGTGAGCTAGTGCGGACCATCCAAGAGCGCATGAAGGTAGCTCAAGATCAACAGTCGAAGTATTTCCATGCTCGCCACAGGCATGTGGAATTCGCTGTGGGCGACTGGGTGTATCTTAAGATCAAGCCGTTCAAGGGCGTTTCGCGAATTCGCCGACTCAAGAAGCTGATTCCGAGATTTTTGGGACCATTCAAGGTCATCGAGCGAGTGGGAGAGGCAGCGTACCGGTTGGCATTGTCCACAGAGCTAAGTGGATTGCATGACGTTTTTCACGTCTCCGTCCTGAGGAAAGCGTTGTTAGAAGCCAGCGTGGTGATTGAGCCGACGGCGGTGCCGGTAGAGGAGGACTTGAGGACGCGAGTTCGCCCAATCGGGATAGAAGACTCAGAGGTTCGACAATTGCGGAGCAAGGAGGTCAGACTCGTAAAGGTCCGTTGGGACAACTGTGGTTGCGAGGAGCTCTCATGGGAACGAGAGCAGGCCATGATAGAGGAGTACCCTGAGCTTTTCTCCTCAGGTACTGTTTAGTTTTGTTTACCTTCCATGTTTTAAATTTCAGGACGAAATTCTTTTAAGGGGGAGAGAGTTGTAACACCCCGAAACTCAAAAGAGGGACGGGTGATGTTTTAAGCCTAGTTGGGTTTTTGGAGCAGGTGTCACGGGCGTGTCACGGACGTGTCACGGGCGTGTCACGGGCGTTCACGGGCGTGTCACGGGCGTGTCACGGGCGTGTCACGGGCGTGTCACGGGCGTGACACAGGCGTGTTCGGCCTCGGGCAATGCGTTCGACGCTTTGGCGGTCGACGCTGGTCGAGTTGTAGAACACGGCCTAGGACACGGGCGTGTCCCAGGCCGTGTCACTCCAGGGATTCTGCAAGTGTGGTACACGGGCCGTGACACGGGCACAAACACAGGCGTGTCAAATTTGACACGGGCGTGTCTGATGCCGTGTCACAAGGCCGTGTACCTCTCTGACTGCGAAATGTTGGTCGAGTGCACACGGGGGGCGTGACACGGGTCCGGACACGGGCGTGTCGCAGGTGACACGGGCGTGTCGGAGGCCGTGTCAAAGGCCGTGTGCTGGTTTTTCGACTCGATCGAGACGGCGAATGGGTGACACGGCCAAGCACACGGCCGTGTTGCAACCCGTATTCGGCCCAGATTTTGTGATTTTAGGCCGAATCGTGGCCGTCCGTTTCTTTGATTGAGATCCAACGGCTGGGGGCTAGGTCTGAGGAATTAAACTCGGGAATAGGGTTTGAAACCCTCACTTTTCTCCCATCTTTATCTCTTTTGATTCTAGAGAGAAGGGAGAGCAAGGAGGAGGAAGAAGGCCAAGATCCGGCCGCCGGCGAAGCTTCGGAGGTCCGTTTCGCGAGCAGAGTTCAGATCCGCGAAGGTGGGAGCATTGCGGCGGTGTTCAACCGAGCAAATCTTCTCCATGGCTAGGAAGAGGGGACGAAAGGTAATGACACTTCTCCTCTCAGTTTTTAGGATTTAGGATGCATGAATAGCATCCCCTTCCTTTCGTATTTTGAGCGTCGAATCTCTCAAATGAGAGGGATTCGTGTAGCCTAGGTTCAAGAGGAACCTCCGGGTTGAGTATGTTAATCCCGGCATGCTTTGCATTAGAGATCCACTCCTAGCGGATTAAGCATTGTGGGTGAAGCCGTGGTCGCGACCGTTAGTCTGACCCGGTGATGTTGCATAGCGAGCTTCGGGGATTCGGTAGAAATCCGTTGCGGCAATACGCCGTTGTATGTATGTGTTTTCCCCCTTACATTTGAGTGAGTACTCGTGGTCGGAACCGGACAAGGTTAGCTCCGTGTGGTGCGGTAGATGATTTCCTTGGAGCACGGGAAAGACACGGTGCGAATGGAGATTGGGGTGCGGAAACCTTTGTTTGTGTTGTGCAAAGTTGCGGCTATGTCTCCGTGGTCGGCTGGCTATCCCGTGACGCGCAAGTCATGTGCGGAAAGTGTCCCAGCGAGACTAGGCCCTTGTGTGGACTCACGAGAATGTCGAGCGAAGGACAAGCCCGGGCAGTGTGTCCATGAGCGGGTGGGGTCCAGCAAGGCTTCTTAGAATCGGTCAGTGTGAGACAGAACCCTGACGTGCGAAGTCAGAATGTGCGGGCAAGCCCCGGGGTATATGACCCTTGTGCGGGTGGGGCCTTTGCAAGGTTCCGTGTGACGGCGTGTGAACCGTTAGGGACATGGTGGTTCCCTTGTGTTTGCGGCTTTAAGCCAATGGAGAAACGGAAGTACCCAATGTTTGATGTTGTGCTAGATGCATACGAGCTAGGGTGCCTTGGGTAAAACCCGGGTTGCATTCATATTGCATAGTAGGCCCCTTTCACTTTGTACAAAACGTAGAGAATGTGTATGCTGTATGAGACATACAAGCCTGTTTTACCGCTTTAATATATATGCTCTTTTGGTATACGAAGTGCTAACTTGTAGGTGGAGTGGTACCCCAGGGTCCGTTAGGGACGGCCGGGAGGAGATGTGTTTGTTACACAGTAGAGGTCAGCCTTTGCTGACCCACGTTACTTCAAATCCTTACAGGGCAAGGATCGCATGCAGGAGCGAGCGCGCCGGGCGAAAAGCCCTAAGCCTCATGAAGTGTTGCTGTGCTGGTTTCTCCTTTTGTGTTTGCTACTTTTGTTATGTTTATGTCCGGCTTGCATGCCGAGGTAGCCTAGGAGTGCTTGGCACATTTATATGTTTTGGACTATTATTGTGTAAGGCCTTAAGACCATTTGATACTCTAACGTTAGTGGATAACTTCTGTCGGTTTGTTCTGTTTCCGCTGTGTTTGTCTGGAGTTTTGAGATTGGGTAGTTTTCATATCATCTTTTAATACTAAAGCTGTGGCGTCCGTATGTTGTGGGGCCCCGGCCGGACCCATATTATATGGTCTTTACAGGGGAGGTGTTACATTCGGCTCTAGCATGGAGGTCCCGCCTCACACCCGAAAGACCATTGAGGTCTCCCCCTCCCTAACCGATGCTTGAGCTAGGTGCCTTGGAGGAAGAAAGCCAAGGGGTCTCAAGTGGCTAAGAAGCAATGCTCTCCAAGGCACCCTCAAGGTTCTATTTATAGATTTTCCAAGTCCTGTGGTTAAAATGACCAAAATGCCCCTAAGGCAAATATGCCTCAAGCAAATAGCAAACTTCCACACCGGGGGGTAAAGAGGTAATTTCCACCCCGAGGGGCACAACAATAAAATCACGGTCCAGAGAGAGGTGAGCAGGCGTACCCTCCCCGGACTAGACTCCTGGGGAGAGAGGGCAGGCCGCCCGTTTTCGCCCCGCGGGCTCGCCACCTAGGGCGAGAGGGAAGGCCTCCCGTTTTGGCCCCGCGGGCTCGCCGCCTGGGGCGAGAGGGAAGGCCACCCGGTCTCGCCCCGCGGGCTCGCCGCCTTGGGCGAGAGGGCAGGATTCCCGATCTCGCCCCGCGGGCTCGCCGCCTGGAGCGAGAGGGCAGGTCGCCTGGTCTCACCCCGTGGGCTCGCTGCCTGGGGCGAGAGGGAAGGCCCCCCGATCTCGCCCCACGGGCTCGCCGCTTGGGGCGAGAGGGCAGGCCGCCCGGTCTCGCACTGCGGGCTCGCCTCCTAGGCGAGAGGGCAGGCCGCCCGGTCTCGCCCCGCGGGCTCGACGCCTGGGGCGAGAGGGCAGGCCACCCGGTCTCGCCCCTGCCCAAAGCTAGGGTGTCTTGGGCGGGATCCTGGTCTCCAGCCAGTCCCGCCATCCCACCTCGCCCCTAGTAAGGTGGGGGGGTGTCGGCCATCTTGCCGCACCCACCCCCCTAAAGGGCTCGGGGGAAGATAAAGATTTTCCCTCCCCCTACTAGTATATTTCCAAGTTAGAGCCAAAATTGGCCACCGAGAGTGCCAAGATGTCCAAAAAGCTTAAAACTATACAGGGGCGAATACGGGGTTGTGCAAACTATTTTTGGGATGACCCGCATATTTTTATAATCTGTGTGGACCAAGTGATAAGAAGATGTGTTTCTTATGAAGAAGGATTTGATATTTAAAAACACTTACATGAAGGTCCGACAGGTGGGCACTATCAAGCTGCTCGCACAGCTCACAAAGTGCATTGTGCGGGTTTTTACTTGCCTAGCCTGTTTAAAGACGCGCAAGTCTTTGTGAGTAGGTTTGATAGTTGTCAATGGTCGGGCAACATTTCCAATAAAAATGAGATGCCGCAAAATTATTTCCTTCAGTGCGAAATTTTTGACCTCTGAGGGATCGATTTTCTTGGCCCCCTTCCCTCTAGCTTCGTAAATAAATATATTTTAGTTGTCGTTGATTACGTTTCTTGATGGGCTGAAGCCCAAGCTCTTCCTACGAACGACTCTCGAGTTGTAGTTAGGTTTTTAAAAATATTATTTTCTCGCTTCGGTATGCTGCGCGCTATCGTTAGTGACAGGGGTTCCCATTTCTGTATCGCACAGTTTTCAAAGATTCATATTAAATACGGCATTACATATAAGCTTGCAACGTCCTACCACCACCAAACTAACGGACAAGTCGAAGTAGTGAATAGAGAAATAAACAGAATATTAGAAAAGACTGTTTCAACTTCTAGGAAAGACTGGTCAGCCAAATTAGACCATGCTCTATGGGCCTACCAAACAGCGTACAAAACCTCCCTCAGATGTATGCCGCATTGGCTGGTCTATGGAAAATCATTCCATTTACCCGTAGAATTAGAACACCGCGGTTTTTGGGCCTTAAGATTTTTAAACTTCGATCCCCACTCTGTCGGCGACCTTAGAAAATTTCAACTCAATGAACTCGACGAGTGGCGTTCTTACGCATATGAAAATAACAAACTTAATAAAGAGCGGACGAATCGTTTGCATGATAAACACTTAAGGCACCCTAAAACCTTTAAGCCGGGCGACCAGGTTCTTCTTTATAATTCTCGTTTACGTTTATTTCCTGGCAAGTTAAAATAACGTTAGTCTGGGCCCTTTACTGTTTTAGAAGTTTTCCCGTATGGAACTGTTTTAATTTCGCACCCTGATATGGGTAATGTCAAAGTGAATGGTCAGCGTCTTAAACTGTATTTCTGTGATGATGTCAGTCCAAACATTGTTAAATTTCTTCGGCATGAACTTTGAACTCTAACTTGAGACTATTTTATTTTTTGTTAAGAACTTTGATTTTTTTATTTTGGACAACAATATTTTTGGACAATATTATTTTGATGCGTCGAGCTCAAACGACGCTTTAAACAAAGGGCGCTCTTGGGAGGCAACCCAAATTATCTTTTTCTGTTTTCTTTATTTTACAATTTTTGCACCGGATGGCTCCGACAAGCTGAAGCTTCTGCGATCGCCTGCTCCAACATTGTTGAATCCATCACGCAGTCCAAAGTAGACATTTGGGGGAGCGACATCACTCAGCTTTCGCAGCAAATAAATCCGTGGAAGTACCTGTTTTTTAATTCTGTTTTTCAATTCTGTAATTTCATTTTCTCTCCTTCTCCAATCCCCTTCTTTTTCCATTGAGGACAATGTCCATTTTAAGCTTGGGGGAGGACTTCCTCCTTATTTTTGCTTCGTGTAAATATTTTGCTTTTTGTGAATATTTTTCAAAAAAAAAAATTAAATCCAAAAAAAATGAATATCTTAAAAAATGAAAAAAAAATAGAAAATATTTCAATATTAAAAAAATATATATGCTTTTTGTTATACTTTAATTGTTTAGACGTTTTGGTATTTCAATAGTACCCCTTGTTTTTGTTTTGTTTTTCTCAAAATCTCTTATAAGCAACTTAATTAATTATAATATTTCTAATCGCCCTTTTTAAATTATGTTTCACAAGTAAAATGTTGGTCATGCTGTGTTTCTAATTCGCGGTAGCATGTTAACGTAAAACGTTTTTTCTAAAACTCGCATTTTCATTATGGTTTTCGTTCTTTATTTTCTTTACTTTCTCAAAAAATCATCATCCACTATTTTTCTTTTCATTTTTTGGATAATATTTATAAGGTAACCTTTTGAATAGCACAGTAGATGTGAATGATCCAAGTCACCTATTATTTCTATTTTCAAGTTAATTTCATCAATCTTCTTTTATTATCTAGAACTTGTTTTTTGAAATTTTTGAAATCTATGTTTTAAATAAATTTAAAAGCATGAATATGATTTAGGCCGTTTTTATTTTTGTTTGAGCTTTTTTGGCAACCTAAAAACTTTCACCACTAGTTAGCCATTTTTGAGCCCTTTTCCCAATTTCATTTGATAGCTCCTCTTTTCATATCATTTTCACCAAGGCCAAAATTTCCAACCTATCTAATCGCACTAGCCTTTTTGAGTTTCATAAAATATTTTCATGATTATGATAGGATATTTTGTGATATTTTTGGGAAAAGTTTTTTAAAAAAGTAGTGCTAAAAACAAATGTGTACTTTTGTTTGGCCAATTCAAAATGAAAATAAAAATATTTATGGCCTTTGTTTTGAAAAAGAAAAAGAAAAAAAATGAAAAAGAAAAAAAAGAAAGAAAATTATTTTGTTTAAAATGAAAATTTTTGAAACTCTTTGTTTCGGTTTAGTGTGATTTTAAGCCTCCATGTTTATCTTTGAATTCCACTCCTAATCATAATCCTAAACCAAATGCTTCAGTCCTATTAAATCCTTTTGATTCATGCTTTTGAATTCTATTTAATAACTAAGAAAAGAAGAAAAGTAAATAGTATTAGTTTCGGATTTAAACTTAGATTTTTGTTATTGAATCAATATAATTATAATGTGTTGCTTGGATCTAGTAACAACTCAATGTGTTTTTTCATTTTCGTTACTTTGGTTAAATCTATTTAAATAATTTCGTAAAAAAATTTATGATTTATTTTCGTTAAGTAAAGTTTATAAAAGTTATAACATACCTAAATAATTATTTTAGATTTACCTTTCACCTTTTCCCTACTTAGAATTTCTCATAGTACTTTTGTGGGCATAATTAGAACTTTTTGTTTGGTCCCTTTTATGATTATCTAGTTTTTATATTTTTACTTAAGGACAAACAAAGCTTAAGCTTGGGGGAATTTGATAATATGTTTTGTAGCCTAAACAATTATCGTATTTTCAAGTTTATAATGTACAAATCATGTCTTATTAGTTTAGTTTTTATCGTTTTTATGTAAATATTATTGCCACTAATATTTTCTTGTCTTCTTGCAGGTTTCCAGAATTTGGTCAAAAATGACAAGTCATGCCCCCCTATCACGCCCTCCCTGGGCGTGACCTAGGGCGTGTCACCCGATCCCTATGAAGCCTGATGACAGAGACAAGAAAACCGAAAAAATGGCTGTCACGCCCCCCTGACACGCCCTCCCCAGAAGTGTCTCAGGGAGTGGCATGGGGAGTGTCGCCCTCTGCCCGAAGCCTGCCGCCGTATTAAATGCTTTTTCTCCTCAGCATGCCGACAGTACTATCACGCCCCCCGTCACGGGCATGACACAGGGCGAGACCCCTCCTTTTCCGATGACTGGCGATTTTCCGAACAATGATTTTGACGCGATGTGCGTGTCACGCCCACCCTACATGGGCGTGACCAAGGGCGTGTCCACCGACGTACAGAAGCAATCATCCTTCCTGCCAGAATCCAGAGCCCGAGGTCAACCGGGTACCTGTCACGCCACCTAACACGCCCCCCCCCCCCCCCCAAGGCGTGTCGAAGGGCGTGACCAACCCGTGAACTTTTCCTATAAATTCAGACCCCCCCTTCCATTTCAGTAAGCTTGTGTTGAGAGGGGAGGTGATGCCCCTTTGTTTCTTGTCTTTTTTTTAGTGTTCTTTTCTCTCTCTCTCTTTCTCTTTTTGTAATCTTTTTAACCCTAGCTTAATGCTTTTGTTGTATAAGTTTTTAGTGTAGTTTATGCACTTGTTCTAGTTGATAAATGTAGGGCTAGATTATGATTTTCATTTCATGCACTTGTAATTTTTCATTTCTAAGTTGTAGCCCTCTCTCATTATTAATTAAAGTTTTGTTTTCTCTCCTTTATTACTTGTGTTCTTACTATGTTTTACTACTCATCCCCCCTCCTCCACCCCTTTATGGTTAACTAATCCTCCTTGTACTCGATCTTGATGATCCGAGGTTCGAGTGATTAAGTTATGATGATTTAATTTTACCTTTTCTTTTTAGGGTTTTAGATCTTGAATTACACTTGAATTATTTTGGGTTGGAGATATATCATTGATATATATTCTCCACCTTTGCTTTCATTTTTGGCTAGCCGAGAGGCCGATAGTTTGAAGTGAGCGCTCAAGAGTAAAGGGAGTTGTACGCACCCCTCGAGAGAGGCAGACATCCAAATCTCCCGGATTGGAGTAAAATCCAATAGTGGGGTTCACCACGTAAAACGAGCTTTAGGCCTCCGATTTAGACGAGAGTCGGTCGGACCTTCCTAAACTCAGTTGGGCATGGCTTCGAGAGAAGCGTGTTTAAGCTTTAGGAACCTCCACTGTCAAGGTCCTTTACCCTATTAAGTTTAGGTTTTTATCGCATTTCTTAGTCGACTTTAGCCGAGGTGATTTTTGATCGAGTGCATTTCCATTTCATATTTTCAGCCCTTCGTTGTAATCGCTTCTAATAGCTCTTTAATTAACTGAGTAGTTTTCTTTATAGCATAGTTTTATTTCCGTAAATGCAATTAGTTTCTCAAACCCTAATTTTTTCGTCGATAAAATAATAGCCTTCGTGTGAGCAAGTGTACACAAAAGTGCCCAGATTTCAATACGACACTTGTGTCCCCTAGCTACAGTTCGATAGGTATACTTGCCTCATTGGATTACTAGTTCGGTTGCTTTTATTTTCTTCGAAGCTTAGCGATCACCAGGCACCCTTTCCCTTTTATTAGTACGCTGACACACACTTGCACGTTTCATTGCCTAAATAATAAAATAAAATTTTATTTTTTTGGTCTGCAAATAGCGGCCTATATTTTTTTTTTCTGCAAATAAAATAAAAAAATTATATAATAATCTTCGTTTTATTTACAACAAGAAAATTAAAATTTTATATTTATTACTGTAGTTGCTAAGAGGGAACAAATCCGTCTATCTTGGATTATATGGGTCAGAATCCTTAATTCATTGCATGTGCACAAGAATCAGATCGAGTTTTCTCTCCAATTCTCACTATTATGGCATATGACGTTTATGCTTCCGTTTAGACTATTGGTATGATAAAGCCATGGCTAAACAAACCCCAGCCCTTCCTTCATACCATAGGAATTCCAACCGTCCCCACAATTATCCTCACACTAAAAGTGAGATACCCACGTTTAATGGTTATGGGAATTCTCAAAATTTTAGGGACTGGCATAAGGGATTAGAAAATTATTTTAATCATCACTTATGGGACGACCACCAAAAGGTTAACACCGCCAGAGAACAGTTAATAGGTCAAGCCCAGGTATTTTGGTTAAACGAAGAGCGTCGTGTTTGTAGTTATGAACATGTTTGGCCGATAATGCGTAGCCTACTCTCGGATCAATTTGATCCTGCCTATCTCCGCACTACTAACACCAAGACTGTGAGTGAGTAGCATTATGGTGGTAGGCCCATACCTTCCTATAAGAATGATTATATACCTAAGTCTAGATCATTTTCCCCCAAAGGTCGGTCTGCCCATAGTGTACCTACTACCACCTTTAGGGAAACCATTCCTAATAGATCATATGTCTTAGACTCAAAAGATATTACTGCTAGAGCTTTGTCTCCTTTAGCCTCGACGTCTAAGTCCCTTAAGATAGTGACTGATACCTCTGAAGATTCTGATGTGGATATAGTATCTCTGGATTTTGAAGTTCACCAGCTAGGTGAGAGTATTCCTTCATGTATGATTATGCCCGACGAGTCTGATGATTCTTACAGTGAGGGATTCCCTCGTGATTTAGAAGACGATGTGTGTGATGATTACAATCTGATCTGTGAGAGTATTCTATTACCTATTACTTTCACTGCTAGTGTTGTGTCTGACCACCCTAGTATTGAGTGCCCTCTCCAAGATACGATCCCCATAGTGATAGATGTTGGGTCTATTGACCCCAATGTTCAAGAATTGAAAGAAGTCAAACTAGTCAATGACATACACACATAATGTATTAGATGTATGCTTGATTTATTGCATGCAGGTTGTCCTTGATTGGATAGGTGAATAGGAAGAGAAAGATGGAAGTCAGATAATTTGACTAAGGCATAACCGCTGAGACAGCGGAGAAGAATGTCTCAGCATAACTGTTGAGAAAGCTGAGAAGCTCAACACATATCGTTGAGAGAATTGTTGGTCTCAAATAAACCGTTGAGACAGAAGAAAGTCTCGGTTATGAAGAAATAACTGCTGAGACAGAACACTGTCTCAGCTATGAAGAAGAAACCATTGAGACAGTTGATAAGGAACCGCTGAGACAGAACTGTCTCAGCTTTGAAGAAGAAATCATTGAGACCGTTGATATGGAACCGCTAAGACAGAAGTGTCTCAGCTGTAAAAAAGAAACTTATGAGACAGTTGAGAAGGAACTGTTGAGACAATGCCACAAGAAATTTTCTAAGTCCAGAAAGTGGAATTTGTCAAGCTCAGGTCACAGATCGTCGAGCCTAAGTTAAAGGTTTAAGATTCAGCGCTCGTCGAGCTCAGCTCATAGATCGTCGTGCTTAGGTTAAAGGTTAAAGATTCAGTGTTCGTCGAGCTCAGCTCACAGATCGGCATGCTCAGGTTAAATATAAAGATTCAGAGTTCATCGACCTGAGCCCGCCTTTCGTCGAGCTCAAGTTAAAGTTAAAGATTCTGAAGTTTGTCAATCTCAGCACAGAGTTCGTCGAACTCAGATCGACGATTGTCGAGAACAGTCCAAATACTTCATGTCATTGCGGGAATGCTACAGTAGCGCCGAAAGCTACCGTTTGTCTTCTTCTGAGGGAGGTGGCGCTCATCATACTTGACTGGGCCAATATTAAAATTGTGTCGTTGATTCAAATTAACAGATATAAATGGAAAAGAAGAAAAGAAGATTATGGTTAACGAAAAATAAGAATGAAAGGAGAAAATGAAAAGAGGCGATTGGACTTCATCTTCTTCGACAAGCTTGAAAGCAAAGTCCAGCAGTGAAAGCCAGAAAGCAAAGATACTTTTAGTACCTAATTGGGGAACCACTATAAATACTTGTGTGCTTACTATGTTGCTTGTTTCCTTCTTGTATTGTAGGTAATTAGTACAAGCTCTAGATCACCAAACTTATACTCAGAAAAAATGCTAAAGTAATTTCAAATACCTATTCACCCCCCCCCCCCCCCCACCTCCCTCTAGGTGATTAGCTAACCTTTAAGTAAGATTTTTCAAGTGGTATCAGGGGGAGGTTACTCAAAAAGGATTTAACAATCTGAGTACACCTCCAAAGTTAGCTATAAGATAAAAGAATGGGGTTTGGTGTAAACTACAAGGAACTGGGGGCCAGGAAATTACCAATTTGCAGAAAGGAGGGTTTTGGCCTCTAGAAGGAAAGGGTAAGACTATTTATGTAAGCTGCTGACCCTAGGATCTACATCATAGTCAAAGAAGGACCCTTCATCCCTATGAAGATCTCAGTTCTGGATGCCAACATCCATACACCTAAATCTTATGATGAAATGAACAAAGATGAGCTCCTACTTGCCTCAATGGACAAGAGAGCTCAAAACATTATTGCTAGTACAATAGATGATTCAACATTCCAAAATCTAGTGCATTGCAAGACCTCCAAGGAGATTTGGGACACCCTACTTATGTTCATGGAGGGTTCAAAGGAGGTGAGGGATTACAGAAAATCCATGCTCAACAAGGAGTATGAGGCCTTCAGACAGGGAAAGTGTAATGGCATTGCTGAGTGCTTTGAGAGATTCTTTAGAATAGTTATTTAACTGAGAACATATGGAAGTGTCTTCAGCACCTATGAGATGAATGACAAATTTCAATGGTCCTTCACAAAGAATTGGGACACAAAGATTTGTGCCATTAGAGAAATATCCAAGTTAGCTGACACACCTCCTCCAACCTTGTTTGGAAAGTTGCTGTCATATGAGATGCAGCTTACTGCGAGAAAGGAAGAAGAAAAGAGCAGTATATCATAGTCCAAGGAGAAGTCTGTGGTCTTCAAACTGATTCCCCAACTAGGAGAAGAAGGAAGAACTCTCCACCCAGGAGAATTACTGAGTCAGATTCTGAGAGCTCAAAGACCAGCTCCTCAGACAACAATATATCTGATGAGGACTTTGCTGCCTTCTCCAGGCAGTTTTAGAAATCATGAAAAAGGATCATAGGAAGAATAGCAGGCCTTCCTCTTCCTCACAACATAGAAGGAGATCCCATATGGAGGACAGGAATGCTCCTACCTCTAGCAAACAAACTTTTTCTAAAGTCATTTTTTTCTGCTGCATCAAACCTGGGCACATAGTTGCTGACTACCCATTGAAGAGGAAAGAGGAAGGAGAGAATAAGCACCATAAGGGGAAGAAAAAAGAGAAGTCTCTTGTGTCCAAGAAGGAAAAGACCTGGTCTGACTCCTCCTCTGGGTCAGATAGTGAAGAAGTAGAAGCCTACATTGGGCTAATGGCTATTGCTGAAGAAGAACCTGAAGAATATCCTGCTGCTAGGATAGGAATCAAGTCCCCTCTATTTCATTCAAAAAGTGACTCAGAGGTAGATGAAGATGAAGAAGAAGATGTTCATTTTCATGGATTAATGGCAATGACAGATGAGGAGAGCTGTCAGGATCAGCCTGAACAGGCTCATTTAAATCATAAATCTCTACCATTTATTTCAAGTCATGAGGCTAGCTCAGAGTCTGAAGCTCAATCATCAAGAGATGAAGGGGATTCAGAGTCTGAGGATGATGCCAATTCTATAATTGATAAGTATGGAGAACTTCTTGAAGCATTCGAGAAGTGCAAGCTCCTTGCCAAGAGACATGCAAAAGAGCTTCTCAGTCTTAGGAGCAAGTGTGAGGGCCAAGAAAAGGATCTCAATGATATGTCTGCACAATAAGCCAAGCTCAAGGGATCATTGATATGGAGTATGTTGTAAGAGTCTCAAATTAGAAACTTATCCAGAAACTTAAAGATGATGTCATAAATGAGAAATTGCTGGTGGCCAAGTTTTCTAAGCCAAGCACTGTGCTTCCCTTAATTGACACTCTCTTTACCCAAAAGGGTAAGAAAGGGTTAGGATTTAAGGGGCCTGCTAGACCTCCCAATCCAAAAGGAAAGGGGAAGGCACCAGTTGTGCCTCTAGCCTCATTGCCTACAATTTATTTTCAGAAAGTTCAATTGCCTTCTAACAAGTATGACCATGAAAGCTATTATGGTCACTAGGAGAATGGTAGATCAAGTGGTATGGACCAATGTGGTCATAGCCAAGGTGTAAGATACAACCATGTGAGGGACCTTAAGGCTTCCCATGAGGAAATTCAAATGGACCATCCTGGACCATTTGTTTTTGGTGCCTCGGCCTTAAAACTCAAGGATATTGTTGCTGCAGAAGATCTGAGTCATGCAGCAAAAATAATGACTCAAGGTGAGTCTTCTAGCAAGACTGGAATGGCAGTTTTTGATGCAATCAGATGCATGTTAGCTGAAAAGAGACATGCAGTTGGTGGCTCTCAAAAAATACCAAATCAGTCAATTGAAAGAAATACCTTTATAAAAATAGCTGCTGGATGGAATCAGAGACATACATCATCACATCTTCCAACTGTTTAAGGAGCAGTCCAGGAAATTGCGGGCCCTAAATAGAAAAGGAGATATAATTCCCATTTGTGTTGGTGTTGTGGTAAAGTGGGCCACTATGTTGTAGATTGCTGGCACAATATTTTAGTGTCCTAAGGTAGCCAACCTGTCAGGAATTCTGCGGGAAGGAAAGCTTATTTTCAGAATAATATGAACCTAGGACCCAATAGAAATTGGAGTCCTAAGGTGGGATAAATTGTTCTTTTCAGGTTAGTTCAAGTACCAGTTCCCCTAAATTGTACTTGCACACTGGATGTTCCAGGCACATGACTGGAACAAAGGAACTATTGAAAGAGTTTACTCCAATAAAGAATGGACCTAAGGTCATCTTTGCAGGCTATGACATGGGGATAACCAGAGGTTATGATAAGATCTCAAATGGCATAATCACCATCAAAAATGTAGCTTATGTAGAAGGGTTGCAACACAACCTCATATGCATAAGCCAACTATGTGACCTTGGTTATGACATTTCCTTTATCAAGGATAAGTGCCACATCAAGAGGTTAAGTGACCAGAGTGTCATCTTAACAGGCACTATGAGTGGGAATGTTTATTGCTTAAATTTTTCTTGCTTAGATAGTAGTTCCCCTATATGCCTAGTTGCAAATGACAAAGACTCATATTGTGTTCAATGGCACAAGAGACTGGTTCATTTGAATTATAAGACCATTGGTCAGCTATTTAGTGTTGAGCTAGTTAGGATGATCCCAAAATAAAATGTTCCAAGGAGGGTATTTGTGCTACTTGCTAAAAGGGTAAGCAGACTAAGACCTCCTTCAAGAGCAATGGGACTAAGGACTCAGTGAGATGCTTGCATCTCCTGCATATGGACTTGTTTGGTCCTATGCCTATTCAGAGTCTAGGTAGGTAGTTCTATACCCTTGTGGTGTTTGATGACTATTCAAGGTTTATTTGGGTGTTCTTCCTTAGAAGAAAGGATGAAACCCTTGAAGTCTTTATGAATTTTGTCAAGCAGATTCAGAATGAACTTGCAAGCTCTGTGGTCAAAATAATAAGTGACCATGGACCTAAATTTTAGTCTGCTGCAATGAATAACTTCTGTGAAGAGCAAGGGATTCATCAAGAATTCTCCTCTCCCAGAACACCCCAACAAAATGGTTTAATTAAGAGGAAAAATAGGACTCTCATAGAAGCTGGGAGAACATTATTGAGTGACACTTCTTGCCCTGAATATTTCTGGGCTGAGGCAGTTAACACTGCATGTCATATTCTCAATAAGGCTTCTATCACCAAACACCACAAGAAGACTCCCTATGAGATCTTGAAGGGCAGAAAACCAAACATATCCTATTTAAGGATCTTTGGTTGCAAGTGTTTCATCACGACTAATGGCAAGTCAAAAGTGACTAAGTTTGCTGCCAAATACCATGACGGGATCTTTGTTGGGTACATCAATAGTTGTAAGGCATATAGAGTCTATAACTTGATAAATCAAGTTGTAGAAGAATCAGTCCATGTAGTGTTTGATGAGTCAAGCATGATTGAATGTGAGTTCTCAAGCTCTTTGCCTTATTCTGCAGGTACAAAAATTATGATGGAAAAGCTCTTCATCAAAAATAAAGACCCTATTGTGCTAAAAGTATACAGCGAAGGATGCTGTCCAGGGGAAGCACAGGACAGTCTAGCTAGAGATGAAGATCAACCAACTGAAGAAAATGGTGCTCAACAAGAAACAATACATCTGTCCCCCAGCAGTCAGATATCTGAGGGATCATCCTCCAGATCAGATAATAGTTATGTCCAGCCAAGGTGTACAGACCAGAAACAAGAGTTTCAACATAGCTCTTTACTCCAACTTCCTGTCACAAGAAGAGCCCAAGAAATTTGAAGAGGCAAATCAGGACCAATTCTTGATTGGTGCAATGCAAGAAGAACTGAACTAGTTCAAAAAATGCAAGGTCTAGAAGCTGGTTCCTAGACTAGATGGACATAATGTCATTGGAGTCAAGTGGATTTTCAGAAATAAACTTGGTGAAAATGGCATTATTATAAAGAATAAGGCTAGATTGGTGGCCAAGGGGTACAGACAGGAAGAGGGGATTGATTATGATCAGACTTTTTCATCAGTTATAAGGTTGGAAGCCATCAGACTGTTCCTTACAGTTGCAGCCTTCTAGGGGTTCAAAGTCTTCCAGATGGATTTGAAGTCAGCCTTCCTGAATGGAGATTTGAAAAAAGAGGTCTATGTAGAGCAGCCTTTTGGTTTTGTAGATTATAACTCTCCTACTGCTCTGTATAGACTTAGGAAAACTCTATATGGGCTCAAGAAAGCCCTTAGAGCATGGTATGAGACATTGTATACCTTCCTCATTCAGGACAAATTCTCAAGGGGGGAGATAGACAAGACCCTATTTCTAAGGGAATCAAAAGGCAAGATTATCCTAGTCCAGATCTATGTTGATGACATAATATTTGGCTCTACTAATGACAACCTCTGCAGGAAGTTTGCAAAAATTATGCAGGGCAAGTTTGAGATGATTAGTATGGATGAATTGATGTTCTTCTTGGGACTTCAAGTAAGACATACTGATGATGGTCTATCCATATCCCTGTCAAAGTTCACCAGGGAGCTAATCAAGAAGTATGGTATGGAGAATACTTCCACCATAAGAACTCCCATGAGCTTAAGTATGTCTATAAGCAAAGATGATCCAGGGAAACCTATTGATCCAATTTTGTATAGAGGTATAGTTGGCTCCCTTCTCTACCTCACTACAAGTAGGCCTGACATTATGTATGCAACATGTGTCTGTGCTAGGTATCAGGCCTGCCCTAAAGAGTCTCACTACACTACTGTGAAAAGAATCTTAAGATATCTTAAGGGCACCCCATATCTTGTCCTATTGTACCCTAGGAATGGGCAGTTTGAACTAACTAGCTATTCAGATGCAGATTTTGCAGGCTGAAAGGAGGACAGGAAGAGCACATCTGGCTCCTATCAATTTTTAGGTCGAAGGCTTGTCTCTTGGAGTAGCAAGAAGCAAACAAGTGTTACAATCTCCACTGTTGAGTCCGAGTACATTTTAGCTAGGAGCTGCTGTTCTAAGTTGTTGTGGATCCAGCATCAACTTCAGAACTCTAATATTCAGATAAGTAGAACTCCGCTCTTTTGTGATTCTACTAGTGCAATTTATATAGCTTGAAATCATATCTCCAATAGCAGGACTAAGCATATAGAAATTAGGTATCATTTCATTAGAGAACATCTGGAAAGGCAAGACATCATCTTTGAGTTTGTCTCTACAGACAAGGAAGTGGCTGATATCTTCACTGAGCCATTAGATGAAGCCAAGTTCAACACATTAAAATTTTAATTGGGTATGTTGAATCTTATGTAGCTTCAATTCTCTCCTCTACAATATGTTGTACTGTCTATTTTGCATGCAGTACAAGTCCTTCCCCAAGACAATGAAGCTAGTGTGCAACAATTAAGGGGAGCAAGCCGAACAGCTGAAATGGAATTAAGTTAGAGTAGGGGAATCATCCCCAGATAAACAGGGGAGAAAAACTCCACACATAACAAATCTCCCTATTAAAGAAGTCAGAAAGGGGGAGAGGAGTTAGGAGGAAGAAAGAATAGACTTGATCAAGACCTGACCAAGTCAAGATGTGAATGCAGGAAGTTAAAAGCAGAATGGTGCAGAAGTTTTTTCAGCACAAGACTACTAAGGATGACTCATCTAGGAGAGCAGCATGCCAGAGGGAGTAAGTAAAATTCCTGACATAAAAATTATTTGTGGTAACATATTTTCGAACTCTTAATGATGTTACACAATTGTAAGTTTTTATGTTAAAAATACTGTGTATGTTAATAACCTGTGTTATTGATCATGCAAGGTTTTGACTTCTTCAAATAGGGGGATATTGTTGGGTCCATTGACCCCAATGTTCCAGATTTGAAAGAAGTCAAACTTGTCAATGAAATACACATATAATGTATTTGATGTATGCTTGAGTTATTACATGCAGGTTGTCCTAGATTAGACAGGTGAATAGGAAGAGAAAGTTGGAAGTCAGATAATTTGACTAAGGCATAACCACTGAGACAGATGAGACAGATGAGAAGAATGTCTCAAAAGAACTGCTGAGATAGCTGAGAAGCTCAAAACATATCTTTGAGAGAAGTGTTAGTCTCAGCTAAACCGCTGAGACAAAAGACAATCTCGGCTATGAAGAAATAACCGCTGAGACAGAAGACTATCTCAGCTGTGAAGAAGAAACCACTGACATAGTTGATAAGGAACCGCTGAGACAGAACTGTCTCAGCTGTGAAGAAGAAATTGCTGAGACAGTTGATAAGGAACCGTTGAGACAGAAGTGTCTCAGCTGTGAAGAAGAAACCGCTGAGACAGTTGAGAAGGAATCGCTGAGACAAAGCCAGTAGAAATTTTCTAAGTCCAGAAAGTAGAATTCGTCGAGCTCAGCTCACAGATTATCGAGCTCGGGTTGAATGTTTAAGATTCAGCATTCGTCGAGCTCATCTCACAGATCGCCAAGCTCAGGTTAAAGGTTGAAGATTCAGCGTTCGTCGAGCTCAGGTCATAGATCTTCGAGCTCAGGTTAAAGGTTGAAGATTCAGAGTTCATCGACCTGAGCCCGACTTTTGTCGAGCTCAAGTTAAAGTTGAAGATTCTGAAGTTCGTCGAGCTCATCACAGATTCCGTTGAACTCAGATCGAGGATCGTCGAGCCCAGTCCAAATACTTCATGCCATTGTGAGAAAGCTACAGTAGCGCCGAAAGCTACTGTTTGTATTCTTCTTAGGGAGGTGGCGCTCACCATACTTGACTAGGCCCACATTCAAATTATGTCATTGATTCAAATCAACAGATATAAAAAGAAGAGAAGAAAAGAAGATTAGGGTTAACGAAATAAAAGAACGAAAGCAGAAAATGAAAAAGAGGCGGTTGAACTTCATCTTCTTCGACAAGCTTGAAAGCAAAGTCTAGTAGTGAAAGCCAGAAGGAAAAGATAGTTCAATCTAATTCCAGTTTAGCTGGATTGTTCCTTGAAGAACAAGTTGGCATATTCAATCAATCTGCAAGAGAAGATAGTTGTGTGAAGGGGTGTAAGCCTTCAACCGTAGATAACTGCTCACCTGGGCAACAAAGAAGAAGTTGGTTGTAGAAGAAGACTCATACCTTCTACAGCAAGTGAGCTGGACTGATATCTTTTGAGTCCAGCAAGTTAGACTCAGAGATTTATCTCTGAGTCAGATTTCAATTTACTCGATTATTTTTTGTAGGATTCAGTTTATCTGAATCTGAGTGTAGGACACTTTGTGCCAGAGGGGTAGGTGACTAATTAGTCACTAAGGTAGGTGCCCTGATGGGGTATTGAGGTATGATCAAAGTGTGGATCTGAGCTATAGGGCTTAAGTGCCTAAGGTAGGAAAGTGTTGCTCTCTAAGGTAGGATCCAAGTGTGGATCTGAGGTCGGGCTATGTAACACCCCTATCCGTCACATAGCATATAGCAGTAGGTCCGGCCGGGGCCCGACGCCATATACCACGGACATACCGGTTGGTTACGCGTTGAAACCACACAACCAATCAGAGCGTCCTACACAACACCTAGCGGAAGCAATTTAATTAAGTTGCAAAAAGATAAGAACCCTGCCACAGAGCATGAATGTCCACTACAACCCAGGAATGAGTACATACACAAAGAGTTCACGGCCTTAAGGCCTTACAAAAATGTTCGCTTAACAAAATAGCGTCTTTCATACATCGGCACGCAGGCCGGCCATACATGAATATGAAAAAGCTAATAACTACGCCTTCGAGGGCTGGCGCTGCACTTGGGCTTTAGCCCGGTATTTGCCGCTTGGCTCCGCAACAGCACCTGTAGAAACAACCCACCCAAGAGGTGGCAATACAAAAGGGCAACGGTCAGCAAGAGCTGACCAAATTATAACGACCCCGTCCCGTTTCTCGGGACGGCGGTGCTCCTTCCCTGCATATAAAACTATCATAGCAATTCTATAGAGTATTCTATTCGCCACAAGTGTCGGCACGCACGGCCGCACACTCCGTGCTCTCAGGGCACTAATCGGTGAACCCGGTCCGGACCCAGTCCGACACCGCGATTCCACCATCATCCCTCGGATGGCAACACTCGTGAGCATTTAGCCCTTTCAGCCGAAGCCTAGGCCCGTTTCCAGCCCCCCGGGAAGTCCCATGTACTTTAGGTCGTTTCTACCGAGACCACTTGGAATGGGTAGAGTTCCACCCGCCCGTTGCTCACTTCACCACGGCCATTTAGCCATCGGTGCGGGCCAAGTTTCTCCTCATTCCCACAATCGATCAAAACACGCACATAACACCGTTATGTACCGATTTGCCCTCCGAGGCAACATCGCGGCGGCAATGCGATTCCGCCCAAGCTTTCCGGGTGCGCCTCGAGGTTAACCCCCAAGGATCCCTGTATGCAATCTACCGCGTAGAATTTTCGGAAAACTAAATTCACCGGCGCGGAGTCTTCTCCGGCCATGCAATGCAAACATCACCGATCCGGGTTAAACCCGAATAGGCTTCACACACAATGCCTACACCCGTACTCCGATTCCGGGCTCTAACAACGGGGACTTTACATATCTACCCGAAGGGATTCCGCGCCTCAACGCTCACTCGCGAGAGGGGGATTTCCCCATGCATAGAAAGAAGGGCGACTACACATGCCCTATGAAGAGGATCGTTACCCTCGCATTTTTCCACGGCGCCATGAAGATGTAGTCGGATGGAAAGCTTCGCCTCGCCCTTGCCTTCGAGGATCCGGACTCGGATCGCGAATCGGTGCTTCACAACTCCTCCGGCGGCCGGATCTTGGGCTCCTCCTTCCTCTTGCTCTCCCTTCTCTCTAAACACTTAGAGAGAGAGTGGACCAAAGAAAAGTGAGGATTCAAAGCCCTAATCCCGGCTAATAACTCCCCAGGAGCAGCCCCCACCGTCGGATCCAGATCCAAGGGAACGAACGGCCGAGATTAGATCCAAAATCCCAAAAACTGGGCCGAACACGGCTTGACACACGGCCGTGTGTCTGGCCGTGTAGCTCATTCGCCGATCGACACGGCTCCTGACACGGCCGTGTGCCACGGGCCGTGTTACGTGGAGCTTCAAGACGATCGTCGGGCTTCCAGAACACGGCTTCGAACACGGCTGTGTTCGAGGCCGTGTGCCCCACACACGGCTTGAGACACGGCCGTGTGTCTCAGGCCGTGTACCTCTCTGACTCGAGACAGCACAAAAACCCAATAAATCCCTGAACACGGGTAGGCATACGGCCGTGTGCCCCTGTTCAGACCTCCAAAAGAGCCGTTTGATCGCCCCGCGATCATCTCCGAGGTTGGGGTCTTACAACTCCCTCCCCCTTAAGAGAATTTCGTCCCGAAATTAAGAACAGAGACTACACAAAAGAATAAACAAATCGAGTACCTGAGGGGATCAACTCGGGGTACTCCTCGCGCATTGTCTGCTCTCGCTCCCAAGAGAGCTCCTCGCGCCCGCAGTTATCCCAACGGACCTTCACCATTCTGATTTCCTTGTTCCGAAGCCGCTTGACTTCGAAATCCTCAATAGATATGGGCTTGACTTTCGTTGTCAACCCTTCCTCAACCGGTACTTGATCAGCCGCGATCACCTGCGAAGGCTCTTGCACCGCCTTCCGCAACACAGAAATGTGGAACACATCATGTAATCCACTCAACTCCACTGATAGCTTCAAACGGTATGCCGCTTCGCCGACTCGCTCCAGTACCTCAAACGGCCCAAGGTATCTCGGACTCAACTTTTTCAAGCGTCGAATCCGTGAGACACCCTTGAACGGCTTGATATTGAAGTACACCCAATCGCCTACCGCGAACTCCACGTTCCGGTGCTTGGCATTGTAGTACTTCGCCTGCCGGTCCTGAGCGATCAACAAGCGCTCCCGAATGATCCGCACTAACGAGGTAGCACTCTCCACCTCCTGCTTCTTGTACAACCTTGCTTCACCCGCTTCAAGCCACGATAACGGCGTGCGACACTTCCTACCATACAGGGCCTCGAAGGGCGCCATTTGTATACTCGCTTGGTAGCTGTTGTTGTACGCGAACTCCACCAAATAAAGGTGGTCTTCCCAATGCTTACCGAAGTCCAGGACACACATGCGTAGCATGTCCTCCATCGTTCTATTGACCCTCTCGGTCTGCCCATCCGTCTGCGGATGGAAAGCTGTACTGAACTTTAACTTTGTTCCCAACATCTGCTGCACCAACCTCCAATCATTTGACGTGAACCGCCCATCGCGATCACTCACAATGCTACGAGGCACACCATGCAGCCTAACAATATTGTCAACGTACAACTTTGCCAATTTCTCGACTGGATCATCCTTCCTATGCGGAATGAAATGCGACACCTTGGTTAGCCGATCTACGATCACCCAGATGGCGTCGTTCCCCTTCTGCGACCTTGGCAACCCGTGCACAAAGTCCATAGATATATCGTCGAATTTCCACTCCGGTATAGGCAAGGACTTCAGAAATCCTCCCGGCTTTTGGCACTCCGCCTTCACCAAGGCGCACGTTTGGCATTTAGCCACGTACAACGCCACATCTTTCTTAAGCCCCGGCCACCAAAACAACTTCTTGAGATCACGATACATCTTCGTGCTCCCTGGGTGGATTGAGTACTTGGTATGATGAGCCTCGTACATCAACTCCGCCCGGAGGTTGCCCCCACTTGGGACGCACAAACGATGATCCTTCCTTAACAAACCATCCTCCACCGAGAACTGGGAATTTGACCCATCCGTAGCGGCCTCCAAAAGCTCCTTCATGGAATTATCCAACTCCAATGCCTGCCGAACCCGGTCAGCCAGGTCATACTGCACCTCTGTCCAGTTTAACATTGCCTTGGCGCTCGTCTGCTTGTCAACGCAACAGATCTCAAGCTCCTCCAACTCCCGCACTAGCCGCTCATCATGCACCGACAACCAGTTGGCTCGGGCGGGAGCCCTGCGGCTCAGCGCATCCGCAACTGCGTTGCCCTTCCCGGGTACATAATGTATCTTGAAGGTGTAGTCCCCCAGGAACTCCATCCACCTCCTCTGCCTCATATTGAGATCCTTCTGATCCAACAGGTATTTTAGGCTCTTGTGATCGGTGTATATATCGACCCTTACTCCGTATAGGTAGTGCCTCCACAACTTGAGTGCAAATATCACGGCCGCCAACTCCAAGTCGTGCACCGGATAATTTCTTTCATGCACCTTTAGCTGACGCGATCCATACGCTATCACGCTACCATGCTGCAACAACACGCAGCCCAAACCGCTACCCGAAGCGTCGCTATACACCTCAAAGCCCTCGGTCCCACTCGGCGAGCTAAGCACTGGCGCCGTGGTCAACCGCCTCTTCAGCTCCTCGAAAGCCTGCACGCACTCTTGCGTCCATAAGAATCTCTGATCCTTCCTGGTCAACTTTGTGAGAGGTAACGCTATCCGCGAGAAGTTCTCCACAAAGCGCCTGTAATAGCCGGCAAGCCCAAGGAAACTACGGACTTCCGCTACCGACGACAACACAGGCCACTCCCGTATCGCAACTATCTTCGCCGGATCCACCGCTATACCTTCCCCACTCACTATATGACCCAGGAACGCTACCGAAGGTAGCCAGAACTCGCACTTGGAGAACTTTGCGTAAAGCTCATTCCTCCTCAAAGTCTCCAACACCAAATGCAAATGCTTGAAGTGGTCTTCTTCGCACTGCGAGTACACCAAAATATCGTCAATAAAGACGATCACAAAGCGATCCAGGAAATCTCTGAACGTCCTGTTCATCAGATCCATAAACACCGACGGCGCATTCGTCAGTCCAAACGGCATGACCGTGAACTCGAAATGCCCGTACCTCGTACTGAACGCCATCTTTGGGATATCACATTCCCTGATCCTCAGCTGATAGTACCCCGACTTCAAGTCCAACTTGGAGTATACAGATGATCCGACTAACTGATCAAAGAGATCATCAATCCTCGGGATCGGGTACTTGTTCTTTTCCGTCAACTTGTTCAGTTCTCTGTAGTCGATGCACAGCCGCATACTACCGTCCTTCTTTTTAACGAAGAGGACCGGTGCGCTCCAAGGCGACGAACTTGGACGCACATAACCTTGCTCCATCAGTTCCTCCAACTGAACCTTCAACTCCGCCATCTCCTTTGGCGCCAATCTATAAGGAGCACGTGACACGGGTTTGGCACCCGGCACGAGCTCGATAGTAAAATCAATCTCTCGCTGCGGTGGGGCTCCGGGAAGGCTATCCGGGAACACATCGGGGTATTCGCAAACCACGGGGATGCTATCCAACGGGGACTTTGGTTCCACCGCCCCCACTATCGCAAAGAACAGCTCTGCACCAGCACGAACTGCCTTCACCACCTGAAGAGCAGACATTAGTGTCTTGCTCGACCCCTTAAGCCCCTCGAAAGTAGTCTCCCGCCCTACACCCAGCTTGACCTCCTTACGGTCGCAATCGATCCAAGCCTTCTGCTCTGACAGCCAATCCATTCCAAAGATAACATCGAACTCTACTAGCGGCAGCAATGACGCTAGCAAGTCGAACTCTTGGCTCCCAATGTGAACCTTCACGGCGCACACTCTGTCCGCACGTATCGAGCACCCATTGGGTAGCAACACATCTAGCTTGTCCTTTGCCATCGAAGAAGGGACTCCGATGCGCGATATAAACTGTTCGGACAAGAAATAATGCGAAGCACCAGTGTCGAATAGTGTTCGTGCCGGACTATCGCTAATCAACACAAAGCCTAAGCAAAAGACATTAGCTTAACAAGCAATAGGTAATAGTATTCTCAAGTCAACTTGCATAAATTAACTCATACCTGTCACCACATCCGCTTGCTTGATGGCCTCCTGCTGGCCCAAGTTGTAGACTCTAGGCTGAGTCGGAGCATAGTGGGACGCGGTCGACTCCACCGCTTTGCCCTTTTCCTCGTAGGTGGCTCCTTGCTTCCTTTCGGACTTTGCGCGTCCACTCCAGCAGTCACGGGCAAAGTGCCCCGGCTTTCCACACGTGAAGCAAGCGCCCGGGGTCCGATGGGTAGTTGCCCCCGAGGCACCTGCAGAAGAAGCTGGACCCGATGTCTTAGCCTTCTTGAAGAATCTACGGTAGCCCGACTTCGATGTAGTCGGCGCCTTGAACTCTGATTTCTTGCCACCGGATTCCCTTTCTTTCTTTGCTTGCACGTTTCTCATATCCTTCTCCAAGGACCGGGCCGAACTGACCAGGGTCATGAAACCCTGCGTCTTGGGCCCCGACAGCAGCAACCTCAAATCATCCCTTAGCCCTTCATAAAAGCGGCTCGTCTTGCGCTCCTCGTCTGCGAAGGTAGCGCCGGCATATCTCCCCAGCCGAGTAAACTCGTGGAGGTATTCATCAACGGTGCTATCACCCTGCACCAACTTCTGGAATTCGCTCTCTAGCGCGATCCTCTGTGCCGAGGGGAGGTATCGAGCCATAAATAGTCTCGCAAACTCCTCCATCGGGACTTCGGCCAATGGCCTTCCCCTCAACTGATGCAGCTCTAGGCCCTCCCACCACAGTCTTGCGTCCCCATCCAAAAGGAACGTCGCTATAGTGGTCTTCTGCCACTCTTCAGTTTGCGTCGCAGTCATCACCCTGTTGACCCTTGAGAGCCAATCCTCTGCTTGGGTCGGGGTTTCTGCCCCCGTGAACACTGGTGGGTGAAAGCCCATCACGTGCTTCAGTTGTCTTTCAGTTGCTCTCCGCAGCAACTCTGGCTCCAAAACTACTTGCTCAACCCTCCTTCGCTCTGCCGTCTGAACCGGTACTTGCTCCACAGCAGGAGCAGGCTGCTGCACCTGCCTTGCAGGCTGCGCATTTATCATTGC
This sequence comes from Platanthera zijinensis, assembly GCA_039513925.1. Classification (NCBI taxonomy): domain Eukaryota; kingdom Viridiplantae; phylum Streptophyta; class Magnoliopsida; order Asparagales; family Orchidaceae; genus Platanthera; species Platanthera zijinensis. Next base: position 97,810,061 of record CM077088.1, read on the forward strand.
CATGACCGCTTCTGCCACCAATCTAATGGTCTCAGCAGACAAAGGTGTTGCAGGTGCATCGCTTGGCGCACTGCTCGCCTCAGAACCTGGCCATTCAGACGGCCCAGCACCACTTCTGGTCACCTAAAATCGTGCAAAACACCGATAAGCGACCAAGAATTACTGCAAACAGCAATTATAGGAACACGCAGGTTCCTCAATCATGTGTATTTTCATTCCTAAGTGGACATTCATGGGTTCTTTTCATATTATAACGATGACGCACACAATGTGCTCACCACCCCTTAAAGTGAATTCGTCCACAAATTCATTTAAGCTTGACCGAAACCAGAACTCTGATACCAATTTGTAACACCCCTATCCGTCACATAGCATATAGCAGTAGGTCCGGCCGGGGCCCGACGCCATATACCACGGACAGACCGGTTGGTTACGCGTTGAAACCACACAACCAATCAGAGCGTCCTACACAACACCTAGCGGAAGCAATTTAATTAAGTTGCAAAAAGATAAGAACCCTGCCACAGAGCATGAATGTCCACTACAACCCAGGAATGAGTACATACACAAAGAGTTCACGGCCTTAAGGCCTTACAAAAATGTTCGCTTAACAAAATAGTGTCTTTCATACATCGGCACGCAGGCCGGCCATACATGAATATGAAAAAGCTAATAACTACGCCTTCGAGGGCTGGCGCTGCACTTGGGCTTTAGCCCGCTATTTGCCGCTTGGCTCCGCAATAGCACCTGTAGAAACAACCCACCCAAGAGGTGGCAATACAAAAGGGCAACGGTCAGCAAGAGCTGACCAAATTATAACGACCCCGTCCCGTTTCTCGGGACGGCGGTGCTCCTTCCCTGCATATAAAACTATCATAGCAATTCTATAGAGTATTCTATTCGCCACAAGTGTCGGCACGCACGGCCGCACACTCCGTGCTCTCAGGGCACTAATCGGTGAACCCGGTCCGGACCCAGTCCGACACCGCGATTCCACCACCATCCCTCGGATGGCAACACTCGTGAGCATTTAGCCCTTTCAGCCGAAGCCTAGGCCCGTTTCTAGCCCCCCGGGAAGTCCCATGTACTTTAGGTCGCTTCTACCGAGACCACTTGGAATGGGTAGAGTTCCACCCGCCCGTTGCTCACTTCACCACGGCCATTTAGCCATCGGTGCGGGCCAAGTTTCTCCTCATTCCCACAATCGATCAAAACACGCACATAACCCCGTTATGTACCGATTTGCCCTCCGAGGCAACATCGTGGCGGCAATGCGATTCCGCCCAAGCTTTCCGGGTGCGCCTCGAGGTTAACCCCCAAGGATCCCTGTATGCAATCTACCGCGTAGAATTTTCGGAAAACTAAATTCACGGGCGCGGAGTCTTCTCCGGCCATGCAATGCAAACATTACCGATCCGGGTTAAACCCGAATAGGCTTCACACACAATGCCTACACCCGTACTCCGATTCCGGGCTCTAACAACGGGGACTTTACATATCTACCCGAAGGGATTCCGCGCCTCAACGCTCACTCGCGAGAGGGGGATTTCCCCATGCATAGAAATAAGGGCGACTACACATTCCCTATGAAGAGGATCGTTACCCTCGCATTTTTCCGCAGCGCCATGAAGATGTAGTCGGATGGAAAGCTTCGCCTCGCCCTTGCCTTCGAGGATCCGGACTCGGATCGCGAATCGGTGCTTCACAACTCCTCCGGCGGCCGGATCTTGGGCTCCTCCTTCCTCTTGCTCTCCCTTCTCTCTAAACACTTAGAGAGAGAGTGGACCAAAGAAAAGTGAGGATTCAAAGCCCTAATCCCGGCTAATAACTCCCCAGGAGCAGCCCCCACCGTCGGATCCAGATCCAAGGGAACGAACGGCCGAGATTAGATCCAAAATCCCAAAAACTGGGCCGAACACGGCTTGACACACGGCCGTGTGTCTGGCCGTGTAGCTCATTCGCCGATCGACACGGCTCCTGACACGGCCGTGTGCCACGGGCCGTGTTACCTGGAGCTTCAAGATGATCGTCGGGCTTCCAGAACACGGCTTCGAACACGGCTGTGTTCGAGGCCGTGTGCCCCACACACGGCTTGAGACACGGCCGTGTGTCTCAGGCCGTGTACCTCTCTGACTCGAGACAGCACAAAAACCCAATAAATCCCTGAACACGGGTAGGCACACGGCCGTGTGCCTGGCCGTGTGCCCCTGTTCAGACCTCCAAAAGAGCTGTTTGATCGCCCCGCGATCATCTCCGAGGTTGGGGTCTTACAGGCTATCCTCCCAGCCTGAGTGTAGGGCCTATGCCTGAGGTAGGTGACTAGTGAGTCACTGAGCTGTAGGTGATAAGTGTGTCACTAAGTTGTTGGCCTTGGAGGAGGCTGAGTTGTTGGTGCCTAAAAGGGTACTGAGGTAGGTACCTGGAAAGGTACTGAGTTGTAAGAGTGTTGCAGCACTCTAAGAGTAGGGTTGTGTGCCTCAAGTTGTAGGGATGAGAAGCCTGAGTTATAGGCCTTAGAAATAAGGTTGAGGTAGGTGGTTAGTGGACCACTGAGATGTAGGAGTACTACAGGGCTTTGAGGTAGGAACCCTTATTGTTATGAGTTTGGATTCTGAAAAGAATCTGTGTAAGGTTGATGGCCTGAGGTGTAAGCTCTAAGGAGCATATTGGTGGAGTTTGTGCCTAGTCCAACCAATTAGTTGGATAGGTGGGAGGGAAAGTGGATGTACCCAATTGGGGAACCACTATAAATACTTGTGTGCTTGCTGTATTTCTTGTTTCCTTCATGTATTGCAGGTAATTAGGACAAGCTCTAGATCATCAAACTTATAATTTGCAAAAAGGCTTAAGTAATTTCAAAGACCTATTCACCTCCACCCCCCTCTTGGTGACTCGCTAACCTTTATGTAATAACTTTCAATAGAGTCTACGATCGCACCCACTGAGATTGTATCTGAGTTATCTGAGGAGCCTGAGAGTGAGGATGTCCCTAGTGTTATTGTGGATGATTTACCATCTAAGGGAAGGGTACTTTTGGATTATTATTTTGTTGTACACCCGGATGAGAGTTCTTTGATGATATCATAGTTGTGTGAAATTTATACTGATTTGGATGTTATCCCGGGTTTGATTTTGCCGACCCTTCCTCCTGATTATTTGCCCACATTAGTTGAATTTTTAGGACGTGGAATCGGTAGTCCTAGTCTGAGTTTTTGTGACACGCCCACTGTATTAGTCCCTACATTGGCATTTTCTCGGTGCTTAGATGTTCGTAAGTTGAGCGTGTTAGTATTTGTTCTGTGCACCGCACCCCATAGACTGACTACCTGTCACATTTGACTGCTCATTTATTTGCGTGTACGTCTACGGTTCTGTCTTTGACTGCGACCGATTCTGAGTCCTTGTACATTGTTCCCTTGGATGTGGTGTCACTTAAACATACTTATATACCACACCCGGTTGCATGCATTTACCCACCGCCTTTTGATGACCCTCATTTCCACACGTTTGTGACTATAGAAAGGCCCCTTGAGTTGTATCGCTCGCACATTCTTTCACATCCGGGAGCGTTCAACTCCATTATTAATGATGAGCGGTTCTCCTTGGAATATCTTCATGCCAAGCATGAAAATATTAAAGTTAATTTAAACAACGGACTTGGAGCCCAATGAAATCATTTTTTATTATAAGGCTCCCATGCCACCTGACTTAACCCCCTTATCCTCCGCGTTTGGGTCAAGTCATGTAGCACATGGATTCTCTCCTCATGTATCTAGGATGTTAGCATTTCATCTTAAGTTATGTCGCATGCACTTCCACTCCCTTTTGAGACTGCCCGACGTTAGAGTTAGTTATTTGGGTTTAGTCTGGTTAGTCCCCGAGTGGATGCCTTCTGTCTCTATTAATAAGTTAATACGTAGGAACGCCGACCCATCCATAATTATGAAGAACGTCGAATTTCATGTTTTTATTTCAGATTTTTATATAGCACAGGGTGTTTCACTTTATTTCAAGTTTTTGGACTTTTTATTGTACGTCTCTGTTCCACCTTAGTGGCTTTCTCCATCGTTTCTTCCTCCCACTAAATATTCTCTTGGGTTGGGGAGTGTTAGTTCTGTCATGTCTATTTTCCATGTAGACTCTTTGGTTCTTGAACCGGATGGTAAGATTCAAGTTTTATTTCTTTTGCTTGACACCCTATCGAGTTTCCTCAGAAGTCTTGTTGTTTCTTTGACAGACAGGTTCTCAGTGCTGATGGATATTCATGCTACTACGACATGGATAGCGGGTGCCCTATGTTGCTGCTGCTGTTGACTGTTCTTCCCTCACAGGCCACTCATTGGTGATGAGTAATTTTGAGTGGGGGAGGATTGATGGCGGCGTTGCTGATGCGGTCGTTGATCCCAATCATAGAGAGTTCGTGGATTGGGATGATCGTTGCCGCAAGCTCGAGGATGGGATTTTACCACGATGTCCTCGCCAACTATGCTACATGTTTTGCACGACATCCGCTGTTACCATTAAATAAAAAATATAAAATTATAATTTAAATAATTATAATTATATATTGTTATGCATTTTTATTTTATTGCATTTTATTATTGAATTTTATTTTATGTAAGATGGGTGCTTATGACCATCCAATGTTTCATTTCATGCATTTAATTTTTTTATGGGTTATTTCATATTTATGATAGGTGTCTATAACCATCATATGTCATTTGAATTTAAATGGAGGAGATTGAGTGGTGTAGGCTATATATAGCCATGCTTATATTGAGTATTGTAATGAAGAATGAAAAATTGAAACCTAGAATTCAAAGTGAATTCCCCCCCCCCCCCCCCCGCTTTGGCAAATTTTGGCCAACCCTCTCTCCCTCTCTCTACCTTGGCCACCAGCCACCTCCTCTCCCCATGGAAATTCGACCACCCTTCTCCTCTCCTTCTCATATTTCTCAATACCACCCTCTCCTTTTCACCCCTTTGGAAACCCGACCCCTCCTTCTCCCTTTTCCCAAACCCGAGCCCCACCCTCCTTCCCTTGAGTTTTCGACTAACCCTAGCCGACTAGACCTCTCCTTCCACAAAACCGACAAGCCCAACCCACCATAACCACAAAAAAAAGAGCAGCCCCCGCCCTTTTCTCTTTAGGATTCTTGCAATATTTTCCCACCACCTTTCCACTCTCCTCTTTCCATATATATTGGTTTTCAAGGTTTCTCCCTCTTCTAGGGTGTTACAAAAGGAAAACGTCTCGCGTTTTCATCGTTTAGTGAGGATATGTGGAGTCGCGTGGAGATAGATTCAACCACCATCGTGAGCATTTCCTCCACTCATCTTGTGGACGGATTTTTCTTGGGAATGGGTAACAAATTTCTAAACAACTCTTGTGTGATTTCTTCTAATATTATTTGTGAGATTTGGTGGAATTTGAAGGCTAGTATTTTGTCCTTATTTATATTGAAATTTTGCTTAATTAAAAATATAAATTTCAAGCGTAAATTATCCGAACATTTTCGTATCGATAAGATCGGGTAGATCTCGTGAATGCTAGAAGAAATCGGGTTCACTACCCTTGATTTTTCCTTGAATTCAAGTGATTTGGTCGAAATTGTTTTAATTAATTTAGGAATTGATTTTTGGACTTTGTTTTAAATCGCTATTTAGCCCGGATTCTCTCTTATTGGGTTTGTGAGAGCTAGCAAATATTTTTAATTTTAATTTCTAATTGTCTGGATCGAGTAGGTCCTATTCGCTTGAGCGAACATTGGCATATATCCCTTGTTCAATATCTATAAGGGGTAGCGACCCTTTGTGTTGTTTGATATTGAAAATTATGTCGTTAATTTCTTTATTAATCGTTATTTTTAATTAGAGAAACCACAGGCGACGTATTTGTTTTAATTGTCGAAACCAAGAGCGCGTAATTTTATCCGTCGAAACCATGGGCCTGCATTAATTTGGTATAAGGGCTCCACTGTCCTCTATTGGCAGTGACTGTGAAGAGGATGAGGAGTCCAGTCTCATGGGAATATCAGAAGACAACTAGGAAAATTTTATTCCGGATGAGGTACATTTTATTCCTAACTCCTCCTTTATCTATGAGTTTGGCTCAGACTCTGAAGAATCCACCTCCTCTAGTACGGATGATTGATCAGATTCTAAAGATGATGTCAATCAATTGATTGACAAGTACAGTCTTATTCTGGATGCTCTGAAGAAGAAAAGACTTGTTAAGAAATAAGCTGAGGAGATTGTCTCTCTACAGCAAGGTTTTTCCCTGCAGTCTGAGTCAGCATCTTTGCTAGCTCAGATGAGGAGGGAAGTTAGCCAACTGAAGACAATCTCAATCATTTAAATTGGGACCATTAGCCAAAAAACAAGATCATCTTGGATCTTGAAGAAAAGCTCCTTAAAGAGAGAAAGATTGTAGTTGTTTTCTCTAAGCCCAAAATAGTGTTGCCACTTATTGGCTCCTTTACCTCTCAAAAGGATAAGAGAGGTTTAGGGTAAAAGTGGAACTCTAGAGCTTCCCATTCCTAAGGGAAAGGCAAAGCTCCTCTAGTGCCTCAGACCACCTTTCATAAGATAATCCTCCCTTCCAACAGGTATAACTAGGACATCATGTATGGTCACTAGAAGAATGGGAACTCTTTTTTAAGAATACAATGGTATCTTACAATGAAAGGAGAAAGGACATAGGGGTGAGTGCACTAAAGGCTCCCCATAAGGAAATCTAGATGACCCATTATGGACCTTTTGTGTTTGGTGCTCCATCCCCCACACTCAAGGATAAGGAAGTGGCATATTCTCAGGTACCTCAAACAAACACATGGACTTAGGTTAAGTAAGTCAGTTGGCCTCACCTAGCAGTTTTTGAAGCCATCAACTACATGTTAGCAGTAAAGATGATATGTGTTGGTGCCACTCAGAATATGCCATGTGCATCCACTAACAGACAAACTTTCAGTCAGATTCTTGCTGAAAGAAACAAGAAGAAGGATGTTGCTCGCCCCTCTGAACAGACAACTTCTTCTAAGGCTATTTAGAAGAGGAGATACAACATTCATGAATGTTAGTGTTGTGGTAAATTGGGTCACTTTGACATAGATTGTTGGCACAACCCTAGTGTGCCAAGGGCAAAGGTAAGTCTTCCTAATAGGACTATTGCAGGTAGACATGTGCATTTTCAAGCAAACAAAAACTTAGGACCCAATGTAACATCCCAATTCGTGTTGGCTCCTCATGCATGCTTCTAAGTCAGGAGAGACGATTTGGGTTTAGGGAAGAGAAGCCAGTCAAGAAAAGGACACGGGTAGTGATACGGGCGTGTACCTACCCGTGTGGGAAATCGTGGAATTTCTAGAGAAGGACACGGGTAGTGACATGAGCGTGTCCCTACCCGTGTGAAGAGGACACAGGTAGGGGAACGGGAGTGTCAACTACCCATGTGTATAACTGGCATTATCGATCCTGTGTCCCGAGCAGGACACGGGTAGGGACACGGGCGTATCCCTACCCGTGTGAATGTCTCCAGGAAACCGGCTGTGTCTCCCAAGCATGACACGGGTAAAACACGGGCTTGAGCATGACCGTGTCTCATAGGCACGGGTAGTGGACACGGGCGTGTCCCTACCTGTGTTTTTGTCATACGACACTCTAACCGGCGACAACCCTTCTCCCGAGCGGGACACGTGTAGGAACATGTGCGTGTTCCTACCCATGTTGGTCCTATTTATATAGGTTTCTAAAATATGGTTGTTTTTTACATTCTCTTCCTAACCCATTCTGTGAGAAGTTTGTGGAGAGGAAGAAGAGGGTGTGGAGCCAACCTTCATTCCGTGGAGAGCCGACGCCGCCGATGAGAAGAAGATATCGCTACAAAGAGTGACAAGATCCATTGCCGGAAATAGCGAAATGTCGGAAATGAGGTGAGCTTCTTCCCCTCTCCCTTGGTGCTAGATCTGTAGTTAATCATAGGAGAGATATTGACTCAAAAGAGTCTTGATGTGTGAGATGAAGCCTTCTAGGAAGGGGCCATGCTAGGACTTGTGTTCTAGGGTTTAGACATCTTCAACCTCTCCTTCCTTCAAAGTGATGATGGGGATGGTCTCATGAAGAGAAATTGCCTGATGAGGGTGAATAAGGCAGTATGAATTTCTTGGTGTGATTTAGGAAAATCGGCTAGAGGAAGAAGATGAACTTATGTCATTCCTTCCGCCTTAAGAAGCGTGCAGAAATCTATGTTCTGCACGCAACGATCTTCGAGGCCATTTTCAGGTAAGACATGGCCAGATCCGGGCTTTCGACTAAACACGAAAGTCGTAGGCCTTGGAGAGATCTTTCTAACGAGTGGTTACACGTCTTCAGGCGGTGCCTGATGCCACGGGAAAATATGATCGAAATTAATGGCTAATAAAATAAACGTGCAGAAAATTCTATTCTGCACGTAGCGGTCTTAGAATCTGATAACAAGGGTGATACGGCCAGATCTGGGCTCCCGACTGAACACAAAATTCATAGACCTTGGAAATACCTTTCCAATGTGGGGTTGAACGTTTCCACAGGATTCCTGTAGTATTCGGAATCCCCGTTTGAAGCTCTACACTCTATACAATTCCTACATGCTTGGTTCTTTTGTTTATGTAAACCCTACTAAAAATAGTAGAGAGATTGTGGGTAGTTAGCTTTAAGGATGGTTGTGAGTTGTTGGTTGATCCTTTATAATCAAATGATGAAGTATAACCTACTTGAAAGAAATGGTTGGTTGATAGATCCCAAGGTGAACAAGTTGGTAGACGAGTTAGATTGAATAAATAAACTAACTAGTTATGCAAACCGGTAAGACGAGTTTGTTACTAGCAATACAATGAACAATGTGATGAAGAGGATTGAATAATGTTAGTGACAAAATATTATGAAGTGTTGATGGTGCGTGAGTGTTTGCCGCACTTGGTCGATTGTGTTGTTAAGGGACTCGGATAGGAGACCTTGTGAGCTGTCCACCTCGAAATGTGAGATTGCATGCGGTGTGAGTCGACACATGGTGTCGTAATCCAAGGTTAAGGATAGTGTGGCAGGTATACGAGCTCACCATTCGTCTCACCGACGGGAGCTGACAATTACCCCTTGGGCGGTTGGGCTTGGTCATCGGTGCTCATTCCCGGGTCTCCTTCCGTGCTAAGTGAACGGTTGGGCTTGGTCCTCGTGCTTTTTCTAAGGCTCCTTCCGGGTCAAAACTTAGGCCATATTGGGCTTGGTTCTCGATGCACATCTACCCGAGACTCCTGCTATGTCGTAGTACGCATGTGAGCTCCATTGTTGTGTTCTTAGCATTGAGGCTACGGAGGCCTAGGCTAGGTAGTGTGGATGTCGGCTTAGTAGTGGAGATGCATGCTCTATTGTCACCGTATGACCACGACGGTTGGCGCCTGAGAGGTTAGCTACCTGCTCGAAAAATGGGAACTTCAGAGTCTATGTCAACACAGCAATTGCTTGTACTTGTGTAGGGTGAGTCATAGCATAGCATTCATTGCATCGCATTACATTGCATAAACAAGATCCTTATCGTATAAGTTTGTATGGGCACTCTTATATGATTAGTTACTTTGTTGTTAAACCAACCCTTAACTTATAGTTTGTATGGGCATTCATATAAGTTAAGTTACTTTCCTGTTGTAAGATCTATATGCTTGATAAATTATTATAGATGTGTAGAACTGCTAGCTTAGAATGCTGATAATACTGTTATACCTTACTTTATTGCTACACATATCATATATATTACTGCACCTGCTTGTACTACTATGTATTTGGTATATTGTACCATGCTCCTTTCTCCGCCCGGTGCCGAGGAGACGTCGGGGGAGTGGATGTGAAGCCACTTAGTCTTTATGACTAACGGTTGCTACATCTTCCTTTTTAGGAGGAAACCCCGCAGGCGGAGCAGCAGCAGGTAATACAGCAGGACAACTAGGCCAGGACGACAGGGCCTGAAGGGACGGTATCGTCGCTACCATCAGTGACAGATGTGAGTCTTAGAGAGACTCTTGTCGTAGCCCTTTTGGGCAAGACTACTCGCACTCTAATAGTTTAGAAGCTTGATGTAGCTTCTTTATATGTTATACTTTTGGACTCATATACTTTAGTGTGTATTTGATTTCTGATGTTCTTATTCTGAGGTGGTTAGCATGTTTGATATTGGTAAAGGTCGGCAGAATAGGCATCTTGCGGTATAGGCTAGCATGAGTGATAGCGCTACCACAAGGAGGCTGTTTTGGGCATAAGACTCCCCTCGTACCGTGTGTTGTGTTCCGGGAGGGGGGTCTTACAAATGGTATCAGCTTGCTACGATCCTGAACTGAAGAAGTCATTCAACAATGGTGCCACCCCCATTTGATTAGTTAGTTTGAGGACAAACTGACTTAGCGAAAGTAGTGGTGTGCCCATATGTAATTCACACTAAGTTTGTCCAACTTTGACCTTAAGATTAGGCAACCTTACCTTAGGCTTGTTTTCTTCGTGTAGATCCCAGTGCATGTTGAGCCAGTGGGGGCACCCTCACCCCATCCGTACCCACACAATTTCAACAATCGGAGCTAGGGCAGACGCTCACAGCTATCCTGGATGCCTTCAGATCCCAACAAGCCCCCGTATAATAAGGTCTGGGCTCCAATTAGGTGAGCACTTTCTGAGCTCTCTCCCCTCCTACTTTCCTTGGGACAGAGTCGGCAGTGCGTATGGAGGAATGGCTCGACACCGTGCAAGAACTACGGGCAGGAATTAGATACCCAAGCAACATGGTTGTGACACTAGTAGTGACACTCCTAGAATAGTATGCCAAGAGTTGGTGGAAGTCCCGTATGGGCTCCACCTTTCAAGGGTGAGTGTATATGGAGATCAGCTAAAACGAATTCTCGGGAGCCTTCCTAGAGAATTTTATCCCTTCATCAGCCCGAGATGAACTTGAGGAAAGGTTCCTCTAGCTGAAGTAGGGATCCAAGTCAGTGATAGAGTACCAGTGGGAGTTTCAGCATTCGGCTAGATTTGCTGACTCCTATGAATTGGACGATAGAGGATATGCTAAAATATTCTACAAAGGCTTGCGAGACTCCCTGAGGCAAGCCCTTTTGTTTATAGCGGACTCCAGCCTAGCGAAAATAATTGGCATGGCAAAGAGGCTGGAAGCAGACCACTTGGGAAGTGGTAAGAGACCTACTGAAGGGGTGATGGAAGATGGCCCTAGCAATAGAAGGACACTTGACTTCAGAGGAGGAAGAGGACATCAGAGAGGTGGTAGGCATTTCTGCCAGAATTATAGAGTGGAGAACCCGGTTCCACAGCCGCCAGGATTGCCTCCACCACCACAGCCACAACAATTTCATCAACCCGGTGGGCGGAAGGAGCGAGTGTGCTTTGAATGCAACCAACCGGGCCACATTCGACATTATTTCCCTCAACTGTTTGGAAATGCGCCTCTTGCTCTCCCTCCAGCATCTCCTCGAGGGCGGGGGCATATGCATGGTTGAGGATGAGTACCACGAGGAGGAAAACCTTGACTTGCTCGAAATCAGGTGTTCGCACTGGATATGGCACGGGAGCGGAACCCTTAGGAGGTGATTGCAGGTATGTTATAGTTAGTTATCACATTTTCATTATTAATCTTAAGTTACTTAAGACATATAAGATATTTAGCTTTGAGGGTTGATATTGGTACTTAGGTACCGTGGTGGTCGGCGGGAAACCGGCCTATATGTTATTTGATACGAGTGCTTCACACTCATTTGTTTCTACGGACTTCATTAAATATTTGGAAGGAGTGCAATCCTTCACTGCTATTGCTCGAAGAGTACGTTTCCCAGACGGATCTGAGATGACTGCAACTGCCAAGTGCAAATTGGAGATACTCATTGGGGGAAAGATCTTTGATACCCCTTCCACAGTTTTGAGAATGCTGGAGTTCGAACTCATTCTAGGCATGGCATGGCTGGATTGGCACTACGTAAGAATTGACAGCACGGAGAAGCGAATCTACTTGAGATATGGGGATACTGATGTAATCTTCCAAGGTATAAAATTCACACCACGTTTAATATTATCTTCGATTCAGACCTTGAAAGCTCACATGAGAAGGGATGAAGTTTACATGATTTGTTTCGAACTGAACGAGATGAAAATAGATACGAAGGATGTGTGGGTGGTGCGAGATTTTCCTGTGTTATTTCCTGAGAAATTACCAGGTTTACCCCCGCATAGAGAGGTGGATTTTCAAATTAAGCTAGTACCAGGATCCAAGCCCGTCTCCAAGGCCCCTTACCGGATGGCCCTGAAGGAACTCGCAGAGTTTAGAGTTCAGTTGTAAGAGTTGGTAGAATCAGGGTTTGTTAGCCCCAGCTCATCACCTTGGGGAGCCCCTATTCTGTTTCTTAAGAAGAAGGATAGAACCTTGCAATTATGTATAGACTATCGGGAGCTTAACCAACTGACTGTACGGAACACCTATCCGCTACCTCGGATCGATGAGTTGTTGGACCAATTGGTAGGAGCGCATTGGTTTTCCAAGTTGGATTTGTGTTCGGGGTATTATCAATTGAGAATCAGGAGCAGGACATTCAGAAAATGGCCTTTAGCTCAAGGTACGGCTTGTACGAGTTCACTGTGATGTCGTTTGGTCTCACAAATGCCCCTTCAGCTTTCATGAGTCTGATGAACAAAGTGTTCGAGCCTTATCTAGATGTCTTTGTCATCGTTTTCATCGAATAAATTTTGGTCTACTCTAAGATGGAGAAAGAGCATGTCGAACTTCTGACCTTGGTACTGAAGAAGCTAAAAGAGCTCACCTTGTTTGCCAAGTTCAGCAAGTGCGAATTTTGTCCCCAAGATGTTGCCTTCTTGGGCCATGTGATCAGTGGGACTGGGTTAGTTGTGGATCCAGCCAAAGTGCGTGCCATGAAGGAGTGGTTGCCCTTAAAGTCAGTGGCCGGTGTGCAGAACTTCCTTGGACTAGCCGGGTACTATCGTAAGTTTGTAAAAGACTTGTCAAAGATCGCCATTCCTCTTACTACGCTGACAAAGAAAGGTGTACCGTATGAGTGGACACCCCAGTGTGATGTTGTGTTTTAGGAACTGAAGGACTAACTTACATACGCACCCATCCTAGCCCTTCCATCCAGGATTGAAGGATTTCAAGTTTACATTGATGCGTCGTATCAAGGAATGGGAGCGGTACTGATGCAGCACGGGCATGTGATTGCATATGCTTCAAGACAATTGAAGAAGCTTGAGATGAACTACCCGGTATATGATCTAGAATTGGGAGCGATGGTGTTCGACTTGAAGATTTTGTGACACTAACTATACATCATCTGTAAGACCCCCATTTTTTTTTTCTTTTTCGACACCGGGGTCTTAGGCCCAGAGTCGCCTCCTTGCGGTGATACCTTCGCACTCGGGAAGGTCGTCACTACAAGACGTCGACTCTGCCGGCCAATTTCGATCATAACTGTAGCATAAGAAGAGATGCAAGTCCACAGAAATCACATATATAGAAATAAACTCCACAAAGGGAGTGTCCACAGATAGTACATATAATAAAATCTCGGGCTTATGCCCGGTACATCAAGTCCTCACTACAATTCTCTCATCGCGGAAGCAACTAATACAACTACTATAGTTCGGGACTCACTGTCCCTGCTGTCTGGACTCCAGTGCTAGACTGTCCGATCTCCAAGCGTGCCGACCTCCGGGGCTGCTCCTCCATGCTGGGCTCCGTGGTCCCCTAGATGATGTGGTTCGAAAACCGTTAGTCTAAAAGACTAAGTCCTATCGTCCCCCACCCCTTCCCCCATGGCTCCTAAGCACCGAGCGGGGAGAAGGAAAGGGAAGGACATGAAGGTGGAGAATAGTCAAATTTCCAGATGGCAGCGGAATTAAACTAACAATGTTAAGTGTGATACAAAATTTAAATAAGTAACCTTAACTTATGTGGGTACACATAAGCTAAGGGATCTTTTGCAGGGCTCCTATCGTATAAAAAGTCCCATACCGATTTATACGATAGGGTGTCGTTTCTATTAACAGGCTTATAATATTTAAAGAGAACCTTGACTTATAAGCACGCTCACACGAACTTATAGGCCAAGGGGTCGTTTTGCAAGGCCTAATGTATAGAGCGTCCCATACCGCTTATACATTAGGTCTCAGGTTATATGCAATGACGATGCTATGAAATGCAAGTATGCTATGATGTGAACAGACAAGTGCAACTCACCCACTCGACTCTGTGTACACAGACCTTTAGTTCCCCCTTTCGGAGCCGTTACCTCCCAGGATACCTCCGTAGTGGCAGACGGAAGCGGTGGGTTGGGCCTCGCCCACCTCTAAACCAGTAAAGCACTACCAGTCAGACCTATCGTACGCCTCAACGCTTGGTGCACTTAAGCGGACGCCTGCGTACTCTTGCCGGCTAGCGCACCGGACTTCTGTTGGCGAAGTGTTCACCACACTTGCCGAGCCAACAATATTGGTGTCGGTGCATCGAACTCCCCAATATCGAAGACCCACCACCTTAAACCTTTTATGCACATGCAATAGTTATGAGTCAACCAACCAACCGAGCCGAAGCTCACCGGACAATCCAGTCCATCATAACCGTCAACCGAGCCAAAGCTCGCCAGACTACCATACCCAATAACTACCGGGCTTATTGCCCAAGTAACCCATACTAACTCCCGGGACACTAGGGTGTGAGAGTGTGAAATCCTAAGTTTACTATCTACTCCTATGCCTACGACTTAGGTTTTACCCATTCCATTTCCAGATTATAATAACTAGACCTAAGGTGAATTGACTTCCACCTTATGGGGGGAGACGATCTTTCGTCGATCCCAAACATCACTCATCATTTAGTCAAACTCATTCCTATCTCACCCCACCCTGAGTGATGAACTCATTCCACCAATTTTTGACTTATGAACCTAACTTGCACTCGAGATTGTTTCTGAAGAATTACTATATGCAGACCATCAAGGTTTAATGTTAAGTAAAAAGAGAAGTATGTCAAATAATCATTCGATACTCCTATAATAATTTATGGAGGTCCATTATGACCTTTATTGCCCAAATCCAGAGTTTTACAATTTTCCTATTTATTTAGGAATTTATTAAATATTTATAGTGGCCAAAGTCTCCAAGATTGAACTGAAGGTACCAAATTTTTACAAGATAGAGTCTCCCCAGATTTATGCTATACTCAATATAAACAATTAACCTATTATCCAAGATCTCTTGATTTTTCAGCAAGGTTTTGGCCACTAATTCTATTTTTAAATTATCTCACAGTATCTCGTTAAAATAAATAAATAGGGTAATATTACTCCTAAAATTTCAAGTAAACTTCCAACATGATAACAAAGGCATATAAGTGCTCTGGGATAAATATCATAAGTGAATTAAGGAGTGATAAACTGCAAATGAATTATATAAACAATTTTCCAAAATTGCTAAATGCAGACCACCAAGCCAAACTTCATGTAAAATGGGAAGTATATCAAATAATCATCCAGAACCCCTATAATAATTAATGTAGGTCCATTATGACCTTTAAATCCTAAGTCCAGAGTTCCAAAATTTTCCTTACCTATTTGATAATTTATTTAATTATTCAAATGTCTAAAATTTCCAATAATGAACATGAAGTACTATTTTCATTCAAGATATCATTCTACAAATTTTATATGTTACTCAAAATAGTGATATAACTTATCTTCCAAAATATATAATTCTTTTCAGTAAGGCTTTATCCTTAAATCAATAATTCATTTAAATCCTTGGAAATTCATTTAAGAAATATAAAATACCATATTGCTTCCAAAAATTCAGAGAAATTTCAATTATGAATCTAATGGCATATAAATGGTTTGGGACAAATTTTCATAATTTATTTATCAGTAAATAGGCTTAAATAAATTTGTGAATAATTCCATCAAATGACAGGCTTGTGAACTAACTACCTCATATACTTGTCCAAGAATTTTTATAAAATTTATATAAACTCATTATGCTTCAAAACATCCTCTGCCCAAAGTTCATGACCTCTCAAGGGTTAGAGGTAGCATAATAATTTATTTACTTAATTTAAGAATCTCTTGTGTTACAAATGAAATGCCATAAATAATACTCCAAAATTCCTAAATAAATTACCAAGGCTTCTTAATATCTTTATGACCATCGTACCAAAATTTTATATCATTTTAAAGGGTTTAGCTAACCCATTCCTAACCCACCACATTTGTGCCCTGAGCTAGGGTTAGGGATTTGAGGGTCCTAAACCCTCCAAAATACCCTAATATTTTCACCAGAGGATTAAAGTAACTATAATACCATCCCTACAAAGTTTCATAGCCATACAAGGTGATATGGCCACATGCCCTTCACAAGGTACAAAAGCCCTTCCTTAGGGTTTGACCTAGGATCTTGGGCCAATCCAACTCCAATGCCCCCAATTTTTCTTAGGGAGGTGTATATTGTCATGCAAAACCAGTGTACCAAATTTGAACCTCTGTTGAGGTGAATTGGGCACCATAAGCCAAAAATACATTTTGGACCAAAATACCCTTCTTAGGGCAAGGCTAGGGTTTGCTTGAATCCCAATCAAATCAATTCCAAACTTAATGAAATTTTAACCAGAGGTCTATATTGACCTCATATCCATCCCACCAAAATTTGGGTGAATTTGGATTTCATTTGACCCATAATTTAATTTACCCTAGCATAATTAAATGTTTTACAAAACTATAGGAAAATTATTCCCAAAAATTCCCATTTTTGGGCAGGGTCTAGGTATAGTGTAGGGTGACCCCCTGCCAAAATTTCAGCTCATTGGGACCAAAGATGAAGTGTGGGCATCTACTTTAATGACTGCCTATTCATTTGTATAGACCCCACCAAAATGAGTGCCCTGGTCAGACCAGTCACCCAAGTTGCTACAAACCAATTTTGTCTGCAAGTAGACTCATAGGGCTACATTTTTGATGTTAACCACTTTTTCTGAAAATAGCTCTAAGTATTTTTAATAATTAAATCAAATAAATAGGATTACTGTGACAGAATATGAAATTAATCAAATCATATCATATAGTTTAAGATTATCATCATGCACGAATCTTGGCGCGTGATGGACGGGATCTGGTCATCTCCTTCCTCCAGCAGACGGCCAGGATTTATCCTACCTGGGCCGACTTCCAGTGGTTGCCGCCGGCGCTCCGGCCACCTCCCCGGCCTGCCACCGCCGCCGACACCTTCGTGGTGGTCGGGGCTATCTCCAGGCGGCGGCTGGGTCGCCGGGAAGCACTGTTCCGGCGGTTCCACCAATCGGATAATTCGGCCGAAAACCATGAAAATCAAAATCAGATTGGGCTCGATTGAGCCCCAACCTTGGCCCTAATGATGTCTACGATCTACCCATGCAAGAAGGGATGGAGGAGGACCTGAGTGGGCGGCTGTAGCCGAGATGAACGTCGGATTGGCATGGTGGTGGCTGGTGGTGGTCGGCCTCCTTCAATTATGCAGTAGAGTGCTTGGCCCCTTCAGGTAAAGTGTGGGAATTACTCCTCTGAGTCCAGGGAAGCTTTTAAAAGGAAGTGGGGAGGTGTTAGGTAGCTGAAAACACTTTGGCCATTTTTGGCCAAATTCAAACTTGGCGGCTTGAGGATATAGGGGAGATGGCATGGCTGTATCCAGTCAAAGATTGCATGGTTGGATTGGGGCTGCCTTCCTTGTCCTATAGGAGTGAATAAAGGGGGTTGGGGAGGGGGAGGATGAGCCCAAAGTCTTCCTCTCTTTTCTTCCTTCTCTTTCTCTCTCCTCCATGGATGGCTTTCTCTCTCCTAGTCACCAAGCCTGAAAATTTGGCTCCTAACTAACCCATGGCAGCCCACAAGCCCATCTCATCCATCAAAGCAAGGTTGGCCCAAGTGAATTGGGCTTGAGCTTGAGTTAGCCCATTTGGGCTAGCTTGACCTAAACCTTGACTATGGTTGACCTTAATCAATTTGGTCTTTGAGGTTTCCCCTAATGGGACCTTGGTGACCCATTGGCCTCTCACTAGGCTTATGAGGGTAGGGGTGGGGTCCTGGAGTCTTGGTGAAGTCCCATGATCACTTTTAACCAAGGTTTAGAGATCTGCTAAGTGCAGACCATAGTGGCCTTATCCACACCACCAGGTCCACTTGACCCCTTTCTTGGGCTTCCTAGGGTTTTGTCATGACAAAACCACTCTTAGGGGTCTAGTTGGAAATGGGATGTTACATCATCCACTGCGAGATCTTTTTAGACCACAAGAATCTAAAGTACATGCATACACAGAAGGAATTGAATTTGAGACAGCAGTGGTGGTTAGAGTTTTTATGCAATTACGAGTTCACCTTGAACTACCACCCTGGAAAAGCAAACTCCATAGCTGATGCTTTGAGCAGAAAATTACAGGAATCGAACTCGGAGTCCCGATTGATGAGAATGGAGTTAGCCTGGATGCTAGAAGAAATGTAGATCACCCTGATGTACAAAGACCAATCGGAAGGGTATATGGAGTACCTAACCGCGATGATCATAGTCTGTGACATTCGAGACCGGATCTTGGCGGAGCAAGGAAATGGTGCAACTCTGGCTCTGGCCCTAACAATCAAGTCAATTAAAGATGGGACAACTGATGAGTACTCCCTGAAATACGGCCTCATCTATATCCGCGGCTGGCTTTATATTCCCAAGGGCGATAAAATTCGGGAAGACATTCTGAGAGAGGCACATTGCACACAGTACTCCGTGCATCCTGGGATTGCCAAAATATACTACGACTTACGGAATACCATGTGTTGGTCGGGAATAAAGAGGGACGTCCGATATTATGTTACGCACAGCGAGGCCTGTAAAACGGTGAAGGCAGAATGCAGGAGCCCCGGTGGATTATTGCAGTCATTGCCCATCCCCGAGTGGAAGTTCGATGTTGTCTCCATGGACTTTGTCCACGGTTTGCCCCGCTCACGCTCAGGGAATGATTCTATATGGGTGATCATTGACCGCCTGACAAAGGTAGCCCAGTTTATTCCTATGAGAAAAGAAGCTCATGGGGATGTTTTGGTACACCTCTTTGTGGAGGAGTTCTTACGGTATCATGGTGTGCCAAAGATGATTGTTTCTGACCGGGATGGTCGGTTTATCTCTAAATAATGGAAGGCGGTACAGGCATATTTGCGCTCATGCCTTATCTTTAGCACATCATTTCATTATCAGAAAGACGGGAAATCAGAGAGGACCATCAGAACATTGTAGGATCTATTGAGGCTGTGCGTATTGGATAGAGGAGAGCCATGGGAAAGACTCTTACCCCTGGTAGAAATTTCATATAACAACAGTCACCAGGCCAGTATCGGGATGGCTCGCCATGAAGTCCTTTATGGAAGAAGGTGTAGAACACCCTTGTCTTGGGTGCAGAATGAGGACCCGAAGACTTTGGGAAATAAATACATTGATGATACTGATGCGGATGTGAGACTAATACGGGGCCGCATGCTTGAGGCTCAAATTCGGCAGGCAAAATATTATAATGCAAAGCGCCGGATAGTGGAATTTCAAGTGGGCGACCAAGTGTTTCTGAAGATCAGGCCGACGCATGGAGTATCACGGGTACGTGGTGTGAAGAAGCTCAGCCCAAGGTACATTGGGCCCTACATTATATTGGAAAGGATTGGCCCGTTGGCCTATCGGTTGGAGTTACCGCCAGAGCTAGAGAATCTTCATGACGTATTCCATGTGTCGTCACTTCAAATAGCATTGTTGCGGCACGATCAATACGTTCCCACCATCGATGGAGCAGTTACGATTGATAGGTCGGTGCGACTAGAGCCTGTGCGGATAATAGACAACGAGACAAGGTTTTTGCGTCGCAAAAGTGTTCCTTTGGTAAATGTGCAGTGGTATAATCATGGGAAGGAGGAGTATTTATGGGAGCCAGTGGACTTGATGCAAAAGCGCCACCCGGAGTTGTTTCCTCGATGTAAAATTTAAAAGCATGTTTTAATTTATTTTTCATGCTTTCCTCTCCCCATAGCCTTAGCCTGATTTCGGGGATGAAATCTTTAATTTTGTTTATTGGATTTGCAACATCCCAATTCGTGTTAGGCTCCTCATGCGCGCTTCTGAGTCAGGAGAGATGATTTGGGTTCAGGGAAGAGAAGTCAGTCAAGAAAAGGACACGGGTAGTGATACGGGCGTGTCCCTACCCGTATGGGAAATCGTGGAATTTCCAGAGAAGGACACGGGTAGTGACACGGGCGTGTCCCTACCCATGTGAAGAGGACATGGGTAGGGGAATGGGCATGTCCACTACCCATGTGTGTTACAGAAATTATCGATCCTTTGTCCCAAACAGGACACGGGTAGGGACACGGGTGTGTCCCTACCCGTGTGAATGTCTCCAGGAAACCGGTCGTGTCTCCCGAGGAAGACACGGGTAGAACACGAGCTTGAGTACGGCCGTGTCTCGTAGACATGGGCAGTGGACACGGGCGTGTCCCTACCTGTGTTTTTGTTATACGACACTCTAACCGTCGAGAACCCTTCACCCGAGCGGGACACGTATAGGAACACGGGCGTGTTCCTACCCGTATTGGTCCAATTTATATAGGTTTCTAAAAGTTGCCCATTTTTTCATTCTCTTCCTAAGCCATTCTGTGAGAAATCTCTGGAGAGGAAGAAGAGGGTTTGGAGACAACCTTCATTCCATAGAGAGCCGATGCCGTCGAGGAGAGGAAGATGCCACCGTGAAGAGTGACAAGTTCCATGTCCGAAAATAACGGAAATGTTGGAAACGAGGTGAGCTTCCTCCACTCTCCCCTTGTGCCAGATTTGTATTTAATCCTAGGAAAGATATCGAATCAAAAGAGTCTTGATGTGTGAGATGAAGACTTCTAGGAAGGGGACATACTAGGACTTATGTTTTAGGGTTTAGACACTTTCAACCTCTCCTTCCTTGAAAGTGATGATGGGGATGGTCTCGTGAAGAGAAATGGCCTGATGAGGGACAATAAGGGAGAAGGAATTTTTGGGTGTGATTTGGGAAGATTGGTAAGAGGTGGAAGATGAACGGATATTGTTTCTTCAGCCTTAAGAAGCGTGCAGAAATCTGTGTTCTACACACAGCGATCTTCGTGGCCAATTTTAGGTAAGACATGACCAGATCCGGGCTTTTAATTAAACACAAAAGTCGTAGGCCTTGGAGAGATCTTTTCAACAAGTTGTTACACGTCTTCAGGCGATGCCTGATGCCATGGGAAAATCTGATCGAATTTTATTGCTAATAAAATAAACGTGCAGAAAATTGTATTCTGCACGTAGCGGTCTTAGAATCCGATAACAAGCATGATACGGTGAGATCTGGGCTCCCGACTAAACACAAAAGTAATAGACCTTGGAAATACCTTTCCAACGATGGGTAGAACGTTTCTACCGGATTCCTGTAGCATCAGTAATCCCTGTTAGAAGCTCTATACTCTATACAATTCCTGCATGCTTTGTTCTTTTGTTTATGTAAACCCAACTAGAATTAGTTGAGAGATTGTGGGTAGTTAGCTTGAAGGAAGGTTGTGAGTTTTTGGTTAATCCTTTATTATAAAATGATGAAGTAAAATCTACTTGAACGAAATGGTTGGTTGATAGATCCCTAGGTGAACAAGTGGGTAGACGAGTTGGATTTAATAAACAAACTAACAAGTTGTGCAAATCGGGAAGATGAGCTTGTTACTAGCAATACAATGAATAATGTGATGAAGATGATTGAAAAAGGTTAGTGCATGAATACTATGAAGTGTTGATGGTGCGTGAGTATTTGCCATAATTGTTCGATAGTGTTGTTAAGGGACTCAGATAGGAGCCCTTGGGAGCTGTCGAGCTAGAAATGTGAGATTGCATGCGGTGTGAGTCGACACGTGATGTCGTAATCCTAGGTTAAGGATAGTGTGGCAGGTCTACGGGCTCGCCAGTCGTCATACCGATGGGAGCTGACAGTTAGACCTTGGGCAGTTGGGCTTGGTCCTCGGTGCTCATTCCCGAGGCTCCATCCGTGCCAAGTGAACGGTTGGGCTTGGTTCTTGTGCTTTTTCTGAGGCTCCTTCCAGGTCACAACTTAGGCCAGATCGGGGCTTGGTTCTCGGAGCACATCTACCTGAGACTCCCGTTGTGTCGTAGTACACTTCTGAGCTCCGTTGTTATGTTCTTAGCGTTGAGGCGTATGGAGTCTTAGGCTAAGTAGTGTGGATGCCGCCCTAGTAATGGAGATGTCGGCTCTACTTTCATCATCTGGCCATGACAGTTGGCGCCTGAGAGGTGAGCTACCTGCTAGAAAAGTGGGAACTTCAGAGTCTGTGTCGACGCAGCAATTTCTTATGCGTGTGCATAGTGAGTCATAGAATAGCATTCATAGCATCGCATTACATTGCATAAACAAGATCCTCATCTTATAAGTTTGTATGGGCACTCTTATACGAGGAGTTATTTTATTGTTAAACTAATCCTTAACTTATAGTTTGTATGTGCATTCATATAAGTTAAATAAATTTTCTGTTGTAAGATCTATATGCTTGACCAATTTTTATAGCTGTGTAGAACTGCAAGCTTAGAATGTTGATAATACTGTTATACCTTACTTTATTACTACTCATATCATACATATTACTCCACTTGCCTGTACTACTTTGTATTTGATATATTGTACCATGCTCCTTTCTCCGCCCAGTGCCGAAGAGCCGCTGGGGGATCGGATGTGAAGTCACTTAGTCTTTATGACTAACGGTTGCTACGTCTTCCTTTTTAGGAGGAAACCTCGCAGGCGGAGCAGCAGCAGCATAGCAAGGCTAAGACGACAGGGCCTGAAGGGACGGTGTCATCGCTACCATCAGTGACAGATGTGAGTCTTATAGAGACTTTTGTTGTAGCCCTTTTGGGCAAGACTACTGGTACTCTGATTGTTTAGAAGCTTGATGTAGCTTCTTTATATGTTATACTTTTGGACTCATATACTTAAGTGTGGATTTAATTTATGATGTTCTTATTCTGGTTGGGTTGGCATGTTTGATATTAGTAAAGGCTGTCAAAATAGGCGTCTTGTGGTACAGGCTAGCCTGAGTGCTAGCACTACCGCAAGGCGGCTATTCTGGGCATAAGACTCCCTTGTGCCGTCTTCTGTGTTCTGAGGGGGTCTTACACCAAATCCCTTTGTGGTTCCTAAGGTAAACTAATCTGTGTTTGCAGGATAGTCAAAGTACCAATATAATGCCAATATGGTACATGGACAGTGGATGTTCCAGTCATATATGTAGATTAAGGAGCCATCTTAAGGCTTGATATGGGATATAGAAAGCCCTCATGGCATAGTTATAGAGAAGATAGGAAAAGATCCTTTAGCACCTATAAATTTCTAGGAAGAAGATTGGTCTCTTGGAGCAGCAAGCAACATCTCAGCTGGTAGTTGCTATGCATTGCTACTTTGGTTCCAGCATCAGCTCCAGGACTTCAATCTCAAGCTAAGTAGAACTCCAATGCTTTGTGATTCTATAAGTTCAATCTCTGTTGCTAGGAATCCTGTATCTCATAGCAGGACTAAGCACATAGATGTTAGGTATCATTTCATTAGAGAGCATGTGGAAAGTGAGGACATCAGTCTTGAGTTTATCCCTATAGACAAACATGTGGCTGATATCTTCACCTAGCCACTAGATAAAGCCAAGTTTAACACCTTCGAATTTGAGTTGGGTATGATGATCTTAATATATCTTCTGTATCTCTTGATGAATTTTAGTTGCAGGTACTTTTAATCCCTACAGGATAATAAAGAAGCTATAGACTAAAGGTCCAAGTGTCGAATGCACTAAGTGTTAAGGCATTGAGTGCGCTGAGACAACATCAGGCATAGAGTGTGGTGAGTCCAAGTTTCTAGGCGTCGAGAGAGTTGAGGCAACCTAATGTGTCGAGAGTGTCGAGTGCGTCGAGTCCCCTCAACGCATACTCCCAACGACTTCTATTTGTGGCTATCTTTCGTAATTAATCATAGCCATTGAATTCCTCGTGATTATCATATCAGGTATGTGCCTCTCCACATTCTCAAATAAGAGGTTAGTTTAAATAAAAGTGTGTGTGCTTAGAATAAAAAAACATTACTCCTAGCCTACACTCTATTGATCTATCTCTTAAGAAGAATGGCCTCTAAGATGTTTGATAGGCAGGACAGATTTCAACTTCCACATCTACAGAGTGCTGAAGAAGAAAAAGAAGGTTGTATTCATCAGTGAGGAAAGCGTAGGAAGTAACTCATCTGCAAGCAGTGAGAAAGAGCCGCATGATCCTCAGCTGTCAGATTCTTCTAAGTAAACAAGAAGAGAAAGTAGTGCTCAGGTTTCAGTATCTTATAAACCTATATTAAAGAATGTCCAAGTCAGTGGCTCCCAATCAGAGAACATTCCAGCAGAGGTAGCTGAAATGGTAACTAAAAGTATTCTGGGCAGGATTTGATCAAATATTGAGGGGGAGACTGATAAGCTAGATGCTCCTGTTGAGGGGGGAGCAAGTTAAGTCTGGTATGCTAGACAAACTTGACTCTTACCTAGAGAATCACTAGCATAGAATAGATTAGAACAATAGTGCTAAAGACTAGAATGTCCTCATGGACAATGCTGCGGTTACGCGGGAGACTACCCAGATTGTTGCACCTACTGAGGGTGAGCTAGACCAATCATTAAAATAACAGCAGGACTACTTCATTGAAAATCTGCAGAACAGGATTGCTTAAGTCCTGAAGTGTCTTCTTTCTGTCCTCAAGTAGAGGGGGAGCAAGTCCCAGATAAAATGACTGAAAATGCTCCAGCTGTAGTTGATATAAGTCAGCAAATTCCTATGGGGAATGCAGAGATTGAGGGGGAGATTACAAAAGATCTCCATGCTCAAGAAAATGAGAGTTTCATTCAAATTTCAGAGGATAGTGAACAATCTGAATGTAAAGATAGATCAGGCCAAAACGCCCTGATTGCAGCTATATCTAAAGAAGTCATAAAGGGGGAGAATGACTATTTAGGGAAAGAAGGCAATGATCAAGGGAGAAAGTAATAATCAAGGGGGATAATGTTGTTTGGGTTTCCAATGTAATCAGAGGTTCATTGGGGCTTGAACAGCACACATATGATAACATTCCTCCTATTTAAGTAGGACTGTATGATGAACAGTATGGTGAGGCAAGTCTATTGCTGAAGAAGAGGAAGAGATCTGGCTCAGCAAGTAGAGGATGTACAGAAGAGATAAAAAGTCAGGTGTTGTGCCACCAGATGCTGTTGAGCAATGAAAGTAAAAGGATACAAAGAAACCCAGTAGGGGGATAGTGTTCAAGGAGCCTGAAACTTTAAATGTTTCTTATTTTCCTTATGGGATTTAGGAGCGTGAACATTTTGTTATATGCGCACTGTCTATTTTGATAATCATATTTGTGTGTGTATCAATTTTTGCTCCTATATACCGTGAATGTTTATCTTCTGTATATGCTAGTATATATCATTGATTAGGGTTCTGACTTTTTTTAATAGGGGGAGATTGTTGGATCCATTGATTACAATGTCCTAGATTTAAAGAAGACCCACAAGTCAATGGTATATATGATGAGTAGCAAAATATACATATTCTTAGTGTATTTTTTTGTTGTATTTTAATAAAAAATGTAATTATATTATGGACATATCTAAATAAACCATTTCTTTTTATTTTTCTATTCTAACTTAATCTATTTTTGTGCCCTATAGGTATTTCTGGACATTTGGGGCAATTCGACAAAATTTCATAAGTCACGCCACTAGGTCACGCAAATCTAGCAATTCTAGCAGTTCGATAAATTTTTGGCATCAAGTGAAGTCATGCTCAGGTGACATGCCTGTTTGCCAGGTGTCATGCTTGTGACATCACCCATCACAAA
Source organism: Platanthera zijinensis (assembly GCA_039513925.1). Lineage (NCBI taxonomy): Eukaryota > Viridiplantae > Streptophyta > Magnoliopsida > Asparagales > Orchidaceae > Platanthera > Platanthera zijinensis. The sequence goes on from CM077088.1 coordinate 97,836,063, forward strand.
GAATTAAACCAGTTGTCGTGCCATTCCCAAGTTTTAAAGCCAGCAAGAAAATGTCATGCCCTCGGACACGCCCGTGTGCTACCTATCACGCCCGTAACCTCAGTTGTGACAAAGCAAAATTCCAGCTATCAATCCCCAAAGAAGCCAACTGCCATGCCATACAGTCACGCCCGATGTACACGCCCATGACCTTTAAGTCACACCCGTGTACTTGTTCGATTCAATCTAGAAGTCGCCATAAATTCTATCTGAAGCTGCACGTAGGTGTCCCCTAGGTGACACACCATAGGGGGCATGTACATCAAATTTTTCGGCTATAAAAGGAAGGCTAGGGCTTATATTTTGGGGAGAGCTGGCAGAGTTCCACATAGTTGTACATAGTAGTTAGGAGTAACTTTTGAGTTTTATTTTCCTAACACTTGTTTGGGTTTCCTAGTGTGTAATACTTTTTATGTAATAATTTTTCTGCTTTTAGTAATTTTTCATCTCTTATTGCTTTTTAACTTAGATTTTTTTCTGTTGAGAAAGGGTGTGTGCGTAAGTATTTTAAAATTTTTTTCTTTCTTTTTACTACCACCCCCATCCCGGATGAGAGGCTAAGAACTTTTTAGGGCTTGATTAAGATGGTTGGGACGGATATTATTTCTTGCACTTTTATAAGTCTTTTCATTTTATTACTTCCACCCTTATCCCGATTAAGAGGCTAGGAGCTTTTTAGCATCAACCGAGATACTTAGGACGGATATTATTTTTGTACCTTTATATGTCTTTTACTTTTCTACTACCATCCAAATCCTGATGAGAGGCTAAGAACTTTTTAGCACTCGATTGAGATGAGCTTTGGGAAGGCTATTAATTCTGCATTTTAAAAACCCTATTTTCTAAATTAAAAACTTAATATTTATCAGGAATTGATCATTCTCAGGTAAAGAGAAATTGCGCCTCACTCTCGAAAGAGATTAACATAAGCCTCCCGGGTTGAACCTTCAAATCGCAGTAGGTGGTTAATAGCGGGGTTCACCGCGCAAAGCATTTTTAAGGTATTTTTGATTAGATAAGAAAGTTCAGTCAAAGTACGCAATCTCAGGTGGATGTATCCTCGATAAAGGTGCACTCATATTTATAGAACCCCCAAGGTCAAGTAAATTTAAATTAATAAAGAAAAATAGAGTTTTTCTTGTTTAAACAATTATTTCTCGAAGTAAGTCAAAATTGAGGGCTCTCTACCTCATCTATTTCAAAACCATAAATATTACTTTTATTTTAACTTTTAAAAATCTTCAACTCTTTTAGATAAAATAATAGTTCCATTCCTTAAAGTAGAGTACTCGTCACAGATCTGTGGAAAAATACGACCTTGATATTTTAAAATAATATACTATTAGGTGATAGGTACGCTTTCCTTAATCAAAGTATATAAGTAAAAAGAGATAGAACATGCAGAACGCCTAATTTCCAAAGTTAATTTAATTTTCAAATTAAAACTATCTCAACTCAGTTTTTACTTATCAAGTTTTTGGCGTCGTTGTCGGGGATCATTTTGTGTTGATATTTGAAATAAAAAGGAATGACTATTACTTTTATCTCAGTTGTTATTAAAAACTACTATTTTAAAAAAAAACAAACCACTAATTCTCTATTAATTACAAAAACTTTGTTTTTATAAAAACTATATTTTTATTATCAACACTTTTATTTCTATCTTTTTATTTTCTAAAAAATAAAACAAAACAAAAAAAACCACAAAAAATAATTAAACAAAAAAACAAAACAAAAGTTTTTTTTAATAATAGGTTTTTAGTGCATGACCGACAAAACACTCATATTGATCCTAATCTTGATTTTGATCCTTAAATCTAACGCACCTATCACAGGCACCTTCGATCTCGTTACCAAGACCAAGCATTAAATCTGGAAGAGTGTATCGGAACCACGCACTTTGAAGCTATGGTAGAAAAAATTCTAGTCGCTGCGCTGTAAAGGACTGTCTTATAATGCGCGGCCGGACTTGGATGACACCGAGTCAAGTGTAGTTCTTCTTATGATTGCTAATATTAACTTTGAAATCAAATCTAGCATAATCCAAATGATTCAAAACTCAGTTCATTTCGATAGATTGCCAGATAAAGATCCTAACACTCATCTGTCAAATTTCTTTGAAATATGTGATACATTTAAAATAAATGGGGTCACTAATGATGTCATTTGTTTGCATTTAGTTCCTTTTTCATTACGGACGAAAACCAAGCAGTGGTTGGATTCTCTACCTAAGGGCTCCATCATTACATGGGCTAAAATGACCGAGAAGTTTTTAACTAAGTATTTTTCGCATGCTAAAACCTCTAAATTACGTCTGGATATCTCTTTATTTGTTCAAGGCGAGTTTGAGTCTCTCTTTGAGACTTGGGAATGCTTTAAATAATTTTTACGTAGGTGTCCACACACTGCCAGCTTGGCTCCAAGTGCAGACATTTTATAATGGTTTGAATTTCCAAACAATGAAAATGATTGATGCTATTGACATGGGAACATTAAATAATAAAACCCCCGAGGCCGCTCAAGCTTTGTTCGAGGAAATGTCCATGAATGTCTACCAATAGAACGTGCCTACGTCATGCCCTAATAAACCTGTTGGGCTTTATGATCTCGACACTTCTTCCAATTTAGCACTATAAGTAGAATATCTAGCTAGGAAAGTAGGGAGATGTCGACTTCCTCCACTACCCCAACTTGGAATTCTAAACATCATATAAATGAAGAACACATTGATTATATGGGGAATCCATATCAACCGCCTTCCTATAACCCAAATATTAATAATAATGCTTACAATCCATGGTTTAGTAACCATCCAAATTTATCATGAAGCAACCCCAATAATGCTCAGCGCCCGCCTAATGAAAATCCAATTGGATTTGCACCACCACCACCACAATCACAACCACTACGACCCTTCCTGATAGAAGTAATCTTCACAAAATACGTGGTCATAAATGAGTCAAATATCCAGAATCTGGTCGATTAAATTAAAAATCTAGAAAATCAAATTATACAGATTTCAAAGATGCTGTCAGAGCATAATCCTGGAGCTTTACAAGGGAATATGGTAAACAAAGCGCTTGTGTGAGATACCCCATAGTTATCTGTTTTTTTTTATTTAATTGTCTTTTATTTTTATAGGTTTTGCTTATGGCCTCCCCGACCTCCAATCAGGAAAGCCTCTTTATTCTATTTTACTTTCATTTTTGTATATATATCTTCTTTTTCTTCATACTTATGCAGGACATAAGTATGGGGGAATATTTCCATTAAAAAAGTCTTATTTTTTTATATACATAATATTTTTTTATTAATATTTATGTATATATTTGCTAAAAATAATTATAAATAAATAAAAATTAATTGAAAAATAAAAATAAAATATATATATATATATAAAAATAAAAATTAAGTCTTTTTGTATATATATGTTGCTTAATCAATCATCTGAAAATAAAATTTAAACCCCTACTTTATTTATTTATTTTCCAAAATCAAAAAAATAGTTTTTTTGAGTTGATGTATAAATATTTATCCAATTTTTCAATTTACTAATCATTTATTTATCATAAATAGATAGATCTAAATATCTGGGGTTAAGTTTTAAAGAATATCTTGTACATTTTATTTTTTTAGAGGATTTGTTCTGAGCACTCTTTCTGGTTTATTATAAATAGAGGCATGTGTACTATGTTAGCCAAACATATATAGACTGTAATTATCTTTACATCACTCCTATCGAAATATAGGAATTTTCAAGCTATTATACATTACTCTCAAAAAATTTTATGAAAATTTAAATTTTTTTTGAAACCCCCTACCTATTTACTTTTTGTTTGCCATGTTTTCTTATGCAAGCAAGATCTAGGAGTATGTGCTCCTAGAAAAAAAAAGGTCTTATGTCAATGGGAATAAGATTTCATTCCGTAAATATAGACATTCAATAATTTTTAAAAAAGACTATATGAAATGGAGTATGTGCTCCAAAACATATACATTGGGTTAAAATAAAATGCAATTCTGCTAAGTTTTTTTATATTTTGGAAAATATTTTCCTTAACAGTTGTAACAAAGCAAGAATATTGAATAAGGTGGGAGGATAAAATTCATCACCTTCTACATCATAGCCTTCTTTATAAGCAAACACCAAGTTTATATCTCATAAAACCACTACAACTTGATCTAATTTGGCTTAAACTTTTGACAGAGCATATTTAATAGGTTGTCTGTTTTCCTTCATATATCTTTCAAGTTACGGTTTTGATAATGTCAATCTAACTTGTTACTAATGATTGCAATGTTGCTTGCTATTTGGTTTTCTCAAGAAGTCTTTTGGCTACGAACATTTATCTTTTGCGAAATAATTTGCATAATATAAGACCTAAGGCTTTATACTCTGGATTTTTTTATTTCTATTTTCCTTTGATATAATAAACTGATAGTTAAATTAGAAATTTTATAATTGTTCTTATAGTCGACTCATACTTTTTCTTTGGAATAGCAAAGATTAAGTATGGGGGTACTTGGCGTCATTGCCGGGCAAAATTAAATAGTTTTAATTTGAAAGTAAAAACTGAGTTGAGATTGTTTTAATTTGAAAATTAAATTAACTTCGGAAATTAGGCATTCTGCATTTTCTATCTCTTTTTTACTTATATACTTCGATTAAAGCAAGCGTACCTATTGCGTAATAGTATTTTATTTTAAAATATCAAGGTCGTATTTTTCCACAGATCTGTGTCGAGTACTCTACTTTAAGGAATGGAACTATTATTTTATCAAAAAGAGTTGAAGATTTTTAAAAGTTAAAATAAAAGTAATATTTATGGTTTTGAAATAGATGAGGTAGAGAGCCATCGATTTTTACTTACTTTGAGAAATAATTTTTTAAACAAGAAAAACTCTAATTTTCTTTATTAATTAAAATTTACTTGACCGTGGAGGTTCCATAAATATGAGTGCACCTCTATCGAGGATACATCAACCTTAGATTACATACTTTGACTAAACTTTCGTATCTAATCAAAAATATATTAAAAATGCTTTATGCAATGAACCCCGCTATTGACCTCCTACTGTGATTCGAAGGTTCAACCTGGTAGGCTTACGTTCATCTCTTTCGAGAGTGAGACGCATTTTCTCTTTACCTGAGAATGATCAATTCCTGATAAATCTTAAGTTTTTAATTTAGAAAATAGGGTTTTTAAAATGCAGAATTAATTTCCTTCCCAAAGCTCATCTCAATTGAGTGCTAAAAAGTTCTTAGCCCCACATCTGGATGGGGGTGGTAGTAGAAAAGTAAAATACATATAAAGGAACATAAATAATATTTGTCACAAGTATCTCGGTTGATGCTAAAAAGTTCTTAGCCTCTCAATCGGGATAAGGGTGGTAGTAATAAACTCAAAAGACTTATAAAAGTATAGAAATAATATCCGTCCCAACCATCTTAATCAAGAGCTAAAAAGTTCTTAGTTAGTCATCCGGGATGGGGGTGGTAGTAAAAAGAAAGAAAAAAATTAAAAATACTTACGCACACACCCTTTCTCAACAGAAATAAAAGCTAAGTTAAAAAGCAATTAAAGAAGAAAAATTTCTGAAAGCTGAAAATTTATTACTTAAAAAAGTGTTACACACGAGGAAACCCAAACTAGGGTTAGGAAAATAAAACTTAAAAGCTACTCCTAACTACTATGTACAGCTATATAGAACTCTTCCAGCTCTCCTCAAAATATCAGCACTGGCCTTCCTTTTATAGCTGAAATATTTGAGGTACATGCCCCCTTTGTCCCTAGGGCATGTCACCTAGGCGTGTCGCCTATGTGGTAGCTTCAGATAGAATTAATGGCATCTTCTCGATTGAATCGAACAAGTACACAGTGTAACATCTCATTTCCAACTAGACCCCTAAGATGGTTTTGTCATGACTAGGTCATGACAAAATCCTAGGATGCTCAAAGAGACCATGTGAACTTAGGCTTGAAGGTGAAGATCACCATAGTTTGCAAATAACACTTTCCAATTAACTAACCTAGGGTTTGACTTTAGGGCCTCACCTTGACTCTTGGACCCCACCACAACACTCCTAGCCCTTTAGGAGGTCTATAGGGTCACTGTTGACCCATTGGGGTCAACCAAAGAGGTCAAGTTAACCAAATGTCAACCCTAACCATAAAGTTGTCAAAGTGCCCTAATTAAGGGTCAAGTGGCCTACAAGGTGTCAAACCAACCCTACCCAAGTTTTCTCTAGACCTTAGAAGATGCCAATGGGTCACTAACAACCCATTGGCTTCAACCCAAAAGGTTAAATTGAACAAGGTCAATTCAACCCTAAAATAGGTCAAACTAGCCTAAACGACCTAACCAAGCCCAAACCACTTGGGCTAAGCCCAATTTGAGTGGCTTATTAACTTTAGGAGGCTTATATTTATATGGAATTCCACTTAAATTTTGGAGGGGGTGGCTATGAGAGAGAAAATCAGAGTTTTCCCCCCAATGGAGGAGAGAGAAAGAGGAAAAGAGAGCGGAGTAATGGAGGAAGACCATGGGGCACACTCTCCCCCTTCCACAGGCCCTTCATTCATCTCCGCAGTGCATGGGGAATGAATTCCCATTGAATCCAGCCAGCCACCTTAAATGGAGGAGCCAAACCACCATGGTCGACCACCCCTTCACCTCCCCTCCCATGGAAAAATATAAATCCCACTATACAGCCCCCTATTCCCACTTTTGACCATCCCATCATCTTCAAAACGTCCTTGGCACTCAAAATAATGTATTGGATCAATGGTTTTGGTGGAGGATCGAGGAATCGGGCAAGCCTCCCAGAGAGGAAAAACGCCACGACCAATCGCCGACACCGCCGTCGTCGAACCCAAAACAAGGTCCACTTCTCCTCCTCTCCCCTTGTGCTAGTAGATCAAATTAAGCTGAGAAATCAGGCTCAAACGAGCCGATCCAAGTGAGGAAAAATGGAGATTTTCTTAAATTTCATGTTGGCGGGTTTGTCGGAAACCACCACCTCTGGCGGCCAAACAACTGCCAGGCGATAGCCACCACCTCAACGGAGGTGGTGGTGGTGGTGGCTTGCCAGGGAGTTTGTAGGATGGCCAGCGGTGGCTCACGCAAAAGCTACAGGTTGAGCGTTTTTACGAGCTGATGTTCGGGTTTTGAGAAAATTAAAAGAGCATCATCTAATTTATTAATATATTTATATATGTAATATAGTTATTAATTACCTCTTTACATGCACATTTTGAAGCTGTTAAATGAGGCCCTTAGATGCCATTTCGAGAAAATGTCCAGTCACAAAAGTTGTAGGCCTTTGGGTCTACTTTATTTTAAAACACTTTCAACCAATTTGGGTCAGTGGTCTGACCACAGCACTAAAAATGGTGCATTCTATACAGAGGGCTAGTCAGAGACTAAACTGAGTGCCCCTACTAAATCACTTGTTTAAATGACTTGAAATTTTTACTGGGGGTTAGTCTTAACATATCACAAAATGGGAATTTTTGGAGAACATTTTTCTATAGTTTTGCTAAACATTTAATAATCCATGTATGAGCTAATTAAGGGGTCTAATGACCTCACAACTAGCCAAAATTTTTGTGGATGGTCCTAAGGGTCATTATATGTCACTGGTAAAAATATCAACCCATTTGGGGTTGATTTGGATAGGTATTGGTTTGACCAAAGTTTGGTCCCTCAAGGATAAATTATGGCAAAAGGGTGCTTGGGGCATGGAGGGGCCAATTCTCACCCAAAGGGGAATAGACTTTGTCCAGAGCCTAAGGGTCAGTTAAAACACCCTCACTTATAGTTTTGGTTGGATTAGGGTGGATTTTCCCAAGGACCCTAGTTCGAACTCTAAGGTTGAACTTTGGAGGTTTGTCAAGGACATAGGGTGATATGTCCTTGTATGGACTTGGAGTTTAGTCCATGTGATCTTAGGGTAGTGAATAGCCCTAGGAAAAAATTTGGTGACATTTAGACACATGTACACAACTTTAATCAATTGGAAATTGTTTAGGCCTATAACTCTTTATGGAAAAATTGAAAGTTGATATGACCTTGGATCTTTATGAAATTTTGGCAGATGAGTTTTTATAGCAACATAAGCCTCTTGAATTTATTATAGGATGTTTGGAAGATAGTAGCTTATACTTATAGTTATAACCTTTATGTTTCCCTTTTGATGATTTTGAAGTAATCATGGTTAAATTAACTTAGAATGTTATAAAACTCTGGCAATGTTAATTAAATATTAAGTATATGCATTAGCGAGTAATTTGGAATGATTGGACATTATCTCATAGTACTTCATGTGTTAAGTGAACTAGTGCATCTTGTCTTGATGAATAGATAATAAATACTATATCTTGCCGGAGAATTAAGTTTCTTGGCCAGAGAACCATTTAGGGCATATTAAAACTTGGAAAATTATTACATGTTGTTTGGAAGAGATTACAAGTATGTTTCTTCACAAAGTGCCCTATTAGGGATTTATTTGAAGTATTTTTACTATATCGCTTACTGACCTTAGAATAATATGAAACTTAGTCAGTAATGTTTTATGATCATATTAAAGCTCTGGTAATTTTTGTGTAATTTTTGGATAATTTTTGGTGGTACTTCCCTCTTTACCTTTTTTTATTGCAATTATCTTTAATTAATTAATTAGGGGCTAATACATTTATGAAATTTTTTGAAACTTGGAATTCTTCAATATTTTGGAATCATATAGTGTTTATAATTTTTGGGTGGCCATAACTTAAGGAAATCTAGTACTTTATGTTCAAAACCACCCATGGCCTAATTTTGGGGAAACTTTGATAAATGATAAATTAATTAGTAAAATTATAAGTTTCTAGATTTAGTCTAAATATGTCATGATAGACCCCCAGTAATAATTCTAAGGCATTTGGATGAATATTTGAAGGGGTCACCACTTATGATCATCATATAGCTTAGGTTGGTGTGTATATAGTAAAACTGCGGAATTGTGATAGCATGCAGGATGGACATAGGGAGTTGGGGTTAATAATATACTGATTTGGTAAGGTCAAAATGAATTCATCATTAGGAGTCATAATGGGTAGGGTGTAGGGTTGACTAGTGTTATGTGGTGCTCGGGATCGACGAAAGATCGTCTATCCTTTGGAGAGAGAGAGAGTCAAAATACACTAGGGTTAGATTTAGTATAGCATTAAATGGGAATGGCTATGGGTAGATACCAATAATAATAAGTATCTTGCGAAAGGGATCTTTGGGCTTCAACCCATCGTAGTTCCTAGTTCCCTCGAGAGCCCTTCACAGGGAATGCCCTGGGAACTCCAAGGTTAACCTTAAACTATAAGACTAAAATGTATACAAGAGTTACTAGAAATAAACTAGGGCTTCAACTTCACTCACCTGGATGACTAGGGAGGTTAGCTTGGTTGGGTTATCCAAGCGGTTGGCTCAATAGTTGTGGAAATGGGCAAGTTAGCCCGGTAAGATGAAGGCTCGGAAGGTTATTGTGACGGGCAGGTTAGTCCGGAGAGCCGATGGCTCAGAAATTCATGGTTGCATGTACATAAAAGGTTGTGGGTCTTCATTATTAGATGGTCAATTGCACCGACGTCGATACATTGACTCGAAAAGTGTGGTTCTCACTTAGCCAAGGAAAAGACTGGCAGTTGGTCAGCATACTACGTGGTGACTCTGGTGTGTCCTTCAGAGGCATACGTAATGGCTAGACCTGGTAGTGCGGTTACCCGCCTAGGAGTGGGGTGGCCCAACCCACTATTTTAGTTGGCCACTACGGAGGCTCCTAGGAATGAAGCTAGCTTCCAAAATGGGAGAACTAAAGGTATGTGAGCATAGAGTCGGGTATGTGTGTTGCACTTGCATGAATCATGACATAACATATCACTACACACATACCTACATATAACATGACACTCCATCATATAAACTAGTATGGGATAGCTTATACGATTAGAGCCTCGCATAAGATCCCTTAACTTATAAGTTTGTATGGGCATTCATATAAGTTAAGGTTACTTATTTCATAGTTTACTTTACTTGTACTTATTGCTCTACTTTACTTGTTTACATTACTGCTTCCTTGTTATAGTTCTTTTGTACATACACCTGCTAGGATAGTTTTCCGCTGCTTGTTCCAATCTACTTTGTTGTCCTCCTCTTTCATCCTCCCTGTACGGTGCCTAGGAGTGGCGGGGGTGAGGCGAGGATGATAGTAGCCTAGTTTTTTGACTAATGATCAGTGGACCACATCATTTTAGGGGACCAAGTAGCATGAGCATCAGCACTGGTAGGTCAAGGAGGCAGGACATGAGGGGCAGTTGTTGCGTACTTCCATTACTATACAGCGATAGGTCGAGGATGGATTTCAGTTTGCTTCCGCTTAGATGTTGTGAGTTGTGAGAGAGTGATCATTTGTATTAGACCTATACCGGGCTTAAGCCTTTTCTTTTCTACTCTCTTTTATACTTTGTACTCATTGTGGACTATTCCTCTTTTGTATATATTGATAGTGAACTGTGATCTGTGGACTTGTATTACTTACTACTTCTTTGGTGATCACTAATACCGGCAGGATCTGTGTTTTGTAGTGTCGACCACCCCCAGTGTCGGTGTCACGGAAAAATGGCGATTCTGGGCGTAAGACTTGGTATCGTAGCAAAAAAAGGGGTCTTACAAACTTGTATCATATGCAACCTCGGACCGAAGAGAAGTCCACAAAACACTGGGTCACCCCGCACGAGCATTAGTTTGGGGACAAACTAAGCAGCGGAAGCTGTGGTGTGCCCATGTGTAAAGATCACAATATGATGTCCATAAGTCAATGAGCTAGGCCAACCCAACTAGGAAACTTGACTTACCAAGATGATTCTTAGCGTATCCTTGTCAAAAGTGACCTTGGGTATAAATCCGGTTAAGATATGAGGATACCCGAAGCGATTGGAGGAAGAGTATTGCGCGAGAGTAGCTACTTAAGGCTTAAACTCTGATGTCCCTACTTTACTTATCGAGTGGTACTACCACTGTTTCCCAAACTGATAGGACCACCATAAGGAGAATTGATGCCTACAATCCATTAGCGGAATATTAGGGGACTCATAGAATCAACAATCATATCGATGGCACAATTAGGATAAGACAACCATCATACCAAATACCAAGGGTCGAATAAGAATTCAGGTATAGAAGAGACCCATTTGGGATAGAGTCACAAGTTGACTTTGAGAAAGTTATCGTAGATGGTAACTTAGAGAGTCTAAAGTATGGAGTATAACAATGAGTTTTGGGGATGGAACCCCAAGTCTAAGGTTGCATCCCTAAAGGATGGTGTGCATATCTAGCCCGAATATAACATGGTAATATAGAAGATACTTAGCCCAAGGTAGGTACAGGCTTATCTTTTGTTTATTTGGGGCTTGTACTTTATTTATTGGGCAAATTAGTTATTGATTTAGGTTTCCATAGAACTAATTTAGGAGATGTTGTGTCACAAATATAGTGAGATTGAAGTTGATCTAATTCGACATTATTCGGGTGAAGATAAGATTTTGTAAAAGCGTGTTTGGAATGATGATCTGTAGCATTACCAGGACAATGTCTTGTTAATAAGGAGGAGTAATTATGAGACTTAACTATTACAAGATATCACGTGAATTAGATGACGAGTAATTAGATTCAGGTTATCTGGGAAGATATGATTAAATCGCTATGTTTAAACATCGGAAGTATAATAACTCTAGGAATTTACAAGAAAGTAGCAGACAAAATATCGAAGACGTATACCTTAAGTATGACTCTACAGACTTGATTCGGATAGCATTAAGGAAAATAATATATACCTTTGATGACATAGTCACAGTTAGTAAGATTCATGACTATGAAAGATGGATTTTGGATTATCAAGTGTAATTATGGCAAAATGGCATGAAAATTTATGGGTATTAACAATAATCTCCAAAGATTAACGAATACACCCTCTTAAATTTCGAGAATGATGGGATGCATGATGATGTGAGCAAATCCATTATATGATAAGAGTTAGATTGATCGTAAAGTTGAGTTAATTGATTACTCATGTGATGTAGGGGGGACCGTGATACGTGTTCAATTACGCTAACGGAAACTATCATCACAGAACATAAAAATAAGAGAGGAGGTCTCCGACCAAAAGCGAGCAAAAAGGGGTCGGATTGGCTCCTAAATCTGAATGATAAAATCAATATAGAAGATTCAAACCGGACTCGATACAACGTCCTTAAGATCTACCTCTCCAACAAGAACACAACTCACCGTAAGCCGGACTCGATACAACATCCTTAAGACCTACCTCTCTAACAAGCACACAACTCACCGTACCTACACAAGCACCTATTTTATCAACTTGAGCTGTTTCAAACACAGTAATAATTTATTTCGGAGCAGCAGAAAACTTCAAATGGCGGTCGAGTTCCAGTTGAGATTAACTCCCTTGTTAATACAAAGGGTACCAATCTTGGAGAGCAAGTCAAGGCTAGGCCAAGTATCGCTCCCGCAATGGATCCTTCCGATCCGGAATACAAGAGATTCAATAGCAACGAAGTTGAATCAGATTTTGCAAGCGATGTATTTAAAAACCTAGGAAAATAAGGTTCGCAAAACCTCCACAAACTCAAAGCAAGAATCACTAAGAGAGGAAGAGATTACCCGACCAAGAACATCAATCACACAAGATATGGTGGGAGATTCACTCTCTCCACGGAACCACCGGCTTCACACTGAATGGGGATGCAACCATCTTCCTTGTAGTCGCATCGAAGGAAGCCACACCGGAGTCGCACCGACCGGGTTGTAGGTGGCAAAAGGGAGGCTTCACACCTAATGGGTGGGTAGTGGCAAGGGGGAAACCTCTTGGCCGAAATTCTCACAAGGGAAATAGGGTTTTCTTCTTCAATAATAAAATCCACATAAGAGCCTCCTTATATAGGAGTTACAACAAGCCCTTTACCATCCATGATGGAGATGTAATCTCATCCATCTGTATGGTTAAATACACACTACAAAATATAAAGTGTCCAAAATTAAAATTACATAACATTTATGAATATAAAATTATCATCCAAACATCGAATAATTTTATATTCATCAATATAAAATAAAAGTGCAAGAAATAAGATAATTAATTCTTCACGGTGGATTTAACATGCCACGGGAAGAGGTTGTAATGTGGTCTTCCTTCAGCATCATCATGGCACCTAAGATCTTTGTGTCGTTGTGCCTCAGCAACCGGGTCATCATCAAGTAGTGGCAGAGGGGCCGCGTCATCAATCCTCCCCCACTCAAAATCACGTATCTCTGATGCGTGGTCCGAGAGATAGCAGAAGAGAAGCTCGGAATCCAAACGTTGAAGCTCTATCTCGAGTACCCATGAGTTGTCTGAAGGGGGGTAGTCATGCCAACGGATGAGGAAGCAGTGGGTAGCACCATCAGGAGTAGTAAGTGGCTCAGCAGCAAGTATCATATCTTGAGTTAGAAATGTCTTGGGAAACCTGGGAAACATGTCAGCAGTAACAATAAAAGAAGGCAACGTACCATCCGATGTTATACCTGCGGGGACCGAAAGAGAGAGATCATCCCAACTACCACTCCCCAACCCATTAGAAATTTTAGTGGAGGGACAAGACGACAAAGAATTCAACTCAGGTGGAGGAGAAACAAACGACATCAAATCTGAGACATTAAAAATAGGGGAGATACCCAAATCAGCTGGCAAATCCAACACGAAAGCGTTGTCACTTAGTTTCTTTATAATCCAAAAAGGGTCGGCATGCTTTGGTGCCAACTTTTTAACGGTGCCAGATGGAAAACGTTCGGGAACTAACCGGACTCGGACAAAATCGCCGACTTTAAAGTGTGACACCCTCCTATGTAGATTAGTATGCGTTTAATAAGACTCATATTCAGTAGTCAAGGTAGCTCGTATACGTGCATGTGTGTTATGAATATGTTGGGCGAAGGATTATGCAAACTGACTTGTCTTGTATGTTGGGGACAACGGAACCAAGTCAAGAGGCACAGGGGCATTATACCCGTGAATAATCTCGTTTGGAGATAGACCGGTGGACCGTTTTTTGGAATTATTATAGGCAAACTAGGCGTGGGGGAGAAGAAGATCCCACGTACCTTTGTGATCGCTCACTAGGCATCTAAGAAGGCTTCCCAGGCTCCGATTGACCATCTCCGTCTGCCCATCGGTCTGAGGGTGATAAGCAGAGGAAAACAATAACTTGGTACCCATTAAGACCCAAAGTGTTTTCCAGAAATAGCTCGTACACTTAACATCTCTATCCGAGACTATTGTCTTTGGCACTCCTCGGTGACTAACTACTTCTTTAAAAAATAATTTTGCAATATGAGATGCATCGTTGGTTCTAGCACACGGAATAAACTATGACATTTTAGAGAGCCTATCCACAACTACAAGAATGGAATCGTGATGATGAAAAGTAGCGGGTAGGCCTAAGGCAAAGTCCATGCTCACGTCTTCCCATGGTAGAGAAGGTATAGGCAATGGTGTATATAATTAGGCGTTGGTTTTGGTGCCCTTGGATACCTGACAAGTACGACAACTACTCACCACCCGTCCCACCAATACCTTAAGTTTTGTCCAATAGAATTTTCCTCAACTAACGTAATGCTCTTATCCCTACCGAAATGACCACTCAACCCTCTGCTATGCAGTTCCCAGATGATATGGAGGTGTAACGATGACTGTGGAATACACAACTTCCCATGTCTAAATAGATATCCATCCTTAATGACGAACGCAGATATAATCATGGGGGAGCTATCTTGGGCAGACAAATATGCATCCTTAAAATCTAGGCATGTGGCGTACTCATCCTTGATTCGCTCGAATCCTACCACGTTAACCTCCATAGTGGTGAGTAACAGAGTTAGGAGACTAAGAGCATCCGTAACTTGATTGTCAGCTCCCTTAAGGTGTTTGAGATTAAAAGTGTAACCCTGTAGGAAAGATACCCACTTAGCGTGATGCTGGCTGATTTTATGCTGGCCATTGATGAACCACAATGCTTCGTGATCGGAGAGGATCACAAACTCCTTAGAGAGTAGATAGTGCCTCCAATGGTGCAAACATCTAATGACGGCATAAAACTCCCTATTGTAATTTGAGTAATTCAATTTGGCGCCCACTAACTTCTCACTAAAATAACTCACAGGGTGTCCTTCCTGACTCAAGACACCTCCTATTCCCAGGCCAGAAGCGCCACACGTAAGCTCAATGACCTTTGTGAAGTCAGGTAGACGTAAGACAAGTGCCTCAGTCATAAGTTCCTTAATGCATTGGAAAACAATAGTGGTGGGCTTCATCCAAGTGAACTCACCTTTCTTCATGCAATCACTAATGGGGGCCACAATACTACTAAAGTCTCGAATGAAACAGAGGTAAAAAGTAGCTAACCCATGGAAACTTCGCACCACTCGTAACGTGGTCGGTTCGGGCCAATCCTTATTGACTTTAACCTTGTTAGGGTCAACTCTAATGCCTTTCGAGCCAACTATGTAGCCTAAGAACTCCACTTCAATGACATAGAATGTGCACTTCTTGAGATTAAGGAATAAGGTTTCCTTCCGCAGGGTGGAAAGAACCGACATCATGTGGGAAACGTGCTCAGCAGTGGTGGTAATAAAGACTAATATGTCATCGAAATAGACGACCACAATCTTCCCCATGTAAGGCTAAAAGACATGTTTAATCATCCGGGAGAAGGTACTGGGGGCATTGGATAGCCCAAAGGGCATCACAAGCAACTCATATAATCCATCCTTAGACTTAAATGCAGTCTTCCATTCGTCCCCCTCACGGATCCTGATCTGGTGATAGCCACTCCGCAAATCTAACTTTGAAAAAATGGTAGCGCCTGATAAGACATCTAGGAGGTCATCTAATCGCGGAATAGGAAATCTATAATTGATGGTAATCTTGTTGATAGCACGACTATCAACACACATTCTCCACATACCATCCTTCTTGGGAGCAAGAAGGGCAGGTACCGCACATGGACTCATACTAGTCCTAATGAACCCTTTTTTCATCAAATCCTCGATCTGGGTCTGTAACTCTTTATGGGCGGCAGGATGAAGCCTATAGTGGGGCTGGTTCGGTAAGGAGGAACTAGGGATAAGGTCTATCGCATGCTATATATTACTCAGTGGTGGTAACACCGAAGGCAGCTCATCCGGGTACACGTCCTTATATTCGTCCAATAATACCCGTAAATCTTTAGGCAAATCGTCCAATGCTCTCGAATCCTCCTTTGCACGCATAAGAACTAGTGCATACATCATCCAGTCAAGAAAGGGATCCTTCACAAATTCTTTTCTACCCACTAGACTCAACGTCTTCCTCTCGACCGAAACAGTGGTGTCCTTAGCCAAAGCTACTGACTCCTTCGAGACGGTCAGCCTCAACGTAATGACCTTTCCATTAAATTTAAATTCGTACATGTTGGCTCTCCCAAAGTGTGTCACATCATGGTTGTAAAGCCAAGGGCGGCCACACAACACGTGACAAGCGTCCATAAGAACGACATCACACCACACCTCGTCAGTATAGGATTTGATCGAGAGGGGTACAAGGCATCGCTTGGTGACCGGGATGGTAACCTTATTAATCCAAGCTACCTGATAGGGAGTCGGGTGGGGCTGCGTAGTCAAGGACATACGTGTAACGACATTCTCAGATGACGTTTACACAACTTTCACTATCAATGATCAACTTGCACAACTTCTCGCCACTCTTAAAGATTAGGGAAAATATACACGTCCTATTCTAGTCATCTAACGGATGAGGAGTGGTCAAGATATAACACATCACCATAAGGGGGTGATCGTCCTCTAAATCACTTGGGACACCATCTGGGTCACTCTCCTCAGCAGCCTCATATACATAATCAGCAAGGTCGGTAGTCGACTCTAATAGGGCTATGGCTTTAGTCTTCGTTGGGCATTCAAAGGCGTAGTGACCTTGAATGCCGCAAGAGTAATATGTAGTGTTAGACTTGCTAACTTTCCCGATGGGGATACGCTCACTTGCGGGGTTCTTAGCGTTCCTAGCAGTGATAACGACAAACTTTGACTCAGTGGACCGAAACTTCCCTTTGTCCAGATATGTGGAGGAAGATGCTCCAGCTGTGGACTTTCCTTTCACATGGGAATAATGGGAGTGAGCCTTAGAGGCTAAGTGCTTTTCAATGTCGAGGGCGGCATTGAATGTCTTGTTCAGGTCCGTATGACCATATTGTAAGAGCTTCCGCTGAATATCGGGTTGAAGCCCATTACGAAATCTTGATAGGATGACCTCGGGGATCTCCCTTAGATAACAACACACCAAACGGTCTTTCAGTTCTCCCATATACTCAGCTACCGAATTTGAGCCCTGCCGTAGAGTGGCAAGCTCGTCAAACATCGGTGTCTGATGGTACGCGGGAACATACTGATCGGTAAACAGGTTCTTCATCACGTCCCATCCAATAAGTTGGGCTCCATGTCCGGTTCCTAATCTTTGCTCCTTATTCAGCCAAAACATCTCTGCACGACCTGTTAACTTCATCCGGGCAACTTGGACCTTTTGGGGATCCGTAAGATTGTACCATTCGAAGTAACACTCCATATCCACCATCCAGTTAATTAAGATCTAGGGATCTCCCATACCATCGTAAGTGGGGGCATTAATCTTAATGGCCCTCGTGATATCAAAACCTCTCTTGTGGCGGTGTTATCGAGGGGGTACTCGGGGAGAGTCCTCATTGGAATCCGAATCAGGGATTTGTTGGCACCGGTTGGGCTGCACAACATTAACGGGTGGCGGTGGCGACCCTCCTTGATTCAAAAAGAGTTGTCCTAACATGGCCCTAATCTCATTCATTTTGTTACGTAGACCCTCTAAGGTCTTACCATTGGGATTCCCTTGCTCATTCGTAGCCATCCTAGAAGATTAAGGTGCAGTGTATTCCATGCCTAGCCTAGTGCGCATTCAGGTATAGAATATTTTTGGGAAAATTATTTTTCCTAGGGATGACCCTATATTGAAAACAAAAGATTTTTAAAATTTCCCGACGTGATAAAAAGGTAGAACGTTAAAAAAAAATTGAACTTTTCGCTGAAAACTACAGATTTTAGAGCGCTAATAGCAGACCAGGGAAAACAAAAATTTGGTTTTTTTTCGTTTTTATTGTGCGTGCCGACAAGACTCAAGAGATGTCGTTTCAATTAGGAAATTAAGACGACCGCCTCTGATACCAAATTGATGTAGGGGGACCGTGATACGTGCTCGATTACGCTAACGGAAACTAACGTCACAGAACATAAAAATAAGATAGGAGGGCTCCGACCAAAAGCGAGCGAAAAGGGGTCGAGTTGGCTCCAAATTCGAATGATAAAATCAATATAGAAGATTCAAGCCGGACTCGATACAACGTCCTTAAGACCTACCTCTCCAACAAGAACACAACTCACCATAAGCCAGACTCGATACAACGTACTTAATACCTACCTCTCCAACAAGCACACAACTCACCGTAAGTCGGACTCAATACAACGTCCTTAAGACCTACCTCTCCAACAAGCACACAACTCACCGCACCTACACAAGCACCAATTTTATCAACTTGAGCCGTTTCAAACGCAGCAATAATTTATTACGGAGCAGCGACAAACTTAAAATGGCGGTCGAGTTCCAGTTGAGATTAAATCCCTTGTTAACACAAAGTGTACCAATCTTGGAGAATAAGTCAAGGCTAGGCCAAGTCTCGCTGCCGCAACGGATCCTTCCGATCCAGAATACAAGAGATTCAATAACAATGAAGTCGAATCCAATTTTGCAAGCGATGTATTTAAAAACCTCGAAAAAGACGGTTCGCAAAACCTCCACAAACTCAAAGCAAGAATCACTAAGAGAGGAAGAGATTACCCAACCAAGAACATCAATCACACAAGATATGGTGGGAGATTCACTCTCTCCACGGAACCACTGGTTTCACACAGAATGGGGCTGTAACCTTTTTCCTTGGAGTCGCATCGAAGGAAGCCACGACGGAGTCGCACCGAACGGGATGGAGGTGGCAAAGGAGAGGCTTCACACCTAATGGGGGGCCGCAGAATGGGGGAAACCTCTTGGCCGAAATTCTCACAAGGGAAATAGGGTTTTCTTCTTCAATAATAAAATCCACATAAGAGCCTCCTTATATAGGAGTTACAACAAGCCCTTAACGATCCATGATGGAGATGTAATCTCATCCATCCGTATAGTTAAATACACACCACAAAATATAAAGTGTCCAGAATAAAAATTACATAATATTTATGAATATAAAATTATCATCCAAACATGGAATAATTTTATATTCATCAATATAAAATAAAAGTGCATGAAATAAGATAATTAATTCTTCACGGTGGATTTAGCACGCCGCGGGCGGAGTTGTAACGCGATCTTCCTTCAGCATCATCATGGCACCTAAGATCTTTGTGTCATTGTGCCTCGGCAACCGGGTCATCATGAAGTAGTGGCGGAGGGGCCGCGGCATCATCAGGCGTACTCAAAGGAATGAGAACCTGATCATGTAGAGGAAGGTTATAGAGTCGCAGTCTACACTCACAAACGAGAACTCAAATTACCCGAAGAGAATTGTGTTTACCAGAACTTGTTTTTCTCCGGAATAAAAAAAGACATCATGGATTCTGTGACGCATGGTGAGGTTTATAGGCCGGAGCAGCAGGTTCCTAGTATAGGTGGCTCGACAACTTTTGATCGATTGGTCCGATTAGATCCGGTCAGGATAGATGATACGGCAGGGCGAGTCTTGCGGCGCGAGAAGGTTCCGATTGTCAAGATCATATGGGTAAATCATGGATAGGAGGAGCATACCTTGGAGCCACTGGATCAGATGCAGCAGAAGTACCCAGATCTCTTTGCGTCTGGAATAACGTCAATTCTTGAGGGATGTTACATTTAGTTACTCTCAGTAGAAACCCCGCAGGCCTAACCTGAATTTCAGGGATAAAATTTTATTTTTGTTTATTGGGATTTGTAATATCTTATTTCCAAATAGACCCCTAAGATGGTTTTGTGATGACTAGGTCATGAAAAAACCCTAGGAAGCTCAAAGAGAACTTGTGAACTTAGGCTTGCAGGTGAAGATCACCATGGTCTGCAAATAACATATTCCAATTACCTAACGTAGGGTTTGACTTTAGGGCATCACCTGTTGGGTATTGTATCCACAATATCCCAGATTTGTATTAAGTCACCCTTGAAATAAGATGAATTATGTTTGTATTTTATGCAATTCTGTAGTTGAGTGCTTGCACGTCACTATTTCTAAGTGTAGACCAATGTCCGTTTACAATAAGTCACTAAATATAGGACCATGCAATGTAATCTCTCATTATGTGATCCATGGTGTTGACTCATGTGTAACCTCTCTAGTGGGATGAACTTTATTTTCAAGTATTAGAGTAATGGAAGAAAGTAAGAGTTACGAGTTTCAACAAGAAGAAAAGAAAATTTATCATAAAAATTTCCTAAATCAATTTCTTGAGAAATGACATGTATTTCTCGATAATTCTAAGTAAATTTCTCGAGAAAGCAAAGCTGTTCTCGAGAAACCATGAGACTTCTCGAGAAATTGTCTGAAAATATTAAGTCTTTTTCTCGAGAAATGCCCTGATGATTTCTCGAGAAAGCTAAGTTAGTTCTCGAAAAATGCAAAGCAGTTCTCGAGAAGTCGAAATCATTTATCGAGACGCTAAGTCTTTTTCTCGAGAAATCAATTCTTTCTCGATAAATCAATCTTCAGTTCACAGAATTTTCACTAAGTGTATTTCTCGAGAAGGTCAGACCATTTCTCGAGAAAGCAATTATTTTCTCGAGAAATCAATCTTTCACTTCACAGAATTTGCGCTAAGTAAATTTCTCGAGAAGCCATATTATTTCTCAAGAAAGCAAACCATTTCACGAGAAATAATATCCTTCTCAAGAAATCAGTATTCTAGTTCACAGAAAATTTTCTTCACGTCTTTTCTTGAGAAGCCAAGTCATTTCTCGAGAAAGCTATTCTTTTTTCGAGAAATCTACTTCTTCTCAAGAAATGGACTTGCAGATTTTTCTTTTTAAATATTCTAACGGGATTTCAAATGCTAAGTTAATGATGATTGATCCATTAGTGGATCATTCCTTAATCACTCATGACTGTTTGAAGATGATATATATATATATTCTTTTCATTGGAATCAAAAACGCTAATAATCATAATTATAGTAATCAGAATCGCATATTGGCACTTTCCAAAAATCAGGAGAAGCCACCGACTCGATCGACAATCTTCTCTATCGCTCTCTGCCGATCCAGCATTTCAAGAGTTGAAACAATTCGACAGATCCAAGATTCCAAGATTATTCAACATTCATTTGATCGTGTCGGATCCTAAGTTATCAGATCAAGTTTTCTCGGATTTCTTCCTCAACTTTCTTCATAGAGTTTTTCAGTTTTCAAGAAGGAAGATCCCTGAAGATTTCAAATCTGGAAGAGTAAATTTTTATTGTTTGTTATAAAAATTGTTTTGACATTTGTAGGAGATTTGTCTCCGATTTTGTAGGAAGTTTGTTCTTCCGATGGTAGATCCGTTAGTAGATCGAGTTTGTAGATCCGTGTGTGGATTGAGTTTGTAGATCCGATTTTTGTATCAAGGTGTAGATCCGGTTGTGGATCGAGGTGTAGGAGCGTGGATCTGAGTTATAAGATTGTGATAATCTGATAAAGATGAAGTAGCTGAATCTATCCCTTCGTGGTAGATAGGCGATACGGGACAGTAGATGTACCCAATACGGGTAACCACTATAAATCTTTGGGTTTATGTGCTTATTCTTTAAGGTAATTTTTATTTCGCAAAAAGACGCAAAAATCACTTATTCACCCCCCTCTAGGTGATTTAGGTAGTCGCTACATACTTTCAATTGGTATCAGAGGGCATTTTGTTCAATAAGGCTAACACCTTGAACAAGATCCCTGATCTAGCATTCAGAGATTCCACATATTCACCATGGATCGAAGCAAAGACATATCATCCATGAAGCTACCGGTATGCACCAAGGATAACTTTCCCATGTGGAAAGAATGAGTACGGTTATACATGGAAGTTGCTGATCCAAGGATTTTTCAAATAGTGGAAGAAGGACCACACATCCCTACATAGGCTTCAACGATAAATCTAGCAATTATGATTCCCAAAAAGATGATGGATCTCACCAAGGATGAGATTGCCTTAGTCTCCCTAGATAAGAAGGCATAGAATATCATAGCAAGTGCAGTGGACGATTCAAAGATCCAGAACTTATTCACTGTAAGTCTTCCAAAGAGATGTGGGACTGTCTTGTTGTCCTAATGGAAGGTACTGAAGAAATGAGAGACGATCGTAGATCATTGTTGAATCAGGAGTACGAAGCCTTCAAGCAAGGTGCCAATGAATCCATAGCTGACATCTTCGAGAAGTCCTTAGAGATCACCAATGGCCTCAGGAACAATGGTTGTAGATTCACTCATGGTGAACTGAATGACAAGTTCCTTAGATCCCACAATAAGGACTGGGAGACAATGGTCGTCGCCATTAGAGAATTTGGAAAGTTGTCGGAGATCGACCCTAAAAATCTTTTCGGCAAATTGCTCTCCTACGAACTCCAAATGAACACAAGAAAGAAGGAGGAGCAAGACAACCGATCTTCAAGCAAAGAGAAGTCTAAAACCCTAGAGGCTGAAGGTTCAAGGAAGTCTAAAGTTGTATCACCCATAAGTACACAGGCTCCTGACACTCCTGAAGACTCTGAGCCCAGCACATCAGGCACTGAGCTATCGGACGGAGAGTTCTCCCTTATCTACAAGAAGTTCAAGAAGCTGCTGAGTAAGAGGAGACAATTGAAAAATAATTCATTCTCTTCAGATTCTAGGAGATCACATCGTGACGGTGATCGTACCAAGAAAATCTACAACAAAGAGGACACGTATAAATCCAAATCGAACAAACAGTATTCCTCTGACATTGTTTGTAACTGTTACAATGAATCAGGTCACATGATTGCGGAGTGTCCATATAAGTAGAAGGATAGCTCCAGAAAGGACGAGAAGAGATCCTTCAAAGGGAAAAAGAAAGAAGAAAAGAACTTCGTCACCAAGAAGTTGAAGACTCTCAGTGACAGTGACTCGAGTGACTATTGCTCTGAGAATAAAGAAGCCTACTTCGGGCTCATGGCTCATACAGACAATGAAGTTTGTGACTCTGAGTACCAAAGGAAGGTAAACTCGTACACGATACTCTCTAAATCTATAACATCCTTGAGTGGTCATGATGGCTACTCTTATGAAAAGGAAAGTGATTCTGAGTTGATGGCTCGGCAGGAGAACCTTTTAAAGGCTTTTACCAAATGTTGTAAGGTAGTTAAAAAGCAATTAAAAGAGATTGCCTACCTCAAGACAGTGGAAACAAATCTGAAGGAGGAAATTGTAGCTTCCTCTCGGAGATGAAGTCCACTCATTAAAAGTGGAAGTCAAGTGATCTGCTGAGACATTAAGTCTAAAAGAGAAATATCTTGATGAGCTGGAATAAAAGCTTTTGGTAGAGAGGAAACTCGTTGAGAGTTACTCCAAGCGAAAAACTATCCTCCCCCTCATTGATGAATTTTTTGCTCCGAATAAGGGTAGTGGTCTTGGCGACCAGGTATGAAAAGGTAAGGGTGCTAAGAAAGCCTCTACCAAAGAGAAAGGGATAGCACCTCTTGGTCAAACCTCGTTTAAGAAGGCAATCTTCCCAACAAATAAGTTTGATTCTGAGTCGTCCTATGGGCACTATACTCGGCCTACTCATGTAGAGAATAAGTCACGCTATCAAGGATGGACCCATCCCTGAAACTATGGTGAGAGTGTGTTCAAAGCACCTTACGAAGAAATTCGTTTGAAAAATTATGGTCCATATGTTCATGGTCATAATATTAAGAAGGCACCTAAAGCCAAGCCCGTTATAAAAAAGGAAATGGAGATGCAGAAACCTTGTGTATGCTACAATCATGAGGCATCCACCTCAAATTACGGTGCCCCTGCCAGACCTAAGTCTCAAAAAGTAAAGCAGGAGTACTCGAGAAGGTATAATAGGTTTGACTATTGGTGTTGCGACAAAGTTGGTCACTTTAGCGTAGATTGCTAGTACAACCCCGCCAATTTTGTAACCCCACGAGTTTGCTATGCGAGATCGACCACTCGCAAGGTTTATGTTACTAGTGGTGTTCAGCTGACCAGGAACCAAGGACTCGAATACGTTTGGGTTCCTTAGGTAAAATGATCTGTTTTTATAAGTATGTCTAAAGGCCAATAGAACTCCAATCTTGTATTTGGATAGTTGATGCTCTCGGCACAAGACCGGGACAAAAGCCTTTTGCGTGATTATACCCTAGTCAAAGACGGACCAAAAGTCATCTTTGGAGGTTTAGACAGCAGAACAACAAAAGATGTAGGTACCAGGTTCAAAGAGCTTAGCTTGGATGAACCGTTCAAAGAAGACATTCCAAGCTCAGTCAAGATCGTCGATCCAGGCTTAATGGATGAAGAACCTCTAGAGGAAGAATTGCCTCAACCTATAAAGGTTGTACAAGATGTTGTAGGTCCTGTTGAAGGAATGGCAAGGAATCTAGGGTTACGACACCTAAGAGATCACCCAGCTGATCTAATCATTAGAGAGCCAGGCGACAGTGTGAGAACTAGAAGAGGTACCGCTAATGAAATTTTACATCTAAGCTTTCTGTATCAGGTTGAACCAAAGAAGTTTGAGGAAGCGAACAAAGATTCCTCTTTGATCTTGGCAATGTAAGAGGAGCTCAACCAATTTGAACGATACAAAGTTTGGGAGCTAGTGCCCAATCCAAAGGGATAGAACATGAATGGCACAAAGTGGATATTCAGAAACAAGCTGGATGAACACAGAGTAATTATCAATAACAAAGCCAGGATTGTAGCTCAAGGTTACAGACAAGAAGAGGGGATCGACTTTGACCAGACATTTTCTCCAGTGGCTCAGCTCAAAGCGATCAGGTTGTTTCTTATGTATGCTGCCCTCAAAGGCTTCACCATCAACCAAATGGATGTGAATTCAGCATTTCTCAACTTGGATCTTAAAGAAAAAGTATACGTATCACAACCCCTAGGTTTTGTCAATTATAAATTCCCTGACTTTGTTTACTTTTTAAATAAAGATTTATACGGGTAAAAGCAAGCTCCCCGAGCTTGGTATGAGACGTTGTCTAGCTTTTTTTCTTGAGAATAAGTTCACAAGGGGAAAGATAGACAAGATATTATTTCTTAGGGAAGTTAAAGGAAAGATTTTGTTAATTCAAATCTATGTTGACGACATCATATTTGGCTCTACAGAAGACAGCCTTTGCAAGAAGTTTTCCAAACTTATGCAAGGGAAATTTGAAATGAGCAGTATGGGAGAGCTGAAGTATTTCTTTGTACTTCAGGTGAAGCAATATAAAGATGGAATTTTCATCTCTTAGACGAAGTTCACCAAGGAGCTTCTTAAGAAATTCAGAATGGAGAGCGCAACCTCCATGAGGACTCCAATCGGTTCAACTGTGTCTCTGGATAAGGATGAGAAAGGGAAACCTTTTGATGAAACCAAGTACATAAGCATAATTGGATCCTTGCTCTACCTGACTTCCAGTCGACCATATATAATGTTTTCAATATGTGTCTGCACTAGAAATCAGGTGAACACTAAGGAATCTCATTACGTCACTACAAAGCGGATTTTAAGATTCCTTAAGGGTACACCTAATCTTGGCTTACGGTACCCAAGAAGTAATGATGTCAAGCTAATTTGCTTTTCAGATGCTGATTTTGCAGGTTGTAGGGATGATAGAAAAAGCACTTTCGGGACGTGTCAATTCCTTGAAAGACAACTTATTTCTTGGAGCAGTAAGAAGCAAAATTGTGTGGCAACATTTACTGCTGAGTCATATTATATCGCTGCAGGTAGTAGTTGCACACAACCTCTATGGATCATAACTCAACTCAATGATTTTAATTTGAAGTTTAGAGAAATTCTAATGTATTGCGACTCATTCAGCTCAATTGCAATCCAAACAACCCAGTTTCCACAGCCGGGCCAAGCACATCGAGGTGCGCTACAATTTATTTCGGGAGTATGTGGAGATCAAGTAGATAGCCCTTAGTTATGTCTCGACGGACAAGCAAGTTGAAGACATCTTTACGAAGCCACTGGATGAGGCTAAGTTCTCTTTCTTTAAGACAAAACTTGGAATGCTCAACAAAGATTCTTGAAAAATTCATGTTTGAACTCAAGAGAAGTTTCAACATTAGCTAATCAGAAAATCCCAAGAGAATTCAAACTCAGAAAATTCTCAAGCTCAGAAATAGCAATTCTCGGAAAACTAATGACATTTCTCGAAAACAGTCTGAATTCTCGAGAACAACTACTGCATTTCTCAAGAAGTCCTATATTTCCCGAGAAATGGTTGATACTTCTCCAGAAGACCTATATTTCCCGAGAAATGGCTCATATTTCTCAAGAAGTCCTATATTTATCGAGAAATAGCTTCTAGATTTCTCAAAAACCCTTAGGCCCTGTTCGTTTCGCAGGTTTTGTTTCGCAGGAATTGGTTTTGTTTGAAAACTAAAAAATGGCAGGTTTTAGTTTTCTGTCAAAACCAATTCTGTTGTTCGTTTGCAGGAAGGTTTTCGGGCATAGGAATTGATAAATTACAATTTTTTTGTTCGTGTGTAGGAAGGTTTTCGGACACAGGAATTGATTTTTAAATTACTAAAACACATTGAACTTACATAAACAAATATTTTAAACATCATTAAAAGGCTAATCGTCCATGATATAAGTTTCCACACATCAAAAACTTAAAACCACAATAAGGTTTACGCATCAAAAAATATACAATCATAACGATCTAAGTTTAATACATCAGGAAGATACATGCCACCATAACTTTGCCACGAGCAACAAACTAATTGCCCAAGTGCACGCGCAACCAAGCCATTCTAAGAATCTCTTGCATAACCATAAAACACTTGCATTTGATTTCATCGGCGGCAAGCATATCAATAGCACTGATCATATCAGCCTTTGCAAGGTCTGTCATAGGTGCTAGTGCAGCATACATCATTTCAATCCGAGTCATCTCCCTACGCGATTGAACTAGTGGTGCTACTTCGGCCGGGCCATCTAAGTTAAATGCCATATATGTGACGGCCTCTGCAATCTTATCCAGATGTGATGGTTTCTTTGCCTTCTTCTTCCGTGGGCCCATTGATCCATTACTAAATTCATCCTTATCATCAGTATCTTCCACATGAATTTGATTAGCTGATTACACACTAGTCGCCGAGTTGACTCCAATGGCCCTATTGCTTCCACATAGCGCCGCAAGATCACTCCAGTTTACAATGACCTTGTCCTTGTAATGTCTAAGGGAAGGATGCGCCTGCATTTAAAAAAAACATCAATTTATGTGTAAAAAATTATGATTAAAAAATAAAAAAAAAAAAATTTTACCCGAATATAGTCGGCCCAGACATCATCACTATCCACCTTCACCACATGTCTGTCCCAGTCCCACCCAAATCCAGATGTGTCTAGCATTGCAGAAACCTCTTGAAAATATTTGTTCCAAGTTTTGAGCCTTGCCATGATCTTTTCATTTGTCATCCGAACCTTGCACTCTTCCCACAATGCAGTAATTCTAGTTGTGAAGGTAACTCCCTTCCATCCATTTGCCCCTTTATTCCCCAAATTAAGTTGCTCCAACAAAGTAGAAGATAGTATGGTGTCCATCTCACTTGTCCAATGGATGTATGTTTTTTGTTTATCTTTCGTTGCTTGCTCCTTTCCCCTGTCCATTTGTTGCACTATACAAAAAAATAGAATCTTCAAAAAAAAGTTATAAGTAAACAACAAACAATAACAATAGCATCCACAAACTTACTCATTGTCATATGATGTGTCTAGCATTGCAATTAAACATTTGAACCATCATTGGCCCATGAATATATCCACTAGATAGACATATATTTTCAAATTTATTTTATAGATTAAAAAAACACAACATAGTTCAATCAATTACTGCAAAGTAAACAACAACTTCTGCAATAAACTGGGAAACAACAAGGCATCCACAAACTTACACATGATGAACATGCAACGATTGAAGGATTCAAAAACATACTACAACCATTACGATTGTAGGATAAAATGTAATATGAAAAGTTATTCGCACATGTGGCTATGGGGTTCTACATCATGGTAGCATCTTCACTCAAGCCTTTTGATCAAATAAAATTCTCTGATACCAGCAATCATAATCAAATTAATCATAATCTAAAAAAACCTGTGTTTCTCGATCGGGAGAGGAGGAAGCGTGGGAGATTAGGTCGGTTTCGACGCAGGCGTTGCTCGATCGGGAGAGGAGGAAGCGTGGGAGACTAGGTCAGTTTCGTGCTGGCAACGAGAGGAGGAAGTGTGGGAGAGGATGAAGAAGCAGCTGTTCGCTTGATCAGGAGGGAGATGTTCGCTCGATCGGGAGGGAGAAGATAGCGACAGGATGAAAACCGAGCGATAGAGGTAAGTTTTAGGGCATGCGCGTTTTTAACTTCGTAAAAATCGACTGGTTTTGGTATAAAACCAAAAACGGGGTCTAAAATGAGGAAACGAACTTGTTTTTTTGTTTTCATTTAAGTAAAACCAAAACCCATGTATCAAAACCTGCGAAACGAATAGGCCCTTATGTTTCTCTAGAAATGCCAAAACCTGCTAGAATGAATATTTGATGAATTCGAACCGTCATTCATGTACGCTTTTCATTACACTTCAAAATTCTTAATTTTATATAAAAAGAATATAATTCCATAGAAATACCGAAATCCACGAATTCGAAAAACCTTTCCCGAGAAAGAAGGTTCAGTTCCGCGAAGTTCACCGTCGTTCCTATCGCAAAATCCTCTGCTTCTTCTCCGAAAAATCAGAAGTTTCTCATTCTCTCCATTCAATGACTCCCTCTACTAAGATCGGCTTCGACAGTGAATTCGTTCATGCAGGTATTGAGGATATTTTCGATGATTTCCGAAATGTTCTGCTACTTCTTGAATTCGCCGGCCTCACCTTCATTTTGGAACATCCTTACAAAGTTTTTCTACCTGAAGTTGAGGAGTTTTTCTATTATGCCAAGATTAAAAGGTCTGGGAAATTGTTGAAGAGCTCAGTCATAGATATCAAAATCAGAATCAAGCCATCTTCCTTGACACAGTTTATCAGATTACCATCAGTTGATGAGGAAGACTATCTGGAAGCAGATGATTACTCAAGAACCTTCTCCTTCTATGGTCTTCTCTAGTACACCACTTCTGTTAGAAGACAGCACACAATAGATGAGAGTAAACTTCTGGCCGACATTCTAGGTAAGGTTTTACTCTGCAAGATAGGATCCATTGGATACATCTCCTCATATTTATTTGACATGATGACTGTTGTTCTGTGTCGGAAGAAATTCTAGTGGGGATACATGCTATTTGAGAAGATCAAGGAATGTCTGAAAGCACCAAACTTTGGAAGAATAATTTCTCTATATCTAAATAAAACACACCCAGAGATCTTTGACTTGTCCAAAGGTGTGTCCATCCACAACCTAATGAAATTCACTATCTCAACCATTAGCAGATGGGATATAAGAATTCAGAAGCTAGGGAAAGCTCCTACAGTTCCTAGAGTTGTAGATGATGAGGACAGGACCCCATCTCCTCCTCTTACAGATGTTGTTTGCACATCTGGTGCAGCTATTGAGGGGGAGCCTACTACTTCATTTCATGAAGAAGTACAACAAGCTGTGGTTCCAGAAGCAGAGGTTCAATCAGATATTCCTGCAGCTCAAGCTCAAGAGCAAGTTATTGATGATGTTGAGACAGTGGGAAGAGACAGTTTAGCTCAGTCTGAAGATGAGCAGAGCACCTATATGCATGGTGGTGGATCATGTAAGAATGTTGTTTCCGCCTCTGATCAAGAAAACCTAGATGATACCCAAATGGATTCTACTGCAGCTGACATTGATAGATTAGTAGAAAATCTCACTTTAGATGATCCCCTATTCCTCTCTCTTAAAAAGACTCTTGAAAAGTCTCCTGCTGAGATCCCTGAAGAAATCCTTGAAGAAACTCTAGAGAATTCTCAGGCCCAGGAACATATTGTGGGGTAGAATGTTGATTTGTTCTCTGAGGAAGAAATTACTCCTGAATCGGCAGAACCTCCTCTCAGGAACTTAGATTTCTCCATGCCAGTTCTTCTTGGAGAGGAAGGAGATATTATGACTTCTAGCCAAAGAGGGAGAAGTATAGTTTTAATTGAAGAAATCCCAGTATGGACAGCTCCAGCTCTACCTCCTCCACCCCCTCCAACTGATATTATTCCTGAAGATACCCTTTTTGATAAAATTGAGATTATGTTAACAAAGCCACGAGAGTACTTATACAAGTCTCTCAGTGAAGTGACTGCAAAAGTAACTTCTCTTGAAAAGGAGATGAGCAGAGGGTTTGCTGAAATTCAACATAATACATATGAGTTCAAAAGGCTGCTAAACATTTATGGAAAGGCTATAGAACACACTATCACTAGTGTTGGTCAAGTTATGGATCAAGCAGTTATAGTGGCAAACAGTTAGATTCAATTGGTAAGGAAAATTGAAGAATAAAAATTCAAGACTTGTGAAGAAGTTGGAATGTTTAAAGAAGATGTCATAGCAACCCTCTCTATAGAAGTCAGAAAGGGGGAGGATAAAGTAAAAGAAGTTCTAGAAAAGAAAGTTCAAGAGATGAAAAGTCGGTGGGATGATCAACCGAAATCAATCAATACAAGTGTGGAAAATTAGATTTAAGGTGTAAACTTATATACTTTTGAGTATATTGTGTGGATGCACAACAAAATCTTCCCAGATTTTCAGGTTGACCCAAATGAGGCTCCACCTCCACATCTTGATCTGAATGCCTTCAAGCCTACTTTTTCTCCTGGACCTGAACTGTATGAACTTCCTCCTGAAAGATATTCTCAAGTATGAACTTTAGAACAGTCAGAGATACATCAAGATCTACTTCCTAAGATTCTAGTGCTCAAGAAGAGAAAATATGGTGATGGTGCTTCTTCTAGTAGATCCATCCCAAGCCAAACAGCTTCCCGGAGGAAAGACAAAAAATTTGCTGAAGTGTGGAGTCCAACCTCAAAGTCTCTTATTCTGGATACCCTGAAGCTAGTTGTGGATTTTAATGAAAATAAAGACGATCACTACATTCACAAAGAGTGGGAGTTATATGAGAAGTCATTGATTAAAAGAAGGATTTATGATCGAGAATATGGTCGTAATAATCCTACAGCTCTTCCTTGACCTCCCAAGTACTATCCCAAGCCACTCAGTTATCAGAAGAGACAGCAAGAGAAGAAGGAAAGACTGCACCTCCAACAATTCAAATGATTCTATGTTTATCAGTATTATAGAATTTTGTGGACCAAAATATTCCTATGGACAAACTCTATACATATATAAAATTTTGAATTTTGTTGATCTTATTATTTCTCTTTTCTCATTGCATATATTGTTCTACTTGTTAGTTAATTATTTGTTTATCCTTATATAATTCATCTTAGTGTAGAGGGTTCTGACTTCTATAAATATGGGGAGATTGTTATGTATTGTATCCACAATAACCCAGATTTGTATGAAGTCACCCTTGAACTAAGATGAATTAAGTTTGTATTTTATGTTATTCTATAGTTGAGTGCTTGCAGGTCATTATTGCAAAGTATAGACTAATATCAGTATACAATAAGTCACTAAACATAGGACCATGTAATGTAATCCCTCATTGTGTGATTCATGGTGTTGACTCATGTGTAACCTCTCTATTGGGATGCACTTCATTTTCAAGTACTAGAGCAATGGAAGAAAGGAAGGGTTGCTGGTTTCAACAAGAAGAAAAGAAAAATTTGCAGAAAAATTTTCTAAGTTCCTTTCTCGAGAAATGACATGTATTTCTCGAGAAGTCTAAGTAAATTTCTCGAGAGAGCAAAGCTGTCCTCGAGAAACAATAAAGACTTCTAGTGAAATTGTCTGAAAATATTCAAAGTCCTTTTCTCGAGAAATGCCCATAAGATTTCTCGAGAAAGCTAAGTTAGTTCTCGAGAAATGCAAAGTAGTTCTCGAGAAGTCAAAATCATTTCTCGAGACACTAAGTCTTTTTCTCGAGAAATCAATTCTTTCTCGAGAAATCAATCTTCAGTTCACAGATTTTTCGCTATGTGCATTTCTCGAGAAGGTCAGGCCATTTCTCGAAAAAGCAATTATTTTCTCGAGAAATCATATTCCTCTCGAGAAATCAATCTTTCACTTCACAGAATTTGTGTTAAGTAAATTTCTCGAGAAGCCATATTATTTCTCGAGAAAGAAAACCATTTCTCGAGAAATAATATCCTTCTCGAGAAATCAGTATTCTACTTCACAGAAATTTTTCTTCATGTCTTTTCTCGAGAAACCAAGTCATTTCTCGAGAAAGCTATTCATTTCTCGAGAAATCTACTTCTTCTCGAGAAATGGACTTGCAGATTTTTCTTTCTAAATATTATGACAGGATTTCAAATTAATCTAAGTTAATGATGATTGCTCCATTAGTAGATCTTTCCTTAATGACTAATGATCATTTGAAGATGATCTATATATATATATATTCTTTTCATTGGAATCAAAAACGCTAATAATCATAATTACAGTAATCAGGATCGCATATTCGCACTTTCCAAAAATCGGGAGCAGCCTCCAACTCCATCGATAATCTTCTTTGCCGCTCTCTGCCGATCCAGCGATTCAAGAGGAGAAACAATTCGATAAATCCAAGATTCCCAGATTCTTCAACATCCATTGGATCGTGTCGGTTCCAAGCTTTTCAGATCAAGTTTTCTCGGATTTCTTAAACAACTTTCTTCACAGAGCTTTTCAGTTTTCAAGAAGGAAGAACCCTAAAGATTTCAGATCTAGAAGAGTAAATTTTTATTGTTTGTTGAAAAAATTGTTTTACCATTTGTAGGAGCTTTATCTCCGAGTTTGTAGGAAGTTTTTTCTTCCGAGTGTAGATTCGTTAGTGGATTGAGATTGTAGATCCATGTGTGGATCGTGTTTGTAGATCCGGTTTGTAGATCGAGGTGTAGATCTGGTTATGGATCAAGGTGTAGGAGCGTGGCTCCGAGTTGTAAGATTGTGATAATCTGAGAAAAGTGAAGTAGTCGAATCTATCCCTTCGTAGTAGATAGGCGAGGCAGGACAGTGGACGTACCCAATACGGGGAACCATTATAAATCTCTATGTTTGTGTGCTAGTTCTTTAAGATAATTTTTATTCCTTAAAAAGACGCAAACATCACCTATTCACCCCCCCCCCCCTCTAGGTTATTTAAGTAGATGCTAGATACTTTAATCACCTTGACTCTTGCACCCCACCACAACACCCCTAGCACTTTAGGAGGTCCATAGGGTCACTAAGGACCCATTGGGGTCAACCAAAGAGGTTAAGTTGAGAAAAAGTCAACCCTAACCCTAAAGTGGTCAAAGTGCCCTAATTCAGGGTCAAGTGGCCTACAAGGTGTCAAACCAACCCTACCCAAGTCTCCCTAAACCTTAGGAGGGGCCAATGGGTCACTAAGGACCCATTTGGGCAACCCAAAAGGTCAAATTTACCGAAGTCAACTAAACCATAAAATAGGTCAAATTAGCCTAAATGACCTAACCAAGCCCATGCCACTAAGGCTAAGCCCAATTTGAGTGGCCCATTAACTTTTAGAGGCTGATATTTATATGGAATTCCACTTAAATTTCAGATGGGGTGACTAGGAGAGAGAAAATGGGAGTTTTCCCAGAATGGATGAGAGAGAAAGAGGAAAAGAGAAAGGAGTAATGGAGGAAGACCATGGGGCACACTCTCCCCCTTCCCCAAGCCCTCCATTCATCTCCCTAGTGCATGGGGAATGAATTCCCATTGAATCCAGCCAGCCACCATCAATGAGGAGCCCAACCACCATAGCTGACCACCCCTTCACCTCCCCTCCCATGGAAAAATATAAATCCCCCTATACAACCCCCCATTCCCACTTTTGACCATCCCATCACATTCAAAATGTCCTTTGCAGTCAAAATAATGTATTGGATCAATGGTTTTGGTGGAGGATCGAGGAATCGGGCAAGCTCGCTAGAGAGGAAAAATACGCAATGGCCAACCGCCTACACCGCCGTCGTCAAACCCCAAACAAGGTCCACATATCCTCCTCTCTCCTTGTGCTAGTATACTAGATCAAATTAGGCTGAGAAATCGGGCTCAAACAAGCCGATCCATGTGAGGAAAAATGGAGATTTTTTGAAATTTCATGGAGGCGGGTTCGCCGGATACCACCACCTCCAGCGGCCAAACTACCGTGGGGCCATAGCCACCACTTCAACAGAGGTGGTGGTGGCTGGCTAGGGAGGTGTTCGGATGGCCGGTGGTGGTTCATGCAAAATCTATAGGTTAAGCATTTTTACAGGCTGTTGTTCGGGTTTGGAGAAGATGAACAGTGCATCATCTAATTTATTAATATATTTATATAAGAAATATAGTAATTAATTACCTCTTTACATGTACATTTTGAAGCTGTTAAATGAGGCCTCTAGATATCATTTCGAGAAAAATGGCAAGTCACAAAAGTTGTAGGCCTTTGGGTCTACTTTATTTTAAAATTTGTTTCAACCCATTTGGTTTAGTGGTCTGACCACAGCACTCAAAATGGTGCAGTCTATACATAGGGATAGTCAGAGACTAAATTGAGTTCCCCCACTAAACCACTTGTCCAAATGACTTAAAACTTGACTGGGTGTCAGTCTTACCCATACCTGTAATATATCAAAAAATGGAAATTTTAGAGAATATTTTTCTATAGTTTTGGTAAACATTTAATAATCCATGTTTGAGCTAAGTAAGGGTTATAATGAACTCACAACTCCACAAAATTTTGGTGGATGGTCCTTAGGTTCAGTATATGTCACTGGTAAAAATATCAACCCATTTGGGGTTAATTTGAATAGGTATTGGTGTGACCAAAGTTTGGTCCCTTAAGGGTAAATTAGGGCAAAAGGGTGCTTGGGGCATGAAAGGGCCAATTCTCACCCAAAGGGGATGGGACTTTGGCCAGAGCCTCAAGGTATGTTACAACACCCTCACTTGGAGTTAGGGGTGCATTAGGGTGGATTTGCCATAGGACCCTAGTTCAAACCCTATGGTTGAACTTTGGGGGTTTGTGAAGGACATAAGGTGATATGTCCTTTTATGGACTTAAAGTTTAGTCCATGTGATCTTAGGGTGGTGAATAGCCCAAGGAAGAAATTTGGTGACATTTAGACACATGCACAAAACTTTAATCAATAGAAAATTGTTTAGGCCTATACCTCTTTATGGAAAAATTGAAAGGTCATATGACTTTGAATCTTTATGGAATTTTGGCAAATGAGTTTTTATAGCAATATGAGCCTCTGGAATTTATTATAGGATGTTTGGAAGACAATAGCTCATACTTTTAGTTATAACCTTCATGTTGCCCTTTTGATGATTTTGAAGTAATCATGGTTAAATTAACTTAGAATGTTATGAAACTCTGGCAATGTTGATTAAATATCATTTATATGCTCTAGTAAGTAATTTGGTATGATTGGACATTGTCTCATAGTACTTCATGTGTTAAATGAACTAGTGCACCTTGTCTTGATGAATAGATAATAAATACTATATCTTGCCGGAGAATTAAGTTTCTTGGCCAGAGAACCTTTTAGGGCATATTAAAGCTTGTAAAATTATTACATGTTGTTTTGAAGAGATTACAAGTATGTTTCTTCACAAAGTTCCCTATTAGGGATTTATTTGAAATATTTTTCTATATAGCTTAATTACCTTGGAATTGTATGAAACTAAGTTAGTAATTTTTTATGATAAAATTAAAGCTCTGGTAAATTTTGTGTAATTGTTGGACAATATTTGGTTGGACTTCCTTCTTTACCTTTATTTATTGCAATTATCTTGAATTAATTAATTAGGGGCTAATACATTTATGAAAATTTATGAAACTTGTTATTCTCTGATATTTTGGCATCATATAGTGTTCTTATTTTTTGGGTGTCAATAACTTAAGGAAATCTAATACTTCATGTTCAAAACCACCCATGGCCTAATTTTGGGAAAAAATTGATAAATGTTAAATAAATTTGGAAAATTACAAGTTTCTGGATTTAGTCTAAATATTTCATAATAGACCCCTAGTAATAATTCTAAGGAATTTGGATGAATATTTGAAGGGGTCACCACTCATGGGCATCATATAGCTTAGGTTGGTCTACATATAGTAAAACTGTAGAATTGTGATAACATGCAGGATTGACATAGGGAGTTGGGGTTATTTGTATACTGATTTGGTAAGGTGAAAATGAGTTCATCATTAGGAGTCATGATGGGGAGGGTGTTGGGTTGACTAGAGTTAAGTGGTGCTCGGGATCGACGAAAGATCGTATTTCCTGTAGAGAGAGAGAGAGTCAAAATACACTAGGGTTAGATTTAGTATAACATTAAATGGGATTGGCAATGGATAGATACCAACAAAAATAAGTACCTTGCGAATGGGAGCTTTGGACTTGAGCCCATCGTAGTTCCAAGTGCCCTCGAGAGCCCTTCATAGGGAATGCCCTGGGCAGTCCAAGGTTAACCTTAAACCGTAAGACTAAAATGAATACAAGAGTAACTAGCAATAAACTAGGGCTTCACCTTCACTCACCCTGATGACTCGGGAGGTTACCTTGGTTGGGTTATCCATGCAGTAGGCTTGGTGGTTGTAGACTTAGGCAAGTTATCCCGGCGAGCAGAAGGCTCGGAAGGTTGTTGTGACAGACAGGTTAGTCTAGTGAGCCGATGGCTCAGAAATTCATGGTTGCATATACATAAAAGGTAGTGGGTCTTCGGTATTAGACAGGCGATCACACCGGCGTAGATACGTTGACTCAGCAAGTGTGGTTCTTACTAAGCCAAGGAAAAGACTAGCATTTGTTCAGCATAGTACGTGGTGACTCTAGTGTGTCCTTTAGAGGCGTACGTAAGGGCTAGGCCTGGTAGTGTGGTTACCTGACTAGGAGGGGGGTGGCCTAACCAACTGTCTCCATTGGCCGCCACAGAGGCTCCTGGGAGTGAAGCTAGCTTCCAAAATAGGGGATCTAAAGGTCTATGTGCATAGAGTCGTGTGTGTGTTGCACTTGCATGAATCTTGGCATAACATATCACTACACAAATACCTACATATAACATGACACCAAATCGTATAAACTAGTATTGGATAGATTATAGGATTGGAGCCTCGCAAAATATCCCTAAACTTATAAGTTTGTATGGTCATTTATATAAGTTAAGGCTACTTATTTCATAGTTTACTTTACATGTACTTACTGCCCTACTTTACTTATTTACATTACTACTTCCTTGTTATGGTTCTTTTGTACATACACCTGCTAGGGTAGTTGTCAGCTGCTTGTTCCACTCTTCTTTGTTGTCCTCTGCTTTCATCCTCCCCGTACGGTGCCTAGGAGTCGCGGGGCCGAGGCTAGTGAAAGTGAGGGTAAGATCTATCTTAACTCTAGAGGGGGGGTGAATATAGTATTTTAAAGTAAATTTACAATTTAAAAATGCACAGTAAAAGCTTAATTTATGTATAGGTGTAAGGTGCTTTGATGTAGAAAATAAAACTAAAGCAGTAAAACAAAAACCACAGCACACAGCAAAGAATATCCACAAGAAACCAGAAGACACAAGGAACTATAGTGGTTCCCCAAAAACCTGGGTACATCCACTCTTCTACCACCCTTGGTAGGAATCCACTGCATGATGAGTTGATCAGGTGTCCTGGGCACCAATAAGCTTTTGATAAGGTGCTCAAAAACCAAACTAGATTTTTTGATTAGATGTCTTGCCACCACTGAGTTTTGACAAGGCTCTCAGAACCAGAATCAAGACTTTTGAAGGGAGTTTTGATAACCCTTTTATAGCAGGAAAAGAAAAAGAAGAGGTGAAGTTGTCTTCTCTGTCTCAATCACTGAGAGAAGACTTAGTGGATCGATTGTGTTGTCAAAGCTCCCCCTGAGAAAGATGAGAGCTTTGCTAGGGTGATAGGTCTTCAGAAGCTTCAGATCTCCAGCAGAAGATGGTTTCAGCAGAGGCTGGAATATGAATTGTCATGAGTCCTTGATGTTGAAGCTATGATCACTTTTCAGTATGCCAATATTCAACTAATTCTCCAGGATTGATCACTTGAATTTTTTTTTTGAATTGATCTCACTATCCTGTGAATCTGTACTGAAAATTTCTTGTTGTAGATTGTCTATTCTTATGTAGTCTCTTATTGTATATCTGTATGACTAGAAAAGATGATTTATTCTCTGAAGATCCTCTATCCAAGATAGCCGTTAGTAGTCAATAAATGTCTTCCATTAATGTTTTGTCTTCTAGAGGAAAGTCCAATAAACATTCTATGATAAATCCCTTGAAACTTGCTCCAGAATAAATGAAAATGGCTAGCAAATCTCTTGAAATAAATGCTGAGAGAATTTGAAAAACATTCCAAAAGCTGACTGAATTTGAATCCTCAAAGTCGTCGATCTCTCAGGAAAAATGTCGATCTGAGCTCTACGAACGTCGATCGGAGATCAGAGATTGGATTGAACTTCAGACAGAAAACGTCGACCTGAGCTCGAAGATTGTCAACCGGAACTCAGCGACCTGAAGAATAGGCTGCAGACAAATCGTCGATCTGAGCTCGAAGATCATCGACCGGAGCTCGACGATTTAGCAGAGTTGAGCTCAGAGAGCGTCGAACGGAGTTCGACGTTTGGTCGACCTAAGCTCGACGATAATCGTCTTTGCCTCAGCTCTAAGTCTGAATCCTTGAGAGGTCCTGGGGGCAGCTTCAAACCTAAGTTCTAAGCCCTAGACTCATTCTAACTTGACCTTTTCAACTATACATCTAGGTCAAACTGATTTCC
This sequence comes from Platanthera zijinensis, assembly GCA_039513925.1. Taxonomy (NCBI): domain Eukaryota; kingdom Viridiplantae; phylum Streptophyta; class Magnoliopsida; order Asparagales; family Orchidaceae; genus Platanthera; species Platanthera zijinensis. Next base: position 97,875,323 of record CM077088.1, read on the forward strand.
TAAAAACATAGTGATCCTTGCCCAAATTAGTAATAGGGTGTTCCAACAATCTCCCCCTATTTGGGTTAGGATTACTATTTACAGAACTCAGTAATAAATACAAAATCAACATACAAAAAAGCAAAAATCTAACATAAAAGAGCAGATCATGCAACATAGCAGCAAACATATGGAATATCAGCAAATGTTCAAAATGAGTATACTGTCTGCTTACAAATGTCATTTCTTTTCACTTCCCTTCTTAAATTAGATTTCCCTGTTGGGATTTAGAGCTTCTTTCTTTGACCTTCTATCATTCTCTGCACCTAAGGAGGTTTGAGATCTTGGCCTGGGAACCACAGCCTCAGGATGCAGTTTCATGTAGTCCACTGGGTCAAAGAATTTCCTTGATGTATACCTTTCCAGTTCTGCCTTTCTTTGATCTGACAAAGTAGTAATGTTGGAAGTGTCTTTCCCTTGTTCTCTGGCCTTCTTCAGCTTATCTAAAGCAGCAAGTTCTTTCATCCTAGCAGTCCATGATAATGGATTGTTCTCTGGATCTTCAAAAGGAACTGCAGGCTCATATCTGTTGACAGTTTTTGAAGCAGTATGAGTTCTTGTATCAACCATTTCTCTGAGTTTATAGGGGAAAGGACCTTGAGTTGAGTCCATGTGTCTTTATCCTTCCCTTGCTTGAAATCTCTATCCTCTTTGATTTCCTCTATATTGTCCCCTTCTAGACTGATAACCCCTTTGATATTGCCCCCTGGGATGATATCTTTGAGAGGATTGGGAGGAACTTTGCTTTGGAGCTGAGGTTAGAGTAGCTGAGCCTCCACCTGATCCTGAATCTGGAGGAGGAGGAGGAGGAGGCTGAAATTGGGATGAACCTTTCTCATACTTATCAAACTTTCTTTTCTTCCTCATGGCCTTTAGTTGATTTTTAGAATATTGCATCCATGGTTCAGTAATTTGGCAATCATGCAGAATATAGTAGGGTATATCATTAGCATCCTTGGCCTTAGCAGGAGGGACTTTCATCATGGCCTTGCTTCAGGCCTTCCTTTTCTTTGCAATGGTACCAGAAGAGTCATCAGAATCAGTGTGAAACTGATCACTTTCTGAGCTCTGGGGTCTATCATACAGATCATCAATGCTTTTGATGTACTTCTCTTGTTGTTTCAGTTGTTCAGAAGTCAGAGTAGGAGCAGCAGCAGCAGCAGAAATAGAACTTATGGAAGCAGCAATAGGAGCAGAAGTAATTTGAGCAGCAGGTTCAGGTTCTTCCAGATAAGCAGCAGCATCAGCAACAACAGACATCATTTCAATGTCAGGAAATCCAATAGATGTAACAGCAGTAGCAGCAGCAGCAGTAAAAATAGAAGCAACAACATCCTCAGTCTTGAAAGAGTTTACATAAGATGCAATCAGGCTGGGATCACATTCTAAAATAGGCACAATGGCCTTAATAAGGTCTTTAACTTGTAGAATTGGCAGAGAATTGAAGTACACAGTATCAAAAACTGATAGCAGGATCTGAAGATCTACTGCAAATACTTGAACAGGTTCTGAAACTTCAGCAGCCTCAGGCAAAACCAGAGCTTCATTAGGCATCTCCCCCTGCCTGGATTCAGTGAAAACTAGATCAAGGCACCCAGAAGAAGGGATTGCCTAAGAGGAGAGGAAGGGAGATAGCCTGGTAGACAGCTCCTGAACATTTTTCAGAAGTGGAGCCAAGGTGGTCTCCAACAATGAGGTTGGCCTGGGGGTTAGAAGCTCATACAACCTGTCTGCCAAAGCTGAAAGATCTACATGCTCAAGAGGGGCTTGAGTAGAGGTAGGAGTTGATGTAGCTGGAATGATGTTGGCTGGGACTGATGGAATGGATGGTGTGGAGGTAGGAGGTATAGGGATGGATGGCTCAGTAGAAGGAATTGTTGAGATTGATGTTACTGAAGTGGAGATGGATGATATAGGAGAGGTAAAGGATGGGGTGAAGGATGATTGAGAAAGTATGTCCTGAAGAAGTTGTTGGTAGGAAGATGTAGATGGAATCTCAGGAGGAGAGGGAGGAGAATCATCCATGAAAGAGTCATCCAGAAGATGAAATGATGGAGTGGTGACAGGTGGATAGTAGTACAAGGGATGGAATGATTCTGAGGTAGTGGCTGGAGGAGGTGAAATGGGTGATGAGATTGTAATGGGGGAAGATATGACTATTGTTGAGATGAGTGGTGAGGTTGATATGACTGGTGTAGAGACAGCTGGAGGAGGAGGAGAAGCAGGTAAATCTTCTGCTGGGGCAGAGACCTGAGGAGGAGTGACTGAGGCAGTCCTTGTGCCTGAAGCAGATGTTGCTGCAACAGCCCTGTTGGGGTTTATAATCTGCCTATCCCACCTGCTGAAGAGGGCACAGGTGAGCCTTTTGGATGCATTGATGTGCATCCACCTTGAAACCAGCAGATCAGGGCACCTGTGATGTAGGTAAACCCCTATAATCCTCCCCAAACTTACATAGCTTTTGCTAATTTTCTTCTTGATCAAATTAAAGAAGATTGATCCCCAATCCAGATGTTTCTTATCAACTAAAGCTCCCATTAAGCATAACTGATACCTTGAGATTGTATCATGAGCTGAGTGCTTTGCCAGAAGCACTTAGCCAACAACATCAGCCAAAAATTGAAATTCAATAGATAAATTCTTTTTCAGCAGTTTATTAGGGTTCACAGCAGAGTGACCCATTCGATCTAACAATGAATCATATTCCTCTCCAGACAAATCGATGGAGTCATTCCCAATACTTAATGCGAATACTTCTGTCAAAAGAGCGGGGGACATTGGTACCTGAGTTCCATGATGGTCCCGACTATAGAGTTTTCATTCTCATTTGTGGCAGTAAAAACCCATTCTTTTACTTCATCTACTGCAATCTTTATTCTTGTGGTCATTAACTGAACTAACTGTTATTCGCGGAACAGATTCAGAATGTCTTTGAATCACTGATCGCTGCCATCGACGGATTTCATATCAATGTCAAAGCCTGTATCAAATTTCATTTTGGAGAGAGCGGAGATCAACATTGCCATCTGTACCTGCAAAGATTCAACACACACGACCAAGTGTAGAGAGTTTGGAGGGAAAGAGAAAAATTTGCAGAGAGTATGAATGCGTAAACGACGAGCGACGGCCGAAAAATGATTTTATATTAGGGTTCGACGCGAAAAAGGAAGGATCGTCGATCTCCGTTCGACGATATGGACTCCTAAAGGAAGCTGAAAGGTCTTCAATATCGTAGATCTCAGTTCGACGATCTAGAGAGAACGTCGAGCTCAGTTCGACGATCGAAGGCCTGAAAGAGATAGTATACAACTATCTGACAAGCTCAGAACTCAAGTCGACGTTTTGGGAAAACGTCGATCTCCGTTCGACGTTTCTCAGGAAAACGTCGATCTCCGTTCGACGCTTTCTGGGGAAAACGTCGAGCGCAGTTCAGAGACAGAAACTATCCTACAGACACAAAAAGAGATGAGTTTTTAGCCTAATCTTGGTCTGTTTTTAGCTTTTCAAAATCATGTAATTTATTTTAGGCTTCCTCCATCTAACATGCCTAACTGATTGAGGAAGAAGTTGTGTTTCTTTTCATCCAAAGGCTTGGTGAAAATATCTCCCCTTTGCAAATCAGTTGGAATGTATTGAAGTTCAATTTTATTTTTCTCAACATTATCCCTTAGAAAATGATGCCTAATTTCTATGTATTTTGTCCTACTATGGAGGACTGGATTTTGTGCAATGGAAATAGCACTGGTGTTATCACAAAATATTTTAGACTTCTCTAAGTTATAACCATAGTCTAGGAGATGATTTTGTATCCACAATATTTGTGAACAACAACTGCCTGCTGCCATATATTCAGCTTCAGCAGTTGAAGTTGACACAGATGTTTGTTTCTTACAATACCATGAGACAAGTCTATCACCAAGAAACTGACAAGTTCCACTGGTGCTTTTCCTATCTATTCTACATCCAGCATAATCAGCATCTGAAAATCCAGTTAAGTCAAATGATGAATCTTTTTGATACCAGAGACCTAGATTTGGACAGCTTTTAACATACCTAAGAATCCTCTTTACTAAAGTTAAGTGTGACTCTCTAGGGCTAACTTGGAATCTAGCACATATACATGTAGCAAACATTATATCAAGCCTACTAGCTGTAAGGTACAATAGAGAGCCAATCATTGCTCTATATGTTGTCTGATCAACTCGTTTCCCATGTTCATCAGCATCCAATACAGCATTGGTAAGCATGGGTGTTTTCATACATGATGCATCAGACATACCAAATTTCTTAACCAGTTCTTTTGCATACTTGGTTTGAGAAATAAATATGCCTTCAGCATGTTGTTTGACTTGCAATCCTAAGAAGAAGGATAGCTCACCGATGCTACTCATTTCAAATTTAGAGTGCATAAGCTTGGAAAACTTTTTGCACAAGTTTGAATCAGTAGAACCAAATATAATATCATCTACATAGATTTGTACTAGTAGGGTATGGGACTTATGGGTTCTAATAAAAAGAGTTTGGTCTACTCTCCCCCTAATAAAATCATTTTCCAGAAGAAAGCATGCTAGGGTCTCATACCATGCTCTAGGAGCTTGCTTTAGATTATATAATGCTTTCTGCAGTTTGAAAACATAATCAGGATGAGTTGGAGAGATAAAACCTGGGGGTTGTCTGACATAGACTTCTTCTTTGATCTCCCAATTGAGAAAAGCACTCTTCACATCCATTTGGTAGACTTTGAATCCCTTGTGAGCAGTATAAGCCAGGAAGATTCTTATGGCCTCTAACCTTGCAACTGGTGCAAAGGTCTGGTCATAGTCTATCCCCTCTTCTTGAGAATATCCTTGAGCAACTAGCCTTGCCTTGTTCCTTACAATAATTACTTCATCATCCAATTTGTTTCTGAACACCCATTTTGTTCCAACAATGGAATGATCCTTTGGCTTAGGCATTAGTTCTCAGACTTTGTTTCTTTCAAATTGATGCAACTCCTCTTGCATTGCAATGATCCAATGTGGATCTTGCTCTACATCTTGAATGGATTGAGGTTCAATTTGAGAGATAAAGCAAGTGTGCATCAGGTTTTGGTTGACCTGATTTCTGGTTTGCACACCAGCTGAGATGTTTCCAATCACTTGGGAGATTGGATGATCTCTTGATGTTACTAAATCAACAGGTGGTGTTGATTGTTCACCAACCTGTGTTGTTGTTTCCTCTTGTGGAACAGCAACTGGCTCTTCAATAAGATTTTCTTCCAGATGTGGAGCAGCTTCTTCATCTTCACTACTTTCATCCTTTTGAGTAACTTGTAATCTATCCAAGTCTTCACCTAGAGAATGTACCTGCAATTGTTCTATGGTAGAAGCATTCTTCTCCTTGAAAAACATATTAGTTTCATCAAAGGAAATATGAACAGATTCTTCTATTTTTAGAGTAGTTTTATTATAAACCCTATAAGCTTTACTGATCATGGAGTATCCCAGAAACACTCCTTCATCAGCTTTTGCTTGAAATTTTGCTATATATCTCTTGTCATTGTTGTGAATATAACAAATGCAACCATAGATTTTAAAATAGTCTACGTTAGGTTTCTTCCCTTTGAGCAATTCATAGGGAGTCTTGCCCTTCAGTTTATGTATTAGACTTCTATTCAACACATAATTGGAGGTGTTCACTGCCTCAGCCCAAAAGGATAGAGGAAGGTGAGAATCTGTCAATAATGTAGTTGCAGATTCAATTAGGGTTCAATTTTTCCTTTCTGCTACCCCATTTTGTTGAGGAGTTCTAGGAGCTGAGAATGTATGTCTGATCCCTTCACTCTGACAGAACTCTTGCATAAGAAGAGAATCAAACTCTATCCCATGATCACTTCTGATCAGGGCAATGTGAGTGTTGAACTCAATCTGTATGCATTTGAGAAACTCTGTCAAATACTTGAAGTTATCAGACTTCTTCCTCAGAAAGAACACCCATGTGAATCTTGAGAAGTCATCTACAACCACTAAAGTGTAGGATTTCCCTCCTAGGCTTTGTACTGTAATGGGTCCAAAAAGATCCATGTGTAACAGATACAAAATCCTAGGTGAGTCACTCTTGTTAAGTGATTTAAAACTATTTTTAGTTTGCTTGCCTAATTGACAAGACTTGCAAAGTCCTTCCTTCTTGTAGGGGCCAGAAGGTAGTCCTCTAACAAGGTTGTCCTTGGATAGCCTAGCAATGGTTCTAAGGTTAATATGTCCTAGTCTCTTATGCCATAGAATATTAGGTCTAGATATAGAATTGAACAGACAAATATCTACTTTAGATGAATGAAAATCTACTAAGTAAATGTTACCTTTTCTGTTACCTGTCAACACAGTTGTGTTGTCCTCTGACTTGACCTTGCATATAGCTTTGTTGAAAGTCACTTGATATCCTTCATCATAAAGTTGAATGATACTTATCAAGTTGTGCTTGAGTCCTTCAACATAAGCTACTTTCTTGAAGGTGACTGTTCCAATTTGGACTGCACCATATCCTTTTGTTGTTCCAAAGTTTGAATCACCAAAGATTACTTTGGGTCCAAGCTTGGCTTTAAAGGATGTGAAGTTGTCCTTGTTCCCTTTCATGTGCTTTGAGCACCCACTATCCAGATACCATGGCTGGTTTGATGTTGGATAGGTCTTCACCTGCACATAAACAGCTTATATGTTTTTGACCCAGTTTACCTTGGGCCTAGGTTGATATCCCTTAAATTCAGAAATGAAAGACATCCCAGGTTGACTCTTATAACCTTCAGGATGGTATCTCCTAGGAGGTACTATCCATTCAGTATAGGGGTTGAAACCTTGGGATGTAGGACTTCTAGGATTGAATCCAGATATACCTTTGAAGGATTGTTCAAAGTCCTGATCTCTGTTCGACGATCGTCGAGCTGAGGTCGACGATCTTGGGTCAGATCGTCGATCTCTGTTCGAAGATCGACTATCCTGGAGTTCAGAGGTCAGGTGTCGTCGAGCTGAGGTCGACGATCGTTTCTTGGATTGTCGAGCGCCGTTCGACGATCGTTGAGCTCTGTTCAACGCATTCTGTTGAACTATATTTTTCTTTGGCAAATCTGCATTCTTCCTAGCTACCTCTACAACTTCCTTCCCTTTATCAGAGATAAATTTGATTGGAGTTGTCAGAACAATAGGCTGGCTGGATGAAGCTCCCAAGCCCAGTGTACTATTAATTCTAGAGTTCACTGTGCTTGTGATATCCATCTGTTTGATGCTTCTCCCATTAAGGGATTCTTTAAACTGCTTGGCCTTGGATAGTTCACTCTTCAGTGAGGCTATCTCCTCCCTATAGCATTCTAACTCTTCAGAGAGTTTGAGGTTCTCTGATTTTAAAGTGCTATACTCAGACAGTTGTTTTCTGAGGGAAGTGATTTCCTTCTCAGACTCCAACAGATCTAGGCATAGTACTTTAAACTCATGTTTAAAGTCCTCAGAACTGAAATCAAATGAATTGATTACCTGATCTTCTTCTAGTTGAACTTCTGAATCTGATTCTGACTCTTCTGCTTCTGAATCTGTTTGAGAGGCATTGATAGCTATCATGCAAAATGCCTTTTCATCAACATCATCCTCATCATCACTGGAGCTGGATGAGGCTTCAGAGTCCTCTTCAGTTTCACTCCATGTCTCAGCAACAAATCCCTTCCTTGTATGTGTGTTCTTGCTGTAGGAGGGTTTGTCTGAGGTGTTCTTCTTGAAGTCTTTCTCCTTTCTTCTTTCCCTTCTATCTTTCTTGTCCTTGTTTTTGTTTTCTGGACAGTCAGGCACAATATGGCCTGGTTTCCTGCAACCAAAACATATAATTTCTTTGTTGTTATTTGATTTATCATACCTTGGCTTACCATGTCCCTTGTATGATTTCTTTCTGAAGTCTTTTCTGGCCATTTTGTAGAATCTTTTGGCCAGTAGACTTAGGAGCTCATCATTTCCTCTAGCTTTATCTTCATGCTCCTCTTCTGTAGCTTTAAAGGCTATGGTCTTCTCTTTTCTGATGACTGCAGAAGTAGCCTTTTGTTCTTCTTCTCTATTTTTAATGAGCAGCTCATAAGACATGAGCTTGCCTAGGAGAGCATCAGTGGTAATCTCATTTAGACTTCTGGCATCTTTGATTGGCCAGATTCTTGAATCCCAAGTGCTGGGGAAGCACATTAGGATTTTGTCATTCAGCTCAGTTAATGAGATTTCTTTATCCAGAGTCTTTAACTCATTGACAATCAGACTTAGTCTGTTGTACATGTCAGCCACTGATTCAGCTTCTCCCTTTTTGAAATTCTCATATTGGCTTATAAGATGGGATCTCCTGTCTTTTCTTTCATCAGTAGATCCTGAGACAATTTCAGAGAGTTTGTCCCAAATTCCTTTGGCTGAGTTGTATTCAGCTACCTTCTGAAATATCTCATCAGACATTGTCTGAGCTAAGATATTCATGGCCTTGGCATCTGCAGTCTTCCACTTCTTTATTTCAGCATCTGTTCCTGAAGGAGGTGGAACAGCATTTGTACTTGAGCTTGCTGGTGGACTTGGGCACACTGTCAAAACAGAATTAAATATGTCTTCATCAATAGAATTCATATATAGTCTAATCCTTTCTTTCCAAAGTGCAAACTTGGATAGATTGCACACTGGAGGCCTTATGCTTGCATAATCTTTGTTCTGTGTCATGTCTTTTTATAAAATTAAATATAATGAAAATAACCCTCTTAAAAGATTGATCTTATCAAGGATCTTTTGGTTCAGGTGTTAGCCTGTATGAACAACCAACCTGCCTCTAATACCAATTGAAAGTGAGGGTAAGATCTATCTTAACTCTAGAGGGGGGGGTGAATAGAGTATTTTAAAGTAAATTTACAATTTAAAAATGCACAGCAGTAAAGGCTTAATTTATGCATAGGTGTAAGGTGCTTTGATGTAGAAAATAAAACTAAAGCAGTAAAACAAAAACCACAGCACACAGCAAAGAATATCCACAAGAAACCAAAAGACACAAGGAACTATAGTGGTTCCCCAAAAACCTGGGTACATCCACTCTTCTACCACCCTTGGTAGGAATCCACTGCAGGATGAGTTGATCAGGTGTCCTGGGCACCAATGAGCTTTTGATAAGGTGCTCAAAAACCAAACAAGATTTTTTGATCAGGTGTCTTACCACTACTGAGTTTTGACAAGGCTCTCAGAACCAGAATCAAGACTTTTGAAGGGAGTTTTGATAACCCTTTTACAGCAGGAAAAGAAAAAGGAAGAGGTGAAGTTGTCTTCTCTGTCTCAATCACTGAGAGAAGACTTAGTGGATTGATTGTGTTGTCAAAGCTCCCCCTGAGAAAGATGAGAGCTTTGTTAGGGTGATAGGTCTTCATAAGCTTCAGATCTCCAGCAGAAGATGGTTTCAGCAGAGGCTGAAATATGAATTGTCTGGAGTCCTTGATGTTGAAGCTATGATCACTTTTCAGTATGCTAATATTCAACTAATTCTCCAGGATTGATCACTTGAATTTTTTTTTAATTGATCTCACTATCCTGTGAATCTGTACTGAGAATTTCTTGTTGTAGATTGTCTATTCTTGTGTAGTCTCTTGTTGTATATCTGTCAGACTAGAAAAGATGATTTATTCTCTGAAGATCCTCTATCCAAGATAGCCGTTAGCAGTCAATAAATGTCTTCCATTAATGTTTTGTCTTCTAGAGGAAAGTCCAATAAACATTCTCTGATAAATCCCTTGAAACTTGCTCCAAAATAAATGAAAACGGCTAGCAGATCTCTTGAAATAAATGCTGAGAGAATTTGAAAAACATTCCAAAAGCTGACTGAATTTGAGTCCTCAAAGTCGTCGATCTCTCAGGAAAACGTCGATCTGAGCTCTACGATCGTCGACCTGAGCTCAGAGATTGGATTGAACATCAGACAGAAAACGTCGACCTGAGCTCGAAGATCGTCGACCGGAGCTCAGCGACCTGAAGAATAGGCTGCAGACAGATCGTCGATCTGAGCTCGAAGATCGTCGACCGGAGCTCGATGATTTAGAAGAGTTGAGCTCAGAGAGCGTCGAACAGAGTTCGACGTTTCGTCGACCTAAGCTCGATGATAATTGTCTTTGCCTCAGCTCTAAGTCTAAATCCTTGAGAGGTCCTGGGGGCAGCTTCAAACCTAAGTTCTAAGCCCTAGACTCATTCTAACTTTACCTTTTCAACTATACATCTAGGTCAAACTGATTTCCTAAAAACATAGTGATCCTTGCCCAAATTAGTAATAGGGTGTCCCAACAGCCAGGATGAAAGTGGCTTAGTCTTTTGTCTAACGGTCGGTTGACCACATCATTTTAGGGGACCGAGTAGCAGGAGCATCAACACCGGAAGGACAAGGAGGCAGGATATGAGGAGTAGTTACTACATACTAACATTACTACACGACGACGGGTTGAGGATGGATTTAAGTTTCCTTCCGCTTAGATGTTGTGAGTTGTGAGAGAGTGATCATTTGTATTAGACATGTACCGGGCTTAAGCCCTTTTCTTTTCTGCTCTCTTTCATACTTTGTACTCATTGTGGACTATTGCTCTTTTATATATTGATAGTGAGCTGTGATCTATGGACTTGTATTACTTACTACTTCTTTAGTGATCACTAATCTCGGCAGGATCCGCGTTTTGTAGGGACGACCACCCCTAGTGTGGTGTCACCGCAAAATAGCGATTTTGGGCGTAAGACCCGGTAGCGTAGCAAAATAAAGGGGTCTTATATACGGGCCTTACTTGAAGGTCACGGGCATGTATGTCGGGCGTGACTGCATGGCGTGGTAGCTTGGCTTCTTCGGGGCTTGATAGCTGGAATTCTGCTTGGTCACGGCTGAGGTCATGTGCGCAATAGTTGGCATACGGGCATGTCCGAGGGCATGACATTTGCTTGCTTGCTTTAAGACTTCGGTAAGGCGGGACAGCTGGTTTAATTCTTGGTCTCGGGTAATGTCACAAGGATGACACCTGGCACACGGGCGTGTCACCGGGCGTGATTTCACTTGATTACCTAAATTTGTCGAACTACTGGAATTGCTAGATTTAAAGTTTCATGCCCTAGGTCACAAGCGTGACCTAGGGGCGTGACTTATGAAATTTTGTTGAATTGCCTCATCAATACCAACTCAATGCCTACTCAACGTAATTGAAGACAGGCCACTCAATGCCTCATCAAGATTTTTGTCTAAGTCAGAAAGCGTTGAGTAAAGACGGGCCACTCAACGCCTCATCAAGAAATCTGTCTAAGGATAGAAGTGTTGAGTTAAGAGAGTACACTCAACGCGTACTCTACATGATTTATGTCTAAGTCAGAAAGTGAAAGCCTTGTTTTCAAGGTTAGCTAAACACCTAAGGGGGGGTGAATAGGTTTTTTTCTCTGTTTAAGTTTTCTAACTTGTTTTCTGATTTCTGTGTCTGTGATTAGGTTAATTATCAGCTTTCAAGAACATTCACAAATGACACAACAATTTTGTAGTGGTTCCCCAATCTTGGGTACATCTATTGTCCCTCTGTGCCTTTCTAATTGTATGTTAGATTCGGCTCTCCCTCCAAAACTTTGCTACTTAATAGCTTACAACTCAGATCCTGCAGGACCACACAGGTCACACAGACCTAACAATTAGGCACTAAGCCAACCCACAGGTCATAAAGACTTTTCACCAGGCACAAAGCCAAATACAGGTCATAAAGACCTTGGTCTTTATAATATAGGCTTACAACTACAGATTCACAAAGAATCTAAACAAAAGAACAAGAAAGATTTTATGATTAGACCCAAGATCAAGAACTCTGTGTCTCCTTCTTCCTGGACTGAGCAATATCAATCCAACCAATTGCTGTTGAAGACAATAGGTAGGCAGTAGATTCTTTCTTCAAAAAGCTTACCTTTCCTCTATAGAATCTTGTAGATCTGCGACCTCAGAATGAATTCCGATCCTACTATTGCAGATGGTAATTGCTCCAGTTATCTCCTTCCCAGCAAGGTTCTCTGTGTGGAACCCCTTCTTCAGGCTCGACGAAAATGGCGAGGAAGAAGATGATGTTCGCCCGCCCTTCTTCTCATTTTCAGAAAACCTAGACGGGGAATTGATTGATGTATTCTTGGTTCTTTTTTTGCTCTAGACGATTTCTTCCTTTTATACTCTGAAGGACAATCGAGCAGTGGCCCCACTACCAAGATTGATGGCATAGATTAATCCATCCAGCGCATCCCTTCCATTCAATCTTAATTTAACGGCTCCTTGATGTGTGTGGGTCCCAGCACTTTATGATGGAAATATTCCTTGGAAAGTGCAGAAGATCATGACAGCGAGCCGCCAACGTCTCTGGCACCAATTCCGCACCATTTGAATTTTGGTTTATTATTTTACATTGTTAACGTCACCATGACTCAGCATCTCTGGACTTGGACAAAATTAAATCATCAAATCCAAAGGCGTTGAGTGATTTGGTATCACTCAACACAGCGATACTTAGACAAAATTCTAAGTATTGAGCTCGATGAAAGCTGAGCTACGTTCGACGAACGTCGAGCTCAGATCGACGAAAATATGAGTTTAGTTCAATGAACAGTGGACTTAGTTCGACGAAAGGCTGAACTCAGTTCGACGAACTCCAGGCTAAACTGAGTAATTTGGCTCAGTTTGACGAGCGCTGAGCTCAGTTTGACGAAGTTGAGCTCGACGAAAGTCAAGCAGTCCATGCTTTCGGCCTAGCCAAATTTCTGCTTCAAGGCATTGAGAGCGTTGAGAGTGTTGAGTGAGCTTGCCTTAGTCAACGCTATTTGCCTTAGCAAATCTTTCTGCGTCTTGGCGTTGAGAGAGTAAGCTCCACTCAACGCCAAACTACTTAACAGAACTTTTTTGTTATCTGGCGTTGAGTGAGTAAGCTACACTCAATGCTTGTGGACTTTATAAAAATTTTGCCCAACTTTTCTTTGGAGTTGGCTGGCACAGCAACACTCAATGCTAAATATGTATGGCGTTGAGTGAGTAGACCAAACTCAACGTCCGTGGACTTGGCCACATTTTTAGCCAATTTCTCTAGGCTCAGACTGACTTAGCCTGACTCACAGCCTTTTGTTGCATGGCGTTGAGTGAGTAGACTACACTCAACGCCTGTGGACTTAGCCACATTTTTGGCAATCTTTCAGTTAAGCTGAGATAGACTCAACGCTATATGTTATATGGCGTTGAGTGAGCTGTCCTCACTCAATGCCTGTGGACTTAGGCAAATTTCTACTAAACAATATTGAATCCATACCTCCGGTGTTGAGTGAGCTTTCTCCACTCAACACCTGTGGACTTAGTCAATTTTTGCTATGTGTAGCAACCACTTATTGTGTCCACATGTCCAATCAATGTGATATTGACAACCTGCACTTAAGTCCTCAAATTCACATCAAATACAATGGATATGTGTGACATTGACCTGTTTGACTTCTCACAAATCAGGGACATTGGGAACAATGGACAACCAATCTTCCCCTATTTGAAGAAGTCAAAACCCTTATCAACCTTTATAAAAAAAGTTTTCTTTCCTTGGTCAATGATACACACAATCTACAAAGCATAATAAATATTGAAATTCTGATAAGTTATAAGTAAATGTACCTCATTTCCTATATGGTGAGCATCACTTACTCCCCCTATTTTGCTGCAAGGTTTACTTGAGTGCCACATGTCTTTCTTTCCCCTTTGCCATCTCTCTAACTTGCCATGACTCCCCTTTTCTAGGACCTTCTCTCTTCTCTTCCCCTTTTTGACTTCTGCAGAATAGGCAGATGGGGGCCGGCCCATCCATTGGCTAACCTTCTCTCTTCTCTCTAGAGTAACTTACTCCCCCATAGTAGAATTAGCAGTGAACTGATACTACTTGGGAGTCTGTATGTCCAACAAGCGGAACACAACCTGAAGGTTGTAATCCTAGAGCTGATATTGGATCCACAACAGCTGAGCACAGCAACAGCCTGCTGATATATATTCTGACTCAGCAGTGGATATAGCCACACTAGTTTGCTTCTTACTGATCTAAGAAACTAGCCTTCTTCCTATGAACTGATAGGTTCTAGTAGTGCTTTTCCTATCTTCTTTTCAACCTGCAAAATCTGCATCTGAAAATCCAATTAGATCAAAATCCCTATTTCTAGGGTACTATAAGTTAAGATTTGGTGTGCCCTTAAGATATCTCAAGATTCTCTTTGCAGTAGAGTAATGAGATTCTTTAGGGCAGACCTGATACCTAGCACAGACACATGTGGTATACATGATGTTAGGCCTACTAGCAGTCAGGTATAGAAGGGAGCCAATTATCCCTTTATACAAAGACTCATCAATAGGTTTCCCTGCCTCATCTTTGCTTATAGGCATACTTGATCCTATGGGAGTTCTCATGGTAGAGGCATTCTCCATACCATATTTTTTGACAAGCTCCCTGGTGAACTTGGATTGGGATATGGATAAACCATCATTAGTATGTCTTACTTGGAGTCCCAAGAAGAACTTGAGCTCACCCATGCAGCACATTTCAAACTTCCCTTGCATAAGTTTAGCAAACTTCTTTCAAATATTGTCATCAGTAGATCCAAAGATAATGGCATCAACATATATCTGGACTAGGATAAGCTTTCTATTTGATTCCCTTAGGAATAGGGTCTTGTCTATCTTCCCCCTTGAAAATTTGTTCTCAATTAGGAAGCTAGACAAGGTTTCATACCAAGCCCTAGGGGCTTTCTTTAGCCCATATAGAGCTTTCCTAAGCTTATAAACAAAATTAGGAGAGTTAGGATCTACAAAACCTGGTGGCTGATCCATATATACTTCCTCTTTTAGGTCCCCATTCTCTAATGCTGACTTGACATCCATCTGGTAGACCCTGAATCCCTGATGGGCAGCAAATGCAAGGAAAATCCTTATGGCTTCCTCTTCTTGCCTGTATCCTTTATCCACCAATCTAGTCTTATTCTTGACAATAATGCCATCTTGATCCAACTTGTTCCTGTAGATCCACTTAGTCCCAATGACATTTTGTCCTTGTGGTCTGGGGACTAACTTCCAGACCTTACATCTCTTAAATTGGTCCAGTTCTTCTTGTATTCCTCCAATCTAGAACTAGTCCTTGATTGCTTATTCAAACTTCGTTGGCTCTTCTTGAGACAGGAAGCTTGAGTAGAGAGTTGTATCTATGCTCCCGCTTCTGGTCTGGACTCCATGATTTGCATCACTAATGATTTGGTGTATTGTATGGTCCCTTAAATGCCTTTTAACTGGATACAATCTAGCTACAGCTTGCTGGTCTTAAGTATTTTCAGCTAGTTATTCTTCATTTTCTTCAGGTATGTTGTCTCATTCTCTTGGAGTAGGCAGTCCATCATAATTTTCTTAGACTATGGGGGTAGCTTCCTTGATGGTCAGCTTGTCCAATCAACTACTCTATACCTGTAATACTATAAGAGGAGGAGTTTGGAACCTTACAGTTAACCATGTTGGATTCATCAAATAGAACATGCATAGACTCTTCTACAACTTAGGTAGTTAAGTTGTAGACTCTATATACCTTACTATGAGTGATGTACCCAACAAAGATCCCTTCATGTGACTTAACAACAAACTTAGTTAAATGGACTTTTTCATTATTGAGCACATAACACTTGCAATCAAAGATCCTGAAATAGCTCAGGTTAGGTTTTCTGCCCTTCAAGATCTCATAGGGAGTCTTCTTGTGGCTCTTCGTGATAAAAGCCCTATTAAGAACATAGCATGCATTGTTAACTGCCTCAGCCCAGAAGTATTTTAGGAGGGATGAGTCACTTAGTAAGGTTCTACAAGCCTGTTTGAGATTCCTATTTTTTCTCTCAACAATTCCATTTTGCTGGGGTGTTATAGAAGAGAAAAACTCTTGATGAATCTTTAGCTCTTCACAGAACCTTGTCATGCACTCAGACTGAAACTCAGTGTAATGGTCACTTCTGATTTTGACTACAGTGTTGTTGAACTCATTCTGAATTAGCTTGACAAATGTCTGAAAGACATCAGGGGTTTCAGATTTCTTTCTTAGAAAGAACACCCAGGCAAATTTGGAAAAGTCATCAACAACCACAAGGGTGTAGACTTTCCTACCTAGACTTTGAATTGGCATAGGACCAAACACATCCATATGTAGGAGGTATATGCACCTCACTGAGTCTTTGGTTTCAATGCTCTTGAAAGAGGTCTTAGTCTGTTTGCCCTTTTGGCATGCAGAGCAGATACCCTCCTTAGTGTATATAGACTTAGGCCCATTTCTAATAAGCTCATTGTTGAATAGCTTGCCTATGGTCCTGTAATATAGATAGGCTAGCCTCTTGTGCTATTGGATACAGGAAGAGTCTTTCTCATCTTAATTAAGGAATATAGGTGAGTCTTTTCTAGAACATAAGAAATCTAAACAGTACACATTTCCATTCCTAGTGCCTGTTAAGATGACCCCAAGGTCACTTAACCTCCTAATTTGGCACTCATCCTTGTGGAATACTATTTTATAGCCAAGATCACAAAGTTGGCTAATGCTTATCAGGTTGTGTTGCAAACCTTCCACATAGGCAACTCAAGTGATGGTGACTATGCCATTAAAGATCTTACCATAACCTCTAGTCACCCCTTTTTCTGACTCACCAAAGAAAACCTTTGGTCCATTCTTTACTGGAGCATAATCCTTTAGCATGCTCCTTATTCCAGTTATATGCCTAGAACATCCACTGTCCAAGTACAATATAAGGGTATGAGCACTTGGACTAACCTGTAAAACACAAATCAGTTAACCTTAGGACCCCAATTTTTATTAGGTCTGTGGTGCATTTTAGACTGAAAATAATTCTGCCTGCCTGCAGCTTTTCTGACAGGCAAGCTAACATTTTCTCTATGCAAACTATGATTGTGCCAGTAATCAACAGCAAAGTGGCCTACCTTGCCACAGCACCAACACTCGTTGATGTTGTACCTTCTTTTTGGAGCAGGTCTAGTAGTTGTGTTAACAGCAGCTCTGGATCTAGAAGGAGTAGATGCAGTCATGTTCCATAGTTTTATAGGTCCAATCTGACAAGTGGTGGGCCTGGCAGTTGAAGTGCTTGGGATATCTTGAGCCCTTCTAGCAATAGCTTTCTTTTCAAGAAGCATACTCTTGATGGAATCAGAAATGCCCAGGTCAGGTCTACTAACAACCTTGCCCTTTATCTTAGAATTGGCTGGAGTAATTTGAGAACAGTGAGCAGCTTTACCCTTGACTGAAGGGGTTGTTGCACCAAACACAAATGGTCTAGGATGGGCCATTTGTATTTTCTCATAGGTACTTGCACCTTTGTTGTGACTACCACCACATTATGGAACATCTTTGTTCACACGAGTTGGTCTAGCATGATTCCAGTGACCATAAATACTCTCATGGTCATGGCTGTTGGAAGGAAATTGCACTCTAACAAATTTTATAGGAAGCTTAGAGGCTAGTTGCTCCACTTGAGCTTTGCCCTTTCACTTGGTATTAGTAGCTCTTGTACTTCCCTTGAATCCCAACCATTTCTTTCCCTTTTGGGAAGAGAATGCGTCTATCAACGGCAACACTGTGCTAGGCTTGGAGTAGATAGCCACTAGTTCCCTCTCCTTTTGTAGCTTTCCTTCAAGATTCCTGATATGATTATTCTTGAAGGTTATGGTGCTTATCTGAATGATTGTCACATTCTTAAGTTTGCTAACTTCCTGCATCTTCAGATCCAGCAATTTTGCAGATTCTGAAGCAGCAATCTTTAAAGAGACAATTTCCTGAGCCTGTTATTTGGCTAGGAGCTTGCTCTTCTTTAGAGCCTACAGAAGTTCACTATATTTATCAATTAATTGATTGATGTCTCCCTCAGATTCGAAGTCATCATCATCACTTGTTGCAGAGGCACAAGAATATGGAACTAATTCATAATCTGAACATGTAGAGCTGGTAACAGAATTTACCTTGCTTGGACCAGGCTGATCCTGGCTAGTTTCTTCATCTAAATTAGCCATCAGCCCAAGGCAGCAGCTGTCATCTTCAGATTCCACCTCTGAATCACTATCAAATTGTGATAGAGGGGCCCTGTCTTCAATCCTGGCAGTAGGATGAATCTTTTCAGCTTCTTCTTCTAAAGCTGCCAGCCTTTTGAGGCAGTATTCTTCTACATCTCCTTCTTCAGTTGAGTACAGTCCAATGTAGGCTTCATCTTCTTCTTCTAATATAGATGAGGAGGAGTCAGTCTAGCTTCTTTGCTTTTTGGCAATGAGGGATTTCTCCTTCTTTCCTTTTTTGTTGGTGGTCCTTTTTCTCAAAGTGTTCCTTCCTTTTGATTGGGCAGTCAGCTATCATATGCCCAGGTTTTCTGCAATGATAATAAGTTATGTTAGAAGAAACCTGTTTACCATTTTTACAACCATACCTGTCCTCCTTACAGGATTTTCTTCTGCCCTTATAGTAGTCATCCTTGGGATGAGAGGAGGTGGAAGGCCTGCCTCTCCAGTACTTCTTCTTCAAGAACTTCTGGAATTGCCTACTGAAGGCAGCAAAATCTTCATCAGACCATTGGCAGTCTGATGCACTTCCCTCTGATCTTCCAAAATCAGATTCAGCATCTCTCCTTGGTGGAGATGGAGACTTTTTTCTGCTTTTGTTAGTGCCTTCAGCTTTAAAAGCTATAGTTTTGTCTCTTGCCTGAGACTTGTTGTTGTTCTCCTCTTCTTTCCTTGCTACCAGTTGCATCTCATATGACAACAGCTTCCCAAAGATTGTATGAGGAGCAGTGTCACCCAGCTTTGCCACTTCTCTTATGGCATAGATTTTTGTGTCCCACTCTCTAGAGAGAGATCTAAGGAACTTATCATTTAGTTCATAGTGACTGAACACTCTTCCATAAATCTTAAGCTCATTCACAATGCTAAAGAACTTTTCATAATAGGTGGTTATGTTGTCCCCCGTGGATTGCCTGAAAGCCTCATACTCTTGGTTGAGCATGGATTTCCTATCATCTCTAACCTCATCTGTCCCCTCCATGTAGATCACTAGAGTTTCCCACATTTCCTCGGTTATTTTGCAATGGATCAGGTTCTGAAGTGTAGAATCATCAACAATACCCATGATGATGTTCTTTGCCTTCTTGTCTATTGAGGCCAGGGCCAACTCATCCTTGGTCATCTGATCATATGTCATGGGTGTCTTGACATTAGCATCCAGTTTAGAGACCTTCATTGGGATGAATCCTCCTTCTTCAACTGTAATGTACATTCTAGGGTCAACAGCTTCCATGAACTTCCTTACCCTTGCTTTCTAGATGCCAAAATCTTCCTTCCTATACATTGGAAGTCTCACAGCACTCAGCTCCCTATTGGTCATTCCTGAACCCATGGAGATAGACTTCTTGATAACCTTGGAGGTCTACTCAGATTGTTAAGCCTTTAAAGAGTAACCTCCCTCTGATACCACTTGAAAGTCTTGTTTTAAAGGTTAGTTAAACACCTAGAGGGGGGTGAATAGATTTTTATTTCTGTTTAAGTTTTCTAACTTATTTTCTGATTTTTGTGCCTGTGATTAGGTTAATTATCAGCTTTCAATAACATTCATAGATGACACAACAATTTTATAGTGGTTCCCCAATCTTGGGTACATCCACTATCCCTCTGCACCTATCTAACTATGTGTTAGATTCGGCTCTCCCTCCAAAACTCAGCTACTTAATAGCTTACAGCACAAGTCTCGCAGGACCACACAGGTCACACAGAACTAACAATTAGGCACTAAGCCAACCCAAATGTCACAAAGACCTTTCACCAGGCACAAAGCCAAACACAGATCATAAAGACCTTAGCCTTTATAATATAGGCTTACAACTACATATTCACAAAGAATTTTAACAAAAGAACAAGAATGATTGTATGATTAGACACCAGATCAAGAACTCTATGTCTTCTTCTTCCTGGACTGCGCAGATATCAATCCAACCAATTGTTGTTGAAGACAATAGGTAGGCAATAGATTCTTTCTTCAAACAGCAAACCTTCCCTCTGCAGAATCTTGTAGATCTGCGACCTCAGAATGAATTCCGATCATGTTGTTGCAGATGGTAATTGCTCCAGCTATCTCCTTCCCAGTAAGGTTCTCTATGCAGAACCCCTTCATTAGGATCGACGAAAATGGCGAGGAAGAAGATGATGTTCGCCCGCCCTTCTTCTCATTTTCAAAAAACCTAGACGGGGAATTGATTGATGTATTGTTGGTTCTTGTTTTTTCTCTGGCTGATAGCTTCCTTTTATACTCTGAAGGACAATGGAGCAGTGGGCACCACCACTAGGATTGATGGCTGAGATAAAGCCATCCAGCGCATCCCTTCCATTTAATCATAATTTTACGGCTCCTTGCTCTGTGTGGGCCCCAACACTTTATGATGGAAATATTCCTTGGAAAGTGCAGAAGATAATGACAGCTGGCGGCCAACATCTCTAGCAGCAATTCCGCACTATTTGAATTTGGTTGACTATTTGACTTTGGTGACGTTAGCATGACTCAACATCTCTAGACTTAGATAAAATTCAATTATCAAAACCAAAGGCGTTGAGTGAGTAGATATCACTAAATGCCACAACACTTATACAAAATTCTAAGTATTGAGCTCGACGAAAGCTGAGCTCCGTTCAACGAACGTCGAGCTCAGCTCGACGAATGTATGAGTTTAGTTCGACAAACTGTGGACTTAGTTCGACGAAAGGCTGAATTGAGTTTAACAAACTCCGAACTAAACTTAGTAATTTGGCTCAGTTCGACGAATGTTGAGCTCAGTTTTTTGAAGCTAAGCTCGACGAAAGTCAAGCAGTCCACGCTTTTGGACTTAGCCAAATTTCTGCTTACGGGCGTTTAGAGAGTTGAGTGAGCTTGCCTCACTCAACGTTATTTTCCTTAGCAAATATTTCCGCATCTTGGCATTGAGAGAGTAAGCTCCACTAAACGTCAAACTACTTAACTGAATTTTCCTGTTATCTGGCATTGAGTGAGTAAGCTACACTCAACGCCAGTGGACTTAGTAAAAAATTTGCACAACTTTTCTATGGAGTTTACTGGCATAGCAACACTCAACGCTAAAAGTTGTATGGCATTGAGTTTGTAGACCACACTCAACGCTTGTGGACTTTGCCACATTTTTAGCCAATTTCTCTAGGCTTAGACTGACTTAGCATGACTCACAGCCTTTTTGTTGTATGGTGTTAAGTGAGCAGATTACACTCAATGTCTGTGGACTTAGCCACATTTTGGCTATCTTTTAGTTAAGCTGAGATAGACTTAATGCTATATGTTATATAGCGTTTCATGAGCTGTCCTCACTCAACGCCTGTGGACTTAGGCAAATTTCTACTAGACAATATTGAATCCATATCTCTGGCGTTAGGTGAGCTTGCTCCACTCAACACCTATGGACTAAGTCAATTTTTGCTATGTACAGCTACCACTTATTGTGTCCATATGTCCAATCAATGTGATATGGACAACCTGTACTCAAGACCTCAAATGCACATTAAATACAGTGGATGTGTGTGACATTGACCTGTTTGACTTCTCATAAATCAGGGACATTGGGAACAATGGACCCAACAGAAAGCATTGAGTGAAGATGAGTCACTCAATGCCTCTTCAAGAAGTCAGGCTAAGTCAGAAAGTGTTGAGTTAGGAAGCTTCACTTAACGCCTTCATGTAGAGAAATTTCAACCAAGTCCAGAAGCGTTGAGTGATGAAAGCTCACTCAATGCCCGAAGATGAAGAATTCTGCTAAATACTTTAGCATTAAGTGAGAAGGCTTCACTCAACACCTATGTAGATTGTCTGGAATTTACTAAGTCCAAAAGCATTGAGTCATGCTGACGTCATCAAGAATTCAAATATCGCGGGCTTTGCGCGCTAGAAGACAAAAGGCATCGCTTGCCTTTATTAAAGCATTTAATGTAAAGAAGTGTTGCAGTTGCCAACTCTGGATGGCCCATACTGCACAAAGAGCCGTTGAACGGCAGGATAAAAAAGCAGAGTCCAGTGAAAGAAGAAGACAGCAGAGAGAGAATAAAGAGAAAAAAAGACAAGAAGCTTTTCTAGTCATATTCTTCCTCTCAACGAAGTTAAAGTTCTCCAAGAACTGCTCTTACAGTTTGAATGTGAACCACAGACAAAGTTGGTTGTTGAAGAAATAAATCTCTGAAGAATTATTTTGTCTTCAACAGTAAGATTAGAAATTACTTTTTTTAGTTTGAAGGAGAAGCAGAGCAAGAGTTTGTTGGTTGAAGAAACAGAGAACTAAAGAATCAGTGTTTCTTCAACAGCAAGTTCAGAAACATTATTTTCTGTATAAGAAGGGGAAGTAGAGCAAGCTTAAAGCTGCTGCTCATCATAAAGGCCTCTGCTACAATCAAGGCATCAATAAGCAGTGCTCTGCAGGTATCTTCCTTGCACAAGCAGAACCATCCTGAAGATCTACTTCCTTGGTGCTGAGAAGAGGTTATGGCTGAGTTTTCTCAATTTATAAGGAGGCTCACAGAATCATCTCTCTAGAGTCAGTGCTCTGCATTTGTCTTCTTAGCACAAGCAGAACATACTTGAAGATCAACCATCTTGTTTCTGTGAAGAAGATAGGACTGAGCTTTCTCAGTTCAAGAAGAAGAAGGCTCAGTGAATCATTTCTCTTGAGTAAAAGTTAGGGTTGAGTTCACTTAGTCCAGAAAGGCAGACTCGGAGAATCATTTCTCTTGAATCAATCATCAATAAAAAAACTCATTCTCATTCTGTAGGATCTTAATGTATTTGAGTTATAAGCCTAGACTATAAAGGCTAAGAGGTAGGGCCTGTGTTCCCGAGGTAGGATCTTGTTGTGGATTTTAGGTAGGATCCTGTTGTGGATCTAAGGTAGGGACTATGTGCCAGAGGTAGGATTCTGTTGTGAATCTGAGGTAGGGCCTTTGGCCTGAGGTAGGATCTGAATCAGATCTGAGCTGTAGGAGAGTTTTACTCTCTGAGTGTGGGGTTATCCTCCTAGCCTGAGCTATAATACTTTTGATAAGTTTGAGGTAGGTGATCTGTGGATCACTGAGCTGTAGAAGTAACATTTACTCTAAGTTGTAGGGCTTTGGCCTGAGGTAGGACTTGGAGGAAGCTTGAAAGTTCCTGATGGATCTGTGTTGTAAGCTCTTTAAGCCGAGTATGAAGAAGTTTATCTTGTCTAACACACTATTAGAAAGGTAGGAGGGACAGTGGATGTATCGATACCTTGGGGAATCACTATAAATCCTTGTATACTGAGTCTTATTTTTAAAAGCTAACAAAATAACTTAACACTCAACACACCAAAATAAAAAAGGAAGTCATAAAGACTAGGAAACCTATTCACCCTCCCCCTCTAAGTGTATAGCTACTCTTGAAACAAATACTTTCAAAAAGCAAAGTGAGAAATACCTCTATTAAAGTGACAGTCTCTTGAATAGATATTTGTGACTACCATCTATTGAGGAGGAAGAATTACTTGAAGAGACAGATTTGCATCGAGCTCATCTTTTTTGTGGTCTGCCAAGAAGAACTATCACAATTCGAAGGAAAGGGATAAATGGGGAATGAAAGCTACTGACAGATATCATGGGAAAGGTCCTGTTATGAAAAGTTGGATCCCATGATTATGTTTCTGGTGAAATGTTCAAGCTACTCATAGCTGTGATCTGCATGAAGAGAATTGACTTGAGAGTGGTTCTATTTGAGAAAATCAAGGAATGTCTAAATGCACCAAATTTTGGAAGGATAATCACTCTCTACCTGAACTAAATGGATCGAAATTAGTTTGATATGTCATCACGAATGCTTATTCATCATCTGAAGAAAATTTACTAGTCCATCTTTAGCATATAGGAGAGAAGGATTCCCAGGCAAGGTGGGATAAGAGATAAGAGGAATTCCTTGATGAGGAGAGGATTCCAACTCCTACCCCCTATGAAGCACCTGCGAGCTCTAGTGCAGTTACTGTAGGGGAAACACTACCTTCAATGAATGTTGAAGTTTATCATATCCCTTCTGAGCCAGTTTAAGCACCTACAGTGATTATAGAGATAGTAGTTATAGAGACTATAGTTGTTATAGAAACAATTGTTCTTAATGACGATGTTGATGACAGTGATGTTGATCCTGAGGATGTTACTGATGACTATGATGATGATGTTGTTGATTTTGATGGTATTGCTGAGGAAATTGCTGATGATATTGATAATGATGAAGTTATTGCTACTACTAATTTGGTAGTCAGTTTCCCAAAAGATCTTCCGGCTATGGCTGAGGGGGAGCAGAACCAGCCATCTAATATACTTCAAGAAAAAATTGATAAGTTTATACATGAACTTGAAGAAAGGATTGCCAACATTCTCGATGGCCCTGGAGTCCAAACCACAGAAGGATTTGGGTGCTCTAGTTGAGGGGGAGTACCTCATTGAGCTTTCTGATGAGGAAGGAGAAATAGAGGTGGTTCCTCCTGTCCTAGATTTTGAAGGTCATCTTCTGCTCAAGGCCTACTCTCCCCAGTGGCACATCTCTCTAGTGACCATGAGACTCATGAAAAACTTCCTTCACCTCCAAGACCTCAGGGTGAGGATATTACCATTTCTTATTCTGATAATACTCAGCTTAAATCTATTGAAGCAATGCGTGCTAAACAAAGTGTATACTTTGATCACTCTCTGAAGAAAGTACTTGATAAGGTGGAAGAGGTGGAAAAGATATGAACATTGGACTTGCTGAAGTCAACGTCAACATTGAGAAGCTAGAATCAAATCCTTATATTTTGTTGAACCATGTCGGCATGGCAACTCTATATACAATTAAAGGAGTTAGTAGGACACTTAATGAAACAAGGAATTTCAGTGCTACAGTCAAGACAATAATCAATGCTCAAAACTGCGGGATGCACCACTTTGATAATCAAATGGCCTATACCAGAACTATAATTATGAATGGCGTCTCTAAAGAAGTTAGAAAGGGAGAGAGTAAACTTCAAAGCAAGGTGAATGCTCTGGAAGCTGCTATTCATTAAGAGATACTTGGTGTACACATAATGCTATGAAAATTTCAAATTGTTACACGACGAGTTGTTTGGACTACCCCCGGGTACAGAAGCCAGGATTCTAGAACCAGTATAATAAGATGTTCATCCTCCACCAGACTACACTCAGTACTGGGCTGATACTCAAGATTAGATAGAGACTGCTGACACTATTGCTGCTGCTGAAGCTGATATAGAGATTGTTGAGGAGCTTTTAAAACCACCTTTCAAGAGAAGGAGAAAAGGAGAAGGCCCCTCTGCTCATAGGTCTGACCCAAACAGGGAACCTGCTGAAGTATGAAGTCCAATCTCAAAAGGGATCATACTGGACACATTCATACTCATAGACTTGGAAAATGAAGACAGAAAGATTCATTAAAAAAAGAAGAGTGGGAGAAGCATTAGGTGGCTAATGTAAAGAAAAGATTACACTTCAAAAAAAATAAGAAAGATGATACCAATGCTCCTCCTTCTCCTCCAAAGTACTATCCTAAGCCGATGGCATATTTTGACTGGCAAAATGAGCAGGCCATGGTGAAAACTGTTTAGATTTCATATGTGTGTGAATTCTGATCTGCCACTTAGAACCATTTATATATCCTTATTTTTTTGATTTAGAGACTTTTAATATTCTCATTTCATCTCTTTATATATTTATGATTTAGATTATTCTGTGTGTAATTCACCTCAGTCTATAGGGTTCTGGCTTCTTCAAATAGGGGGAGATTGTTGGGTATTGCTTCCACAATAACCCTGATTTAAAGAAGTCCCCCTTGAACTAAGATGATTTGAGTTGTATTTGACGATGCTTTCAAGTTATGTGCTTGCAGGATTTAATTGTCAAGTACACACCAATATCAGATTACAATGAGTCATGTCACACAAGACAATGCAATTTAATCCATCATTGTGTAGGACATAATGTTGACTCATGTGTAATCTATCTATTGGGGTGTACTTCATTTCCAAGTGCATAGGAATCAAGAAAAAGAATGGTTGTTGAGTTCAGAGAAAACAAGAAAATTTCTCAAGTCAAATTCTTCAAGTATTGATGTGAAGTCTCGTGTCATTCGTCAAGATATCACGTGAACACTTGTGGAATTCATCGAGTTTACTCGGGAAATTTTTGTATGTTTCTTAAAATATCTTCAAGAATGACTAAGTCAAATTCATAGAGTATTCACATGAAGTATCGTGTTATTCATCGAGATGTCACGTGAAAACTCGTAGAATTCGTCGAGTATTCTCGAGAAGTCCAGTGACTGCTGATAGAAAATTTTCTTTTGGTCTCATTTCCATCTATGCAAAATTTGTCGAACGATCTCGAGTAATTAGTTGAGTGATTTCATTTAATTCGTCGAATGCACTCGTGGAATTCGTCGAATGATTGTGTGATTCGTCGAGTGTTCTAAGTTTTACACGAGTCATTTTGATGAATGGACTTAACAACTTTTTCTAGTTTTTTTCCGACGGGTTTTATTTCAAAATGACGACCATGTAGTGTAACACCTCCATCCGTCATATGAAATATAACAGAGGGTCTAGTCAAGGACTCATGCCATATTCCACCGTCAGTCAGCGGGATTACATGTTAATATCAAAAGACCAAACGAATCCTAACTCAGATCATTCTAGCGGAAGCTTCATGGGGAAACTTTTTAAACTCAAGTATCACAACAATGTCCACTATATAAACACTGGAATTTTCTTATAAAAATACACAAAATTTACCATTGCCAGCGATAGTCACTGTCGCCCGGCGATAGTCAACAGTAGCTAAACTCTTAGAGCCTTAAGGCTTTACAATTATTCTTTAGAAGTGTGGTTTACAGACATCGACGCACAGGACGGCCACACATGAAAGCAATAAAACTTTGCTTGGCCTTTAAAGTCCAGCATTGCTTCAGGACTGCAACCTGTTACTTCCCACCCGGCTCTCCAGCACCTGTACAGGGACATTCCCCCAGATGGTGGCAAACAAGGCAACGGTTAGCTTTCAGCTGACCGATTTATAACGACCCTACCCCATTCCCAGGGCTGCGGTATTCCTTCCCTGCATGCATAGCAACTATCCATCGACATGTCACAAGAAGGTACAACTTAAGCACCATTAAATATATCACAAATGAGTTTCTCAGCGGCCAAACGTTTCGTGCGCTTAGGACACATTTTCGGTGTACCCGATTGCCAGGGTCCCACCACTGTTCAAAGGTCCGAGACATGACAGTCAACTTTGAGCATTTCTAGTCTTTCTAGAGCGCAGGCCTAAGACTCTCATTATGCGCTCCAACGATGCCAATTACTTTAGGAATTCGAGTCGGTCGGACATAATGCGGGTACGGTTAAGCTATTGCATGTTGATCAATTCGTTAGTTTAATTAAATATTGATTTGGGTCGGCTTCCCCTTGCCCATTCGGCTCATTGGTATTTAAGAGCTGACAGCTTACACTAGCCACACAGTCTCCGAGAGACTGGCTTCGTCAATAAAATGCTATCCGGAAGCTATCGCCAGTGATAGTCACTATCGCCTGGCGTTAGCGACTAAACTCTTTTCTGCCTCTAGACTCAGCCATAACTGGAACATCAATCCATAAAACCCTACAGCATCCTGCAGTGCCAGAAAACTGGGCTTTCACAGCAATCATAGCTCATAGAGAGCTATCTCCAGCGATACTCGCTGTCGCCCGGCGATATCCAACAGTTATGCAAACTGTGGTATTTTCTGGGTATTTTCATAGAGCACACCTCCAGTACTTCCTGCTACTCTCAACGCGGAGTCTTCTCCGATGCGCAAAATAAAGCATCACCAATACAAACTAACCTGTATAGATGGACTTCACACAACATCCCTATTCTGTACTGCGATTTCCGGATTCAATATGCAAAACCACTCGGGGATATCACATATCGATCCATCAGAATTCCATCGATTCTCCACCTTTTGGTGGGGGATTTCATGCATATGCAAAAAGGAGGACTTCACTTGTCCAAGAAGGAAGATCGTTACCCTTGGAGTTCATTTCAGAGCCTTGAATGGGCTTTCTATCCAGATGAAAACGAGCGCCTCACTTTCCCCTTCATGGATATTTCCTTAGTTCTTGATTCTGACTCCTGGATCTCCTTCACCAAGCCTTGCTAAGCTGATCCTCGGCCTTCTTCTTCCTTAGCTCTTTTCTCTCAAGAGTTTGGATGAAAAGGAGGAGAGAGAGTGAGAAAAAGAGAAATGACTTCTCTTTTCTCCACTCCTCTGCTTAAGTGGTCTCGTGATTAATCTCAGCCACATGATCACTTCATCCAAAGAAAGCAATGGCCACGATTTCAACTTATAAGTCAAAGTTAATGCTATTGCCGGGCGATATCTGCTATCGCCTGGGCGATATCATTGGCAGCCGCTTTTTCCCCAGTCAACCACTAGTCTTCAGCCTCCATCCGGCCATCCGACATGTTTTGCTCACACTCCCATGTCAATTCTTCACTGCTATAATTGTTCCAACAGACTTTGACCATCTTGATTGTCTGGTTTCGTAGCTGTCATACCTCAGTATCCTCGGTCTGAATGGGTCTAACCTTCGTCGTCGGCACACCATCGACCAGTACTTGATCATCAGCCACTACTTGCGACGGCTCTTTCAAAGCTTTCCGCTGCACCGATATGTGAAACACATCATGCAAACCACTTAGCTCCGTTGAAAGAGCTAATCGATAGGCAGCTTCTCCAATCTTATCAACCACTTTAAATGGATCGAGATACCTCGGACTCAACTTTTTGAAGCGCCAAATCCTGGACATGCATTTGAATGTCTTTAACTTCAGATATACCCAATCGCCCACCGCAAACTCCATGTTTCGGTGCTTGGCATTGTAGTATTTAGCTTGCCTATCCTGAGCTACCAATAGTCACTCACGTATCAAGCGTATAGTCGAATTTGCATCTTTGACCTCCTTACGCTTATATAACTTTTATTCACCTGTTTTCGCACAAGCTAAAGGTGTACGACATCTCCTACCATATAAAGACTCGAAGGGCTCCATCTGAATGCGAGCTTGATAGATATTATTATAGGCGAACTCAATCATATAAAGATGGTCCTCCCACCTCTTCCGAAAATCCAAGGCGCACATCCGGAGAATATCCTCCATTGTTATGTTGGTCCTCTCGGTCTGACCATCCGTCTGCGGATGAAAGGCTGTACTAAACTGCAGTTTTGTACCTAACAACTGGTGGATTGGCCTCCAATTATTTGAAATAAAGCGCCCATCTCGGTCACTGACGAAGCTACAGGGCACACCATGCAATCATACTATGTTGTCCACGTACAACTTAGCCAACTTTTCCACTGAATCGTCCTTCTTGTTCGGTATGAAGTGCGATACCTTTGTCAATCTGTCAATGATCACCCACACAGCATCATTTTCGCGATGTGATCTCTGCAGCTCGTGCATTAAATCCATAGAGATATCCTCGAACTTGCATACCGGAATTGGTAATGACTTCAGAAAACTGACAGGCTTCTGACATTCAGCTTTTACTAAGGCACAAGTTTGGCACTTTGTCACATAAAGAGCTATGTCTTTCATCAAACCTGGCCACCAGAATATCTTTTTCATATCCTTGTACATCTTTGTGCTCCCTGGGTGAATTGAGTACTTCATGAAGTGTGCTTCATACATCAATTCCTCCCGTACCCACATTCGGGACGCACAAACGACTGTCTTTTCTCAATAGACCGTAATCCAAGGAGAATTGGGAATTTGAGCCATCTGCTACAGAGCGTTTCATACTCTTTTCATGTTCCGTTGCTCGTCGAATCCTATCTGCAAGGTCATACTATACCTCCATCCAGTTCAGGCACATATTTGTAGTAGAATTCTTGCCAACACAAGAAATCTCTAAGGCCTCCAACTCCTGGATCAAACGCTCATCATGTATCTGCAACCAACTTGCTGGTACCGGAGTCCTCGGAGTCAAGGCATCTGCGAATACATTTCCCTTCCCGAGAGAATAGTGTATCTTGAAGGTGTAGTCCCCGAGGAACTCCATCCACCTCTGTTGCGGCATATTTAGATCCTTCTGATCTATTAAGTACTTAAGACTCTTATGGTCCGTGAAGATGTCAACTTTCACGCCATATAAATAATGATGCCACAGCTTATGTGCAAAAATCATAGCAGCCAACTCCAATTCATGGACTGGATAGTTTTTCTCATGCACTTTCAACTAGCGTGAGCCATAAGCAATAACCTTTCCGAACTGAAGAAGAACGCAGCCTAAGCTGCTCCCTAAAGCATCACTATAAATCTCATAGTCGTTTGTACCACAGGGCGAACTCAAGATAGGCTTCGTGGTCAAACGACTCTTTAACTCCTCAAAAGCTAGCGTGCACTCATGCGTCCAAACAAACTTCTGATCTTTCCTCGTCAGTGCGGTGAGAGGTAAGGCTATCTGCAAAAAGTTCTCTATGAAGCGCCTCTAGTAGCAAGTAAGTCCAAAGAAGCTCCGGACTTCTGCTACAGTAGACAACACAGGCCACTACCGTATCACAACTATCTTCATCGGATCTACCGCAATACCTTCTCCACTAACCACATGGCCAAGAAAATTATGATGCCCCAAAACCCAAATAAGGCCACACGGCATAGGATACGGGCGTGTAAAGGGTCGTGTCCTACTCTGTGTTATCCTGCCTGTGTCAAGTGTGGAACACGGCTGGAAACATGGGTATGAATAGTGCTGACACGGTCATGTCGATTGATGACACGGGCGTGTCAAATACCCGTGTCCTACTCTTGTTGTGCAGGGCGGTGCCGACTGAAGTACACGGCCTGGAGCACGGGTGTGTACTAGTCGACACGGTCGTGTCAAAGTTGGCACAGGCGTGTTGGGTACCTGTGTCCTATTCGGGATTTTTTAGTCCTCTATCGATTGAGGGGCACGCCCCTAAACACGGGCATATACTAAGTAACACGGGCGTGTCAGGAGATTGACACGTGCATGTCTAAGCCCGTGTCCTGTTCTGGTTTGAGTTGGTTGTTTGCCGCTTAAGGTACGCGGCCTGTGACATGGGAGTGTCACAGGCTGTGTCAACCCAGGGAAGATGCTTTTCAGAGCAAATCTGAGCCATTCGTTTCCTTTGATGAAGATCTAATGGCCCTGGGTATTTCTGGAATGGATAAGTGTGAGGATAGATGAGTTATTTCCCATTTTCATTTCATCTTTCTCTTTCTAAGAAGAAGAGAGAGGGGAGAGCAAGGGAAGAAAGAAGTGTAGAAATCTGGCCTCTGGTGGTGCTACGGTGGTCCAAATCGCAAGCCGAGTTCAGATCTGCGAAGGCTAGAGAAATGCGATGCTTTCTAACTGTTTAGTTTTCTCCATTGCGCCAAAACGTCTTCGAAGGGTAATGTTTCCTTCTTGGACAAGTTAAGTCCTTCTTTCCTGCATATACATGGAATCCTCCACCAAAAGGTAGAAGTCGAAGTGATCCCCGTGGGATATTGTGTTTCATCCCTTTTTATGTTGAATTAGAACCGGAATTGAGTAGTACGGTTAGGCATGTTGTGTGAAGCCCATCCGGACGAGTTGGTCTGTATTGCTGATGCTTTGTTTGCAAATC
Organism: Platanthera zijinensis; assembly: GCA_039513925.1. Classification (NCBI taxonomy): domain Eukaryota; kingdom Viridiplantae; phylum Streptophyta; class Magnoliopsida; order Asparagales; family Orchidaceae; genus Platanthera; species Platanthera zijinensis. The sequence continues at coordinate 97,907,119 of CM077088.1, forward strand.
GGAGAAAACTCCGAGTAAATTGGTTGTTTGTATGGAATCCTTGGTGGATACCTGTGGCATGGTGCAACAGGAAGTACTGGAGGAAATCCAGGAAAAATCTTTGAGAGTTGGTACTTGGTGTTCAACTCTTGTGGTCGTGAGTACCATCCTGCGTGATGGTGAGCCGATGGGCTGCAACTGTGGAATACCTTTGTGGCAAACGAGAAAGGTAAAGCCGTACCTGGGTCAGTCCAGTCTTGAGTCTGATAAATCTGAGCAACGGGAAAGGTGGATCTATACCTGCGTTATGGTTGTCTAACCGTGGGTGCTTAAGGCCCTGTTAGGATCACATAGCGAGAGTCTTTGGCCTGCGCACCATAAAGACTAGGAATGCTCATAATGGACCGTCATGTCTGGTGCCTCTAAATGGTGGTGGGACCTAGTTTTTCGATACACCAATAATTTGCCCTGAGTGCACGGAATGTCGGGACATCATGCCGGCGTTTGTGATATGTATTGACTTATGCGGTTATGCACGTCCTTGGTCAATTGTTATACATATATGTTGTGTGAATATAATGCTTTGCAGGGAAGGAATTTCGATGCCCCGTGCTAGGGGCAGGGTCCATATAATTGGTCAGCTAAATGCTGACTGTTTCCCTATTTGGCACCGCTTGGTGGATTAATTCTTTGCATGTGGTGCTGGCCCAAGCTGGAAATAGTAGGCTGAAGCCCAGGTTGCGCTGCTGCCCTTGAAGGCTTGTTTTGTTTACTCTTCTTCATGTGTGGCCGTCCTGCACGTCGATCCTTGTAAACTGTACTTTTGTTAAGAGAAACTTATAAGGCAATAAGGCCATGTACCTTCTGTGTTTTGTTGTTTACATTCCTAAATGGTAGTAGTGGACATTTTTGTTCTTAATGAGTTCAAGTTTTCAACCATGAACCTTCCGCTAGAATGCTCTGTGTTAGGGTTCGATGGTCTTTGATATTTTTTAGTAACTTCTCCTCCTGTTTGTGGAATATGGTGTGGGGCCCCGGCCTGACCCTCTATTATATTACACGTGACGGGTAGAGGTGTTACAATTTGGTATCAGCATGTTGGTCTATCTCTTCCAAATTCGTGGTCGAATTCTATTGAGGGGTGGCGAGCATGTGTAAGTGCTTCCGTTATAACACATAAAATGAACTCAAGAATGTCCACTTAGGAATGAAAATACACTTGTTTGTTGAACCTGTGTGTTCCCTTGTGTATGTTTGTTGTTTGATTGGTCGCTAAATTGTGTTTCTACACATATAGGTGACTAGAAGTGTTACGGGTCAGTCAGAACCTCAATGTTCTGTTGAAAGTACGGCACCAGCTGAGGTGCCCACACCTCCTCCATCTGATGAAACATTATGTTTGATTACGGAGACAGTACTTGCTGTTATGAATGCTCAGCAGGCTGGGCAGGCTCAGCCTATATTGGTGTCAATGCAAGTTGGGGTAAGGCAAGAACCGGTAAAAGTTATGGTTGATCCGTGGACAGCATATCAATAATTGAAGCGCTTCTTGGGCTTCAATCTTCCTACTTTTACTGGGGCGGGTTCCCCAGCCCAAGTGGAGGATTGGCTTGCAAGGATTAAGAGAATCTTGATAGCTATCAGAGTTGAGGAGGAATAGAAAGTAACTTTAACCACTTTCCTACTTGAGGGAGAGACTCGACTATGGTGGGATGAAGTGGAACTGCATCACTTGGCAAACAGACAGTTGTCAGAGGTCTCGATTAAAGTGTTCTCTCGGTTTTTCTTAGCAAAGCATCTTCCAATGCAGTAGAGAATTGCTATGGTGTTAGAGTTCCGACGGTTGACTCAAAGAGAACATAGTGTGGATGACTACCTTCATGAGTTTACACGTTTAGGATGGTATGCGGGTACTATCTTCACTAAAGAGGAGCGTAACACTAGTCGGTTCAATGGGGGACTACGGGATGAGCTACGATATCTGCTATCGAGTTCTGTGAACCAGGGGTTTCAAGCATTGGTCTGTATAGCTCGGTCTTTGTAGAAGGACATGAAAAGAGGGAAAGGAAAGGGGAACTTGGTTGTTACAAAGCCGGAGTGCAAGCCACCACGTCCGGAGAAGTCTTGATACCGAAAGAGATGGGGTAAGAAGTCCAAATCTTCTGAACAAACTCCTTCAGTGGTTGTTTCAGAGGCATCTTCTATTTATGGTCCTCACACTTGCTACATGTGTGGCAAGCCGAGACACTATGCTCGGAATTGTTGAGTTGGCCCTCCAAAAGGCAAAAAGAAGTCGGGTGCATCCTATGCTAAAAAAGGGAAGGCTATGGCGGAGTCTTCTACATCGCAGGCACAACCCCGAATTTACAATCTTAGACAACAAGAGGCCATCAAGCAGGTCGATGTCGTCACAGGTGCGAGTAGTTTATAGTTTTACTTTATGCTTTGTGTTGTTCTTGTTTTAAGCTTGGTGTTATAGGTTTTTTCCTTATACGGGACTATCCGGCAAGAGCACTGTTTGATATAGGTGCTTCACATTCGTTTCTGTCTAAAGATTTCGCCTTGCGAATCGGGGTGCCTATACGGACCACGACAGACAATATGAAGGTGTTACTACCTAACGTATGTTTGATGTGTGCGGTTAAATCTTGTTGTGTTGAGGTCAAGATAGGAAGTCAGGATTTCAAGGTGGAAACCTCAAATATTGCCGATATCATAGTTTGATGTAATCTTTGGAATGGATTGGCTTTCAGACCAGCATGCATGTATAGATTGCACTTCAAAAGAAGTTACACTAGGGCAGAATACCGAACAAGAGACTAAGTTCAATGGTATGCGAGGGACGAGTAGGATATTGATATCTGCTCTCAAATTCATTAAGGAAGTTCGGAAGGGTGCGGAGTTATTCTTCACACTCGTAGAGGTAGTGGAGCCGAAGGCCAGTGTAAGTGAGGTGTTGATTGTATCAGAATATGCTGATGTGTTTCCAAAAGAAATTCTGGGGTTACCTCCCCAAAGGTAAATCGACTTCGCTATTGAGCTGGTGCTAGGTGCGAAACCTGTGGCCCACTCGCCTTACCGTGTAGCGCCAAAGGAAATGGCGGAACTGAAAGTTCAGTTGCAAGAATTGCTAGAGCAAGGCTATATACTCCCAAGTTATTCACCTTGGTGTGCACCGGTTCTATTTGTGAAAAAGAAGGACGGTAGCTTGCGTCTATGCATTGACTATAGAGAACTGAACAAGCTGACGAAAAAGAACAAGTATCTGATTCCATGGATTGACGACTTGTTTGATCAGTTAGTTGGCTCGACTGTATAGTCCAAGTTAGATTTGAAGTCAGGTTATTATAAGTTGAGAGTTCGTGAAAGTGACATACATAAAACAGCGTTTGGAGCATGTTATGTTCACTATGAGTTCATGGTAATGCCGTCTGGGCTGTAAAATGCGCCATCGGTATTTATGGACTAAATGCATCGGACATTTAGGGAATACTTGGACCTCTTTATGATCGTCTTTATTGACGATATCCTCGTATACTCCCAATCCGAAGAAGATCATGCAAATCATTTGCGGATGGTGTTGCACACCCTGAGGAAGAACAAGCTCTACGTCAAGTTGTCTAAGTGTGAGTTTTGGCTATCGTTAGTGGCTTTCCTTGGCCATGTGGTTAGTGGAGAGGGCATTGCGATGGATCCTTCCAATATATTTGTTATACGAGAGTGGACAATTCTCACTACAGTAGTAGAAGTCAGGAGTTTCGGTTGGCTTGCGGGCTACTACAGGCTCTTCGTAGAGAACTTCTTGAGGATAGCCTTGCCTCTCACCACACTAACGAGGAAGGATCAGAAGTTCATTTGGACGCCCGAGTGAGCACAAGCTTTCGAAGAGCTAAAGAGTCGTGTGACCACGATGCCAATTTTTACATCGTCATGTGGTCAGGACGGCTTTGAGGTTTATAGTGATGCATTAGGGAGCGGATTAGGCTGCGTTCTTCTATAATTTAGAAAGGTGATAGCATATGGCTCACGCCAGTTGAAGGTGCACGAACGGAATTACCCCATCCATGATTTGGAGTTTGCGGCGGTGATATTTACACTTAAACTGTGGTGTCATTACCTATATGGCGTGAAAGTGGATATATTCATGGACCATAAGAGCCTGAAATATCTGTTGGACCAGAAGGATCTCAATATGCGACAAAGAAGGTGGATGGAGTTTCTTGGTGACTACACCTTCCAGATTCATTATACTTTCGGTAAAGGGAATGTAGTCACGGATGCCTTGAGTCGTAGGGCTCCGGCAAGGGGAATTTGGTTGCTAAGGCATGATGAAAGCCTAATTCGAGAACTGGAAGCATTAGATATTTCTTGTGTTAAAAAGAATTCCACTACAAATATGTGCTTAAACTGGACGGAGGTACAGTGTGACCTGGCGGATAGATTTGGGCAAACAACAGCACTTGATGAAAGTCTACAACGCTATGCAGCGGAAAGTGCGGATTCTCAGTTTTCGTTTAATGACGGCCTTTTTTGGAAGGACGACCGTTTGTGCGTCCAAGATAAGGGTAAACTTCGTGAAGAATTGATGTATGAAGCCCACTTCAAAAAGTATTTGATTCACCCTGGGAGCATGAAGATGTATAAGGATCTGAAGAAAATTTTCTAGTGGACTGGAATGAAGAAGGACATAGCACTCTATTTTGCTAAATGTCAAAGTTGTGCCTTAATAAAGGCTGAATGCCAAAAATCGGGAGGTTTTCTGAAGTCGTTGCCTATCCCTGTGTGAAAATTTGATGATATTTCCATGGATTTTGTGCATGGATTGCCGAGATCACACCGTGGAAATGATGCAATTTGGGTGATTGTGGACCAGTTAATTAAGGTGTCGCACTTCATCCCGAACTGGAAGGATGATTCAGTTGAAAAGTTGGCAAAGATGTATGTGGATACTATCGTACGATTACTCGGTGTACCCCGTAGCATCGTAAGTGATCGAGATGGGTGTTTCACTCCGGGTGATTGTAAATTAGTCCACCAACTGTTGGGTACGAAATTACATTTCAGCACGGCCTTTCATCCTCAGACGGATGGTCAGACTAAAAGGACCAACAGGATGTTGGAGGATATGCTCTGAATGTGTGCGATGGATTTTGGGAATAGTTGGGAAGATCATCTCATTATGATTGAGTTCTCCTACAACAATAGCTACGAAGCTAGTATCCAGATGGCGCCGCTTTATATGGTAGGAAATGTCGTACACCATTGGCTTGGGCGGAGACTAGCAAAACAAAGTTGTACAAGCGAAAGGAGATGGATGATGCCAACTCAATTATACGGTTGATACGAGAAAGACTGTTGGTGGCTCAAGATAGGCAGGCTAAGTATTACAATTCCAAACACCGAAACATGGAATTTTCAGTGGTCGATTAGGTATACTTGAAGATTAAACACTTTAAAGGTGTGTCCAGGATATGGCGTATGAAAAAGCTAAGCCCGAGGTATCTGGGACCGTTTGAAGTGGTAGAGCATGTTGGTGCAGCTGCCTATCAGTTAGCACTTTCGCAAGAGCTTAGTGGTTTACATGATGTGTTTCATGTCTCGGTGTTGCAGAAAGCGGTGAAAGAGCCTTCACAGGTGGTTGTTGCAGATCAAGTATCAGTCGACAGTGGGCTAACGACGAAGGTTAGGCCTATTTGGATCAAGGATACGACGGCTAAACAGCTATGAAACAAAACTATTTGGATGGTCAAGGTTCGGGGGGACAACTGTGGCCATGAGGAGTTGTCTTGGGAGCAGGAACAAACCATGCGTACTGCATTTCCCCAGTTGTTTATGTGAGGCTGTTGTAACCTTGTGATTTGAACTAATATTTTGTTTGCTGTGAACTACATGATTTAGCAATTTCGGGACGAAATTATCATAAGGGGGAGAGTTGTAATGCCCCAAAACCCAAATAAGGTCACACGACCTGGGATACGGGTGTGTCCAGGGTCGTGTCCTACTCTGTGTTAGCCTGGTTGTGTCTAGTGTGGAACATGGCTGGAAACACGGGTATGAACAGTGCTGACATGGGCATTTCGATTGATGACACAGGCACGTCAAATACCTGTGTCCTACTCTTGTTGTGTCGGGGAGTGCCGACAGAAGTACATGACCTAGAGCACAGGCATGTACTGGTTAACACAGTCGTGTCAAAGGTGGCACGGGCATGTTGGGGACCCGTGTCCCTTTCGGGATTTGTTGGTCATGTATCGATTGAGGGACATTCCCCTCAACACGGGCGTGTACTAAGTAACATGGGCATGTCAAGAGATTGACATGGGTGTGTAAGGAGATTGATACGGGAGTGTCTAAGCCCGTGTCTTATTCTGGTTTGAGTCGGTTTTTTGCCGCTTAAGGTACACAGGTGTGTCACAAGCCGTATCAGCCCAGGGAATATGCTTTTCAGAGCAAATCTGAGCCGTTCGTTTCCTTTGATGAAGATCTAACGGCCCTGGGTATTTCCTGAAGGGATAAGTGCGTAGATAGATGAGTTATTTCCCATTTTCATTTCATCTTTCTCTTTCTAAGAAGAAGAGAGAGGGGATAGCAAGGGGAGGAAGAAGAGGAGAAATTCGGCCGCCGGTGGGTCTACGGTGGTCCAAATCGCGAGCCGAGTTCAGATCTGTGGAGACTAGAGCGTTGCGGTGCTTTCCAACTGTTTAGTTTTCTCCATGGCGCCGAAACATCTTCCAAGGGTAACGATTTCCTTCTTGGACAAGTGAAGTCTTTCTTTCCTGCATATGCATGGAATCCTCCACCAGAAGGTGGAAGTCAAAGTGATTCTCGTGGGATATTATGTTTCATCCCTTGTTATGTTGCATTAGAACCGGAAGTGAGTAGTACAGTTCGGCATGTTGTGTAAAGCCCATCCGGACGAGTTGGTCTAGATTGGTGATGCTTTGTTTGCAAATCGGAGAAAACTCTGAGTAAATTGGTTTTTTGTATGGAATCCTTTGTGGATACCTGTGGCATAGTGCAACAGGAAGTACTGGAGGAAATCCAGGAAAATTCTTTGAGAGTTGGTACTTTGTGGTCAACTCTTGTAGTCGTGAGTGCCATCCTGCGTGATGTTGAGCCGATGGGCTACAACTGTGGAATGCCTTTGTGGCGAACGGGAAAAGTGAAGCCGTACCCACGTCAGTCAAGTCTTGAGTCTGACAAATTTGAGCAACGGGAAAGGTGGATCTGTACCCGCATTAAGGTTGTCTAACCGTGGGTGCTTAAGGCCCTGTTAGGATCACATAGCGAGAGTCTTTGGTTTGCACGCCATAAAGAATAGGAATTCTCATAATGGACCGTCTTGTCTGGGAACTCTGAACGGTGGTGGGTCCTGGTTTTTCGGTACACCAATAATGTGCCCTGAGTGCACGGAACGTCGGGTCGTCGTGTCGGCGTTTGTGATATGTATTGACTTGTGCAGTTATGCACGTCCTTGGGTGATTGTTATACATATATGTTTTGTGAATAAAATGCTTTGTAGGGAAGGAATTCCGCTTCCCTGTGCTAGGGGCAGGGTCGTTATATTTAGTCAGCTGAATGCTGATCGTTGCCCTGTTTGACACTGCTTGGTGAATTGATTTTTTGTCGGTGTTGCTGGCCCAAGTGGGAAATAGCGGGCTGAAGCCCAGGTTGCGCTGCTGCCCTCGAAGGCTTGTTTTGTTTACTCTTGTTCATGTGTGGCCAGCCTGCGTGCTGATACTTGTAAACCACACTTTTGTTAAGGGAAACTTATAAGGCCATAAGGCCATGTACCTTGTGTGTTTTGTTGTGTACATTCCTAAATGGTAGTAGTGGACATTTCTATTCTTAATGAGTTCAATTTTTCAACCATGAAGCTTCCACTAGAATGCTCTGTGTTAGGGTTCGATGGTCTTTGATATTATTTAGTAACTTCTCCGCCTGTTTGTAGAATATGGTGTGGGCCCCGGTCGGACCCTCTATTATATTACATGTGACGGGTATAGGTGTTATAAAAAGCCACTGACGACAGCCAAAATTCGCGCTTTGAGAACTTGGCATTGTGCTTGTTTTTCCTTAGGGTGTGCAAAACTATCCGCAAATGATTTGCATGATCTTCTTAGGACTGAGAGTACACCAATATATCATCAATAAAGACGATCACAAATAGGTCGAAGTACTCTCTAAACGTTAGATGCATTAAGTCCATGAATACCGATGGCACATTTGTTTGCGAAATTGCAGTGAACTCATAATGACCGTAGCGTGTACCAAATGCTATCTTCGGAACGTCATCTTCCCGAATCCTCAACTGGTAATAGCCATACTTTAAATCCAGCTTTGAGTAGACAGTTGATTCCACTAGCTGATCAAAGAAGTCATCAATCTATGGTATCAAATACTTGTTCTTCTCTTTAGACTTGTTTAATTCTCGATAGTCAATGCATAGATGCAAGCTTCTCTCCTTCTTCTTCACAAAGAGGACCCGTGCACTCCAAGGTGACATACTTGGACGTATATAGCCTTGCTCTAGCAATTATTACAATTGAAATTTTAGTTTCGCCATCTCATTAGGCGCAATACAGCACGACTAGCGGGCCACGGGTTTCGCACCTGACACCAACTCTATAGCGAATTGAATCTCCTGCTAGGGAGATAACCAAGGAAGATCCTTAGGAAACACATCTGTATAGTCCGATATGATAGGAATGTCACTCAAACTGGACATTATCTCAACAGCCACCAACAGTGTGAAGAACAACTCTGCGCCCTTCCAAATAGCCTTGACTACCTAGAGAGCAGACATCAATATCTTGCTCGATCCTCACATACCAGCGAACTTATTCTCTTGCTCAGTTGTACAACCCCGTGTCCGCCGAAGGGGCCCAAGCAAGCAGGCGGGCTGGACCCAAGCCGCCCTCTCAAGCGGGCCAGACCTCGCTCGCCTCTCCTAGGCAAGGGCCGGGCTCCAGCCGCCTCTCTCAGGCGAGCCAGCCTCCGCTCGCCTCTCCTAGGCGAGCCGGCCCCAGCCACCTCTCCCAGGCGAGCCAGCCTCCACTCGCCTCTCCTAGGCGAGCCGGCCCCAGCTGCCTCTCTCAGGCGGGTCGGCTGCTGCCCACCTCCCTCCAAATGACAGGAGGTGACCCGGCAAGAGCTGCGTATAACCAGCCAGAACAGCGGGGTTTGGCTGTTGGCAGGCCAATCCGAGGGGCTCTTTAGTAAATTCAGACCACCAGAGGCGGGTTATTCGCAGACCATGCGAGGTAATCTATAAATAGGACCCAAGGGGTACTTCAGAAGGCACGCTTACTAGTTCTCAAGTCTTATAGCGCTTTCTGAGGTACCTTAGCCCGGCAATTGGTTAAGGAGGGGAAGCGCTCAAAGATCTTCCGGGTGTGTGGTGGGACCTCCGTGCCGGGCCCTTGGTCTTGTCCCTTGTTCTTCTCCCCCTTGTCATTTTTCTCGCAGGAGCGAAGTAAGTGCAAGATCACCCCTTCCCCAAGGGTCGAATTCCACAAAGGCCGGTTTCCGTTTTCAACATCAGTGTTCTGTCCTAGTGTGACTTACTTTGAGTTGCAATTTATACAGGAACGCTGCTCCGAGAATAGTAAATACCAAAGATTACATCAAACTCAGATATCGACAGTACAGATGCCTCAAATCCGAAATTCCGACTTCCTATCCGCACCTCAACACAATACAACCTATCCGCACGCATTATGCATCCATTAGGTAACAACACCTTTACTCTATCTGTCAATATAAGAGTAGCTACTCTGATCCGCGATACAAAGTCCTCGGAAAGAAATGAATGTGAAGCACCTGTATCGAATAGTGTCCTCGTCGTATAGTCCGGAATAAGTACAAAGCCTACACGTACCAAGTTATACACAAGCAATTCACAAGGTATATAGTATAAAGCATGAAAACTATATATTACTCGTACCTGTGACGACATCCACCTGTTTGATGGCCTCCTATTGTCCAAGTTTATACACCCTCGGCTGAGTTAGAGAATATTGGGACGTAGTGGACTCCACCGCATTTCCCTTTTCAGCATATGACGCTCCTGCCTTCTTATAAACCATTGGAGGACCACTCCTACATTCACGGGCAAAATGTCCTAGCTTGCCACAAGTATAACTTATGAGCGGGCCTCAACCTGATGTTGCTCTAGAAGTACCAGTAGAAGGAGCCTGTCTAGAAGACTTGGACTTTTTATTCCATCTCTTATAGCGTGTTTTGAAGAAGTCGGCACTTTGAACTCGGCCTTTATCACAGCCAAGACCCTCTTGCCCTGTACCCTCTTAATGTCCTTCTCTAACGAATGAGCCATATTAACAAACACTTGAAACCCTTGGTTCATCAGACCCGAGAACAGTAACCTCAGCTCATCTCGTATTCTCTCGTAGAACCTATTGGTCTTACACTCTTTGTCGGCAAAAGTAGACCCCGCATAACATCCCAACCTAATAAACTCATCCAAGTAGTCATCCACACTACCCTTGACCTGAGTCAAATACTGGAACTCATTTTCCATGGCAATTCACTGCGATGATGGCATATGCTTTGCCAAGAACAATATTGAAAACTCCTCCATCGAGACCTCATAAATTCATCTTCCCGCAAAGTGGTGTAACTCCAACTCATCCCACCAAATCTGAGCCTCTCCATCCAACAGGAAAGTGTCCAATGTGACCTTCTGTCCCTCATTTGTCTCTATCGTCGTCAATATCCTCTTGACATGCAAAATCCATTCCTCTGCCTACATTTGGAATCCTTCACCCGTAAACGTAGGAGGTCTAAAACTCATAAAGTGCTTCAGCTATCGTTCTGTCGTTCGCTTATCAACCAAAGCTTCAGCAAGCACTTGCCTAGAAGTTATAGGCTCGGCTACACCATCCTGTACTGACACCATCGTAGGTCACACCTGCCAAGTTTGTTGTGCATTCATCATTGTAAACACTGCCTAAACAACTAAGCGTACTGTTTCCGCAGGAGGAGGTGTGGGAACCTCAGATGGTGTCGCACTCTAAACAGAACGTTGGGGTTCAGACTGCCCCGCACCACTTCTAGTCGCCTATAAGTGTAAAATACCCAATTTAGCGACTAATAAAAAGGCAAACAACGACTATTTGGAACACGCAGGTTCCGCAAACAAGTGTATTTTCATTCCTAAGTGGACATTCTTGAGTTCATTTTGTTATAACTGTAAGCACATACCCGTGCTCGCCACCCCTCAATAGAATTAGACCACAAATTTGCAGAAGGAATACCGAGACAAGCTGACACCAAATTATAACACCTCCATCTGTCACATGAAATATAATAGAGGGTCTGGTCGGGGCCCTATGCCATATTCCACCGACAGTCGGTGAGATTGCATATTAATATCAAAAGACCAAGCGAATACTAACTCAGAGCATTCTAGCGGAAGCTTCATGGGTTAACTTTTTGAACTCAAGTATCACAGCAATGTCCACTATATAAACACTAGAATGTTCTTACAAAAATACACAAAAGTTACTATCGCCAGCGATAATAACTGTCGCCCGGCGACAGTCAATAGTAGCTAAATTGTTATAGCTTTAAGGCCTTACAATTATTCTTTTGAAGTGTTGTTTACAGACATTGGCATGCAGGCCGGCAACATATGAAAGCAATAAAACTTTTTTTGGCCTTCGAGGGACGGCATAGCTTCAGGGATGCAACCCGCTATTTCCTACTAAACTCTCAAGCACCTTAACAAGGACATTCCACCAGATGGTGGCAAACAAAGCAGCGGTCAGCTTTCAGCTGAGCAATTTATAATGATCCTACCCTATGCCCGGGGCAGCGGTATTCCTTCCCTGCATGCATAATAACTATCCATCGACATATCACAAGAAGGTCTGGTCGGGGCCCTATGCCATATATCATAAGGAGGTCTGGTTGGCTTCCCCTTGCCCATTCAGCTCATTGGTCTTTAAGAGCTCACAGCTCACACTAGCCACACAGTCTCCGAGAGACTGGCTTCGTCAAAAAAATGCTATCCGAAAGCTATCGCCAGCGATAGTCACTATCGCCAGCGATAGTCACTATCGCCTGGAGTTAGCGACTAAACTTTTTTCTGCCTCTACACTCAGCCATAACTGGAACATCAGTCAAGAAAACCCTGTACTATCTTGTAGTGCAAGAAAACTGGGCTTTCACAGCAATCATAGCTCACAGAGAGCTATCTCCAGCGATACTCGCTATCGCCCGCCGATATTCAACAGTTATGGAAATTGTGGTATTTTCTGGGTATTTTCCTAGAGCACACCTCCAATACTTCCTGCTACTCTCAATTCATAGGTACAATCAACAGACCCCGTAATCTACTTGTTTAAACGCGTAGTCTTCTCCGGTCCACAAAATAAAGCATCACCAATCCAGACCAACATGTCTGGATGGACTTCACACAACATCCCTATTTTGTACTGCGATTTCCGGATTCTATATGCAAAACCACTTGCGGATATCACGTATCAATCCATCAAAATTCCCTCGATTCTCCACCTTTTGGTGGGGGATTTCATGCATATGCAAAAAGGAGGACTTCACTTGTCCATGAAGGAAGATCGTTACCCTTGGAGTTCATTTAAGAGCCATGAACGAGCTTTCTATCCAGATGAAAAGGAGCGCCTCACTTTCCCCTTAACGGATCTTACCTCGGTTCTTGATTATGACTCCTTGATCTCCTTCACCAAGCCTTACTAAGCTCAACATCAACCTTCTTCTTCCTTAGCTCTTTTCTCTTAAGAGTTTGGATGAAAAGGAGGAGAGAGAATGAGAGGAAGAGAAATGACATCACTTTTCTCCACTCCTCTGCTTAAGTGGTCTCAGGATTAATCCCAACCACATGATCACTTCATCCAAAGAAAGCAATGACCATGATTTTAGCTGACAAGTCAAAGTTAACACTATCGCAGGGCGATATCCGCTATCGCATGGGCGATATTGTCAGCAGCCACATTGACCCCAGTCAAACACCGCTCTTCGGCTTCCATCCATCAATCTGACACATGTCCAACTATAAGTGGCAGTATCGCCCAGCGATACCCACTATCGTCACTCTGATAGCTCACTCAACGCTTCGTTGAGTGAGTTGATAGCGTCGAGTGCATTGAATGTGTTATGTAACACCTCCCCTGTAATGTCCATATAATATGGGTCCGTCTGAGGCCCCACAACATACAAACTCCACATCTTAAGCATTATAAGATGATATAAACTATCCAACTGAAAACTTAGATTATAAACATAGCGGAAACAAACAGCCAAACTAGAAGTTATCCACTACTACAGGAGTATCCAACGGCCTTAAGGCCTTACAACATTCACAAGTACAAATATTGAAATATTACATCAACATATCAACGTGCTTTAGCACACCTAAGCTACATCAGCATGTAAGCCGGATCACAGTTCATGAAAAAAATCATTCAGCAAAAAATAAGTAAAATAAGAGAGTTCACTTCATGAGGATAAGGCCTTTTTGGCCAACGAACTTGCTCCCACTTGCAATCCTTGCCCTGTAAAAATTGTTGGTAATGTGGGTCAGCAAAGACTGACCTCAATTGTGTAACCAACACATCTCCTCTCGATTATCCCTAGTAGACCTCGGGGCACTCTATTACCCTGTAGGTCAGCACTTCGTATGCAAATATACATGAACATAAAAAGTATCAAAACATTTTTGGATTCCTCATATAACAAACATGTTTTTATGTTAAGCATATAATAAAAAGGGGTCTACTATGTCGCATGTATGCATACTTGGGTTTTACCAAAGGCACCCTATAGCGCTTGAATCTAAAATATCATCACGCATCAACAATCAGGTACTTCCAATTTCTTCTTCGGTGTTCAAGCCGCAAACACATGGGTACTTCCATTTTCCCTTAACAGCATACAAGTAGCCACAAGGAACTCTTGTCAAGGCCCCACCCACTCGTGGGTTTCAAAACACGGGCTTTCCTGCAATCTCTGACTTCTCACGTTAGGATTTCGTCTCACAATCCACAAACCGATGCTAAGAACCCTTGCGAGACCCCACCCGCTCGTGACAACCCAGGCCCAGCTCCTAAGTCCACCGAAAAGGATACCCAGCGGGACCCAGATGGCATCGTCTAGGCTTGTCCAAACCTTGACTTTCTCATCAGTTTCACATAAGGGGACTTGTCTCTTCGAGACACTCTCCACACGTGACTTTGTAATGTCACGGGCTAGCCAGCCGACCACAAAGACAAAGTCGTGCATTAGCACATCATAATCAAAAGCCTTTCTCGCCCTAATCCACCATTCATTCTCACACGAAAACAAGGGTGAAACCACATCACAAACGACATCTTGCCTGTAAATGGATTTCTAGCAAAATCCCTAAGGCTCATTATGCACCATCACTGAGTAAGACTAACGGTTGCGACTACGGCTTCACCCATAATGTCTAATCCACTAGCTGAGCAGATGTCTAATGCAACATCATGCTAGGGACAGACACAATCAACCCGGTGGGTCCTCTTGAACCATGGCAACCCAAACACCTCTCATTTCAGAGATCTTGTGCCTAAATGCTTGAAAGAAAGCAAGAACAATAGGGATGTCATTCACAGATCCTAAAGACAAAGAGGAGAAGTGACATTACCTTACGACTCCTCTTCCTTGTCATGGAAAACTCGACATGCACGGATGAAAATGTGCGCCTTCAAGTACTCTCCACGGATCTGACCTCGAATTGACGATCGGAGTCCCGAAGCTTCGTCCATGGCGGAGAAAGACCTTCTTCTTTCTCCTCCAAACTCTTGCTCTCAACCCTAACTCCCACTTCAAAAGAGAAGAGAATGAAGGTTTAGAACGTTTCAGGCCTTATATGACCTTTGGGCGGAGCATACTGAGCCATAGGATCATATCTTAAGAGAAAACAGATGACCAAGATGCCAAATGATGGAACTGCTCCTGTCTGCTACCGCCGAGCGGTAACTACCTTCCGCGCCACGGTAGGATCCCGAGCCGACGGTACCGTTGGGAAGAAAAATGTTATCGCCAGCGTTAGCCTTTCCATCGTGCGATAGCAAAACAATGCTTCACGATCTACCACTATGCGGTAGAATCCTACCACCATGTGGTACCATTCAATACTCTCAACGCCTAGATACTCAACGCTCTCAATGCCTGGATTCGATTAAACAATGCTAGCGTCGAGCGATAACTACCTATCGCCGCGCGGTAGCTTCTAGAGGCTTAAGATCTGAAAAAATCAGTGTGTTACACGTAGAGTGCATCGAGTGCTATCGCTATCGTCGGTGATACCTACTATCGCTCGGCGATAGCCACCTTTATGTTTTGTTTTACAATTTTTGGGGTGTTACATGTAGAGTACACATGGATGCTTGTTTTTGAAGATATTTTCTAGCCATTGGAATGGAATCCTACATAAATACCAAAGATAACATTCCATATTTATGGATTGCTAAGATTTGTAAGAATCGCTAATTTCTCTAAACCTAATTCTTAGAAATCATGAATGGCTGAGAACTTTCTCTTTCCTGATTTACTATGCTCGAAGTTGACCAACTCGGCGACTTCAACGTTCACGATCAGCGATTCCTAACAAGAAGAAATTTGACATATCACTACTTTAAGATTCTATAAAAGTGTTCTTGATCTAGTGGGATTCTAAAGTTTTCAGATCAAGGTTTTCAAGTTTTCAAGTCTTCTTCTCCAACCTTCATTTCAAGATCTACTCTCTTAGAAGGAAAAATATTGAATCCATTCAGATATGAATAAGATGATTATTTTCAATTTAGAAATTGTATAAACCAATTTTATTATAGGAAGTTTCTACTTCCGAGTTTGTAGATCTGTGTTTTTTGGATCGAGCTATATGAGAGGTTATTCTCCGAGTTACAGGATCGTTATCTTCGAATAGTAGGTGTTAAGGCTCCGAGGTGTAAGATTTTTATAATCTGAGTTTTGGTGAAGTAGTCGAGTCTATCCTAAAGTGCTATATTGGCGAGGCGGGATAGTGGACGTACCTAATCTGGGGAAACATTATAAATCCATGTGTTTGTGTTGTGCTTCTATGTATTTGTTATTACTAATTTTTTATTCCGCTAAAAGACGTAGAAATAAATACTTTCATATATATATATAAGACATATATATAGATGATGATTTCAACATTGATCAAATATAATAATTACAAAAATTTATTTGAAGTTTTCAATCGATAGAGAATATTAGGAAGACGATCATTCATCTACTGCAATAGAAGTTTTTCAAAAAATCAGTCAATCTTCTTCCTGTTCCTGAATCTGAAGAGATTGTCTATATATATATACACACACACACACACATATACATAGACACATATACAGATGACGATTTCAACATCGATTAAATACAATAATTACAGAAAGTGATTGGAATGTTTCAATTGATATTGAAGATTAGGGAGATGATCATTCATCTGCTGCAATAGAAATTCTTCAAAAAATCAATCGATCTTCATCATGTTCTTGAATCTGAAGAGAGAACCAGTTCTTCTTTTTATCTAGGGCTCATCAAGTACTGCAACATATTTAGTGGAGAATAAGAAATCATCTGGATTAAATGGCTTATAATCTTTGAAATTTTCTCAGTCAAGGATTCAGCAAAGTTCCAGTGATTAATTCAATTAGTGTCATAAAGTCCTCAGAAATTTCTACTGAGAGAACTTATCAAGAAAATCATATCTTCTACATATCTCATACTAATTTCTATTTATTTCTTTTTTTGGGTTTGAGAAAAGAGTTTTGAGAATCTCTCTTCAAAGGATTTAGTTTAATGTCCGAGAGACTACTTGTGAAAAGACTTAGACTATATTGGTTCAAGATCTCTTTATCAAAAGATCTAGAGACTGGTTCTGAGAATCTCCTTATCAAAATACTCTGACATAGTGATAGTGAATTTTTATTAAGGGGTAGAAGAGTGGATGTACCCAGATTTCTGAGAACAACTATATTTCTTGTGTTTTCTGTGATTGTTCATTTTCTATGATTGTTTATTTACTGTGTTGTGATTATAATTATTATGCTTTAAATTCTAGTGAAATATCTGTGTGAATGCAAATTCTATGAAAAGTATAGTTAAGATAGATATAATTTTTAATATCTATTCAATCCATCTAGAGAAAACACTAAGGATTTTGTCAACTATTCTCCTTTTTAATTGGTATTAGGAGGACGATAATCAAGATAAGATTAACCTAGAGCAGGTTAATCAAGTAAAGGTTAACACCTTGATTATAAAGATCAGAATAGTTATAGTAGTATATTTTAATCTATTATCAAAATTTCTTCTAATACTTTCAAAGGATTTGCATCCACTAGGATTTTAGTATGTAGTCTTGAAAAGTTTACAATCTGGAAAACCAGAATTAAGTTATATATAAATTATATTGGTGAAATTATTTTTGATTCAATTTTGACAGGACCACCTATGCCTTACATGATGGATTTAGATGACAATATCACTTCAGAACCAGTGCCTAGACGTAAGTGGATGCAAATAAACAATCATAGAAAATAAAAATCATAGAAAACACAAGAAATATAGTGGTTTCCTAACATCTTTCAACATATCCAAGAAATGTAGTAGTTGTGTCGAACTCTGGCTTCATTCTAATTGAATGTCGACTTTACTCTATAATCGACGTTACGAAGACAACATATCGAAGTATGCGTCGATATAAAGCTTTAAGTAACGTCAACTAATTTTATTTTGTTGCTCTGACTGCTTGTCAAAGCAACATCAATATTAAGTCGAAGTTGGCCCGACTTATAGTCGATGCATGTTAGCTTTAATTGAATTTCCTTTAAGATACAGTGTGCCCTTCTTATGTCCTTTACTCTAGTGATATCCTAAAATTTCTAAGACCATATTAGCCTTTTTATATATCATGAGTAATAAACATATGATGTAAAATCACTCAAAATATAAATTGTTAAGATAAATCATAATAGTTTTTTCCAACATAAACTGCCGCTAATAGTGAAGTTTTACTGACATCAAACCGGTCACATGGTTTTTTACCCACTTGGGAATTTTTTTCACATTAAAGATGTCTTGTGAATTTTTTACTTACTCTGTGACTCTTTGCGCGCACGACCACTCCACGGGCTAAGACGGCCTATTTTAATCCGGTCTATCAAGATCGTTGAGTTGGACGCAATAGACATTATTAATGTTTCACCAATTATAGTTTTTTTTTCCTTTTTCAATATAACATAGTTAAAGTTTGAACTAGTTTCAGAAGTGACCAAGACCAATAATAGCGCAAGATTCACATGCCCCACCTTGCACAATTTACTGTGCATTGTGTTGTCCACTGCAATGTACATTTACGTGCACTATTATTGTTCTCAGACCCGAGCTTGCCTACTGTTTGAATAACTCCTCTTTTATATGAGGCATTTCACAATGGCTTTTAAATTCAGGTTTTTTGTTTGGAAGTATATTTCTAAATTTGTGGTTAGTATGCTCAAACTTTGCTATTCTTCATATTTTTAGTCTTAAAAAATAAATTTTAAAGCTTCTACAAAAACATGGAAATTTTCAAAAGGCGATTGTTAACCGCAACCCAGTTTTGGCTATCCGTACCCAAAATCGTTTTAAAAAAACCTTTTACCAAAACTTTAATCGCAACCCTATTTCTTCGCCTTCTTCTTTCCTGATTCACGGAAGAACCCGTCTCCCCCAACTTGCAAACTCCGCCTCTCGTATCCCTACTCCCCGAGCCGCTCCCCATTCCGGCAATCGATCGCGGGAACCGATCCCGTCTTCGACATCAGATCACAGAAGCCACTCCGTCCCCTTCAGGTAATCTCCCATCCTTCACTCTCTGCTAGTGCTGACTCTAGATTATGTATGCTTTCCCAACAGAAATTATAGCTTGAACAACTTAGATTTCAATAATATTTCTACTATCACCACTCAAATAATCACACTAGTGTCGTCCTAATAGTGATTTTCTCCTAATAGTGATTTTTTATAGCGTACCTTCAAGCATATTGCATAGTATTTTCTAGGAAGTTTGTATAAGTCTTACATATTTGAACAATGTAAATCACCTCATATTCAATATCTTTTGTAAGCATCTCCATTAGTATTATACAGTTCATAGGTAAAGTTTGAAGGATTTATGCAAATAATTGCATAATTTTAGTTGTTAGGGGAAGGAGATAAAGTGCTTTGATACGTGAAACACTTTGAAGATTAGCTTTTTATAGACAATAAGTCCAAGCTTTAAAATGAGCAAGTGCTTTTGTAAGACCCCTTTTTTTAAACATCGGGGTCTTTGGCCCAGAACCGCCGCTTTGTGGTGAAGCCTTTACGCCCTGAAGGGTCATCGCCACAAAGCGCCGATTCTGCCGGCCAATTCGATCACGGAAAAGTAGCATAATAAAGTAAACGCAAGTCCATAATAAAATCACATATTAGAGTAATAAAATCTCCACAAAGGGAGAGTCCACAAAATATAAAAGTACTGAAACTAAGGGCTTAAGCCCGATACATCAAATCCTCACTATATAGTCACTCAAGCGGAAACAAAATAAATCACTACTGAGATCAAGGACTCACAGTCCCACCTGTCTGAACTCCTGAGCTAGATTGCCCTATCTCCAAACGGGCCGACCTCCGGGGCTGCTCCTCCATGTTGGGCTCAACTATCCCCTAAATGATGAGGTCCGAAAACCGTTAGTCTATAAGACTAAGTCCTATCATCTCCCACCCCTTCCCCTATGGCCCCTAGGCACCGAGCGGAGAGGAAGAAAGGGGAGGACTTGAAGTTGGAGAGTAATCAAGAAGTAGATGACAGCGGACCTATAATAGAAATTTTATAGTACATGTGGCAGTAAAGTAAAGTATGAAAAGTAACCTTAACTTATGTGGTGAAACGCATAAGCCAAGGGATCGTCTGCAGGGCTCCCATCATATAAAGAGTCCCATACAAATTTATACGTTGGGGTGTCGGTTATTAACAGCAATATATATATATAAAAGAATTAGACCTTAGTTTATAAACTTTCCCACACAAGCTTATAGACCAAGGGGTCGTTATGCAAGTCCCATTGTGTAAGCGTCCCATACCACTTATATAATTGGTGACAGGGGTTATATGAAATGATTATGCTATGATATGCTAGTGGGTATGAACATGCAAGAGCAACTCACCCACCCGACTCTGTGTACACAGACCTTTAGTTCCCCCTTTTTGGAGCCGTAACCTCCCAGGATACCTCCGTAGTGGCAGACGGAAGCGGTGGGTTGGGCCTCGCCCACCTTTAAACTAGTAAAGCACTAGCGCTCAGACCTATCGTACGCCTCAACGCTTGGTGCACGAAGCGGACACCTGTGTACTCTTGCCGGCTAGGCACACCGGACTTCTGTTAGCGAAGTGTTAACCACACTTGCCGATTCAGCATATTGGTGTCGGTGCATCGACCCTCCAATACCGAAGACACACCATCTTAACCTTTTTTTCTTTATGCACATGCAATATTTAACGTGTCCAACAACCGAGCCAAAGCTCCGCGGACCAAACTATCCGAATCAAAACTAACCGAGCCTAAGCTCCCAATAATCTTCCTGTGCTAATAGTGTTTGTGAAATGTGGAACCCTAATTACTAAGTTACTCTTTCTGTTTGTTAATACAGTTTACGTTAACCAAGGACTGCCCCCGGCATACCCCGTGAAGGGCTCTCAAAGGGCACTAGGAACTATGATGGTAGCTGAATCTCATCGTTCCCTTTCGTATGACACTTATTGTTGTTGGTTGATTCCATTTACCCATTCCATTCTCATATTACAGTAGGCTAATCCTAGGGTGATTTTGACTCTTCCTCTCCTCGGGGAAGACGATCTTTCGTTGAACCCGAGCACCTCTAAACTCTAGCCCAACCACTTCTCACTACCCTTCCTATCCTTCTATGGTGAACTCATCCACATCTATCCAACCCAGCAAAATGACTAACTCCTACACCATGTCCAATCATATCCTATCGCAATTAACCCAATTAGCCAAATGCAGACCAACCTTGGCTATATGTCGAACCGGATAGGTGATAATCCAAATAAGCATCCAAATTCCCTAAATTATTTACTGGAGACTTATCATGGCACAAATAAAGTAAATCCAGAAAATTGTAATTTTCCTAATTTTTTTTGCATTTAATTAATTTCCTTAAAGCTTCCAAGGGCTACCAGTTTGAACATGAACAACCCTAAGTACTCATGCAAGATGCCTAACAAAATTATGATAAATATTAGGTTAACTCAGTAATATAAATCCAAGGTATCATAATATTTATAGCATCTAAGGGGCCCTAAAACTATTTTAGAAATAATTTCTATCTTTCCTTATTAATGAATCAAGTACAGAAAATTGTCATCCAAAAATTATGAATTAACTATATTGAGCTAATACGACTTTAAAAACATCATTGGCCAAGTTTCATAATTTTTCAGCAGGGATTAAACTCTGAATAAAATAATTATCAAAAAAACTCAATATTATGGACCTGTAAGGAAAGTACTGTAATCAACCCTCTAAAAATTATGAATAAATTCCTACAAGCATATTTTGTCCTAAAATCATCTATGCCATAGTATCATAATTTTTCAATAGATATATCATCTATGAATAATTTTATACCACCAAAGCCCCTTTTTAACATTTGTGCATGATGTATTAGATTTGATCAATCAAAAAGTATACTAAAAATCAGGAGCAACAATTTTAACTCAATACATTCAATGCCAAAGTTTCATGGGGTTTCAATTAACAGAATGATTTTTAATAAATAAAACATTATTTAGGACTATATCATACCTAACAAATGAAGTACCAAAAATATTGCTCATAAAATTCCAGAAAAAATACTAAGGGTTCTTTCTACTTTAGAACTCATGCTCCTTAACTTTCACACCCTTTTTATGAGTTATATTGGCTTGTGTTATACAAAGGTGATTCTACCCTAACACCAGGGTTGGGGTTTTGAGGTATCTACCTAACCCAAAATTCTATAAGACTCCTTCCAGAGGTCTTAGGTTACACTACCTTAAACTCTACTGAGTTACAAGGTCATACAAGGGTATTTGCCTTTATGCCCTTCACATCACCCAAAAGCCCTTCCTTAGGGTTTGAGTTTGAACCCTAGTGTAAATAAGCCCTAAATCACACCATTTTCCTTAAGAAGATGACATTGGTCATACTAAGTCAGTGCCCAAAACCCCGGCCTCTGTTGAGATGAGTTGACCACTCCAAACCCATGGTGCAGTTTTTAATCAAAAACACCTCCTTAAGGCCAAACTAGGGTTTGGTGATTCCCTAACTAAAACTCATCCAAATGAGTTGAAATTTTGTACAGAGCTAGGAACCTATACCAGGGACCACTCACAAGAATTTGGGAGGGTTTTGAGGTCATTAGACCACTTAATTAAAATACCCTAGCATTTTAAAATAAAAATAGAAACTTTAGGCAAGGTATCTCCAACAAAATCCTATTTTTGGACAGACCCTAGGTATAGCTACGTTAGACCACCTGCCCAAATTTCATGTCATTTGGACAAGGGATGAAGGGTGGGCATCCATTTGAATCTCAGGACAGCCTTAGGTACAGGTCCCACCAAAATGGGTGCCCTGGTCCAACCAGAAGTCCAAATTGGTCCAAATAAATTTTGGATTAAATAGACACATAGGGCTACAAAGTTCATGTTGGTGACTTTTTCATCGGAGGGGCCTAAGTATTTTGTTTATTTAATTTAAAGTAACCCGAAATCTGTGACAGAAAAATTAAAAAAAACTAATTAATAAATTCTTTAGCACTAATACTATAGCATGAAACCGATGGAATCGGTTCATCCTCAAGCTTCAGCCGACGGCCCAGATTTGCCCGTCCTGGGCTGACTTGCGAGCTGGTTTCCCGGCCACCCGTCCACTTCCCCGGCCAGCCACCGCTACCACCTCCTTCGTGGATGTGGTGGCTATCCTCAGCCGGCGGCATGGCCGCCGGAGACGCCTTTTCCAGCGATTCTACCAAGCTAACTTTTGGCCGAAAACCATGAAAACTTCCATTTGGATCGGGCTCAATTGAGCCCAAACCTTGGCCCTAGTGATTGCTATGAACTATCCATGGGAAAAGAAGTGGAGGAGGACCTTTGCCGGCGGCCTGAAGGAGCGATGATCGTCAGGGAAACCATTTTCGATGGTGGCGCCGCTCGACTTCTGCAACTGTACAATGGGAGGGCTCGAAATCTTCAGTAAAAGGTCGGGAAATGTTCCTCTTGGGCTACTGGTGGTGTTTAAAGGTTCAGTTGAGGAGGGGAGAGGACAAAACTGCAATGGCCATTAATGCCATTGAAAGCTTGGGCTCGGGTTTGGGGGAGGGGGCTGAGTCAGCCCCTTGGTTGCCTGGAAATGGCTGGAAACTTCTCCCCTTCCCCATGGGAGTTGAATCCAGCCATTAATGGTGGCCTTTGGCCTCCCTTGGCCGGGTTTGACTTGCCCCTTCACTCTCTCTTTTTCTCTCTCCTCCATAACCATGGAAATGGAGCTTATCTCTCTCTCCTAGTCACCAGGTTGACTTGGTCAACCTTGGGGTCTATTGGTAGCCCACACATACACATAATATTCCTAATGAAGCTATATGAAGGGGCTTGAGCTTATGCTAGCTCATTTGGGCTAGGATGACCCAAAGTAGGCTTGGGTAGACTTTGGTCCTTTTGACCTTTAGGGTTGCCCCTAATGGGTCCCTGGTGATCCATTATGAAAGTGAGGGTAGATACAACTCTAGAGGAGGGGTGAATAGAGTATTCAAAAATTATGATACCCTACTCAACTCCCTTAGAGTTAATTGCGGAATAAGTTTATTGATATTGAAACCCTAGAGCCTAACACAAAGTGTAGTGCACAAGAGAGAGCTAACTGTAATTACAGTTAAGCTTGGGTCCTAACACAGCAACTAGCAATCCTAGTTATTTCTATTCACAACCACAGTGCAATAAATTAAATGAGCAACACAGACGATGCAAGGAATTTATAGTGGTTCCCTCTAAATAGGTACGTCCACTCTTCTACCACCCTGGTAGGAATTCGCTATAGGTTTTTGTTCAGGTGCCCTGCCACCAACTGATCTGCTTCAGGTAGATCAAGTAGACCCTTTGAGCTTTTGATCAGGAGCTCAATATCCAACACAGGTTTTTGGTCAGGTGCCCTGCCACCAATGGTTCACTTTTGAAGGGAGTAATAACCCTTTGTACAGGAAGTTGAGAGAGTTAAGGCTTCTTCTCTATTGTTGAACAAATTAGAGAAACTAGTGGATTGCACAGAGCTAGAAAGCTCTAAAGAATCAAGGCTCCCCCTGGCTTAGAGAATATCCAGGAAGGAGTCTTGCTTCAGGGTGCAGGAACTCTTTAGAACTAAGACAAAGAATTGTCTTGAGGTTCTGAAGGAGAAGCTTGAAGAGGATTCTGAATGTTCTTCTTCAAACAGCTTCCTTTCTTCTTCTTCTTCTTCTTCTAAAGGCCTCTGAGTGAAAGTCTTCCTGTAAGCAGGATGAACTCAGGATGAAGAAGAATGTAGAAGAGCTTTGATCTTCTCAGTTGAATGTGAAATTCTGAGAGCTGTAGAACTTTCTTGCTTTCTCTCTTTTTCTATGCTGCTGAGTGTATGTGTTCTGTATTAGTTCTATCTTGTGAGTTCTGAGTAATTTCTTCTTTCAAAAGAAGCTCTTTTTATATGAGCCTTTGCAACGGCTCTAATTTGAGTTTGAATCTTTGTCTTCTTCTGGCATCAGCAATCTGGGCTGCAAAAAGCATAAAGCAAAAACAAATCCTGCAGACAGACTTACTATAAGAGGATAAAGCTTTCTAAGAAGCTGCATAACCAATCAGATAAGAAGGGTGTAGGAAAAAGGTCACATCAGAAAGAACTCTTTACAGCCAGAGAAGACTTTCTGAGTCTAACGGCTATAAAGGACAGCCTAGCAGATAAAGCAGAAAATGCATTTCAACTAATAAGACAAAACACTTTGTTAGATAAAGATTGGCTCATGCATAAGGAATGGAGCAGAGATTGCATGGAAATAATATCACAAATTTACAGAAATAATATGCCAAATAAATATGAAATAAATCATAGAAAAGAAGAGGACAAAATTATTAAAGACATACAGCAAAACGTCGAACAACCCTCGGAGATCGTCGACCGAAGCACAGAGATCGTCGACCTATCAGACAGATAGTCGAACGATACAGATAGTCGAACTACCCAAGCAGATAGTCGAACTATCAGGACAGATAGTCGAGCTATCAGATAGTCGACCTATCAAGTCAGATAGTTTAACTACCAAAGAGAACAGATAGTCGACCTATCAAACAGATAGTCGAGCTAACAAAGAAAACAGATAGTCGACCTATCAAACAGATAGTCGAACTATCAAAGAAAAACAGATAGTCGACCTATCAAACAGATAGTCGAACTATCAAAGAAAACAGATAGTCGACCTATCAAACAGATAGTCGAACTATCAAAGAAAGCAGATAGTCGACCTATCAAACAGATAGTCGAACTATCAAAGAAAACAGATAGTCGACCTATCAAACAGATAGTTGAACTATCAAAGAAAGCAGATAGTCGACCTATCAAACAGATAGTCGAACTATCAAAGAAAACAGATAGTCGACCTATCAAACAGATAGTCGAACTATCAGATAGTTGAACTATCCAAGCAGATAGTCGAAACTATCAAGCAACACAGATAGTCGACCTATCAAACAGATAGTCGAACTATCAGATAGTTGAACTATCCAAGCAGATAGTTGAACTATCAAGAAATCTGTCTGGTCAAAAGACGTCGAGCGGGGTTCGACGATCGGCGAGGCAGATTCCACAGAACGTCGAGCTACCAAGAGTTAAACTAACTCAGAGATAGACGATCTGCTGACAGACAAACGTCGAGCAACTGATAGACGATCGTCGAACAGTCGATAGACGATAGTCGAGCGGCGTTCGACCATAGTCGAACAAAAAACAACTTAACCAAATTTACATCTGGAAAAGTGACAACTCTAAATCTAGAGCAAACTAACTAAACAACTAACCTTTGACCATAGATAAATCTTGGGTCAAGAGACAGAAAGAGAGGACTGAACTCAAATCAAAACTAGGGTACCAACAATCTCCCCCTATTTGAGTTAAGTCTCTCAACAACAAATAAACACAAAACTAACTACTGAAAATAAATAAAATGCATGAAGGGAAATATTTAAGCAGATAACATTAATCAAACAGATAAGAAAATAACAGTCAATCAATGAAATTTATAAGGAGCTTCAGAATTAGGTTTAGGTTCAGAAGAACTAGGAATAAAAGTAATCTTCCTAGAAGGATCTAGAGCTTCTTTCTTTGACAACTTTAAATCTTGCTCTCCAATGATTTTAGTTTCTGATGCCCTTGGGACAACTACTTCAGGATGCTTTTCCATGTATTTTGAAGGGTCAAATACCTCAGGTCTAACCTGGAATTTATCAAGATCCTTCATTCTGAATTTTGACATAGTGGTTAATCCTGCAGTGTCTTTACCTTCAGCTTTAGCTTTCTTAATTTGGGCTGAACCAACAAGTTCAAGAAATCGAGCCATCCTGAAATCAGGATCAAGCTTTGGGCTTTCATACACATTTTCAGAGGTTGTATCAACAGGTTTCACAGCTTTAAATTTAATAGACATATCTAGCAGACTTTCAGCTGGCTCTTTATCCTGAATAACTAGAGAAAAAAAAGGAGGAGCAAACTCAGCAAATTTCTTGCTAGATTTTTTAGAGAAAATAATTCTTTTACCTTTTGAAACAGCCTTCACTGCATGATCTGGCTTTGGAGAGGTTGTGCTCTTGAATTCTTTGGAAGGAGGAGGAGAAAAAGTTGGTTTTTGATAAACCACCTCCTTCACTTGTTCCTTTACATCAGCATCATGTCTTTGATAACCAGATTGCGTTCTGCCTTGATATCCTTGAGAACTTTTCCTTTGAGATGACTGAGATGGGTTAAACCTGTCAGACTGAGCAGAAGGATTTGCAGATAGGTTTCTAGAGGCTCCTGCACTGGGAGGTGGAGGAGGAGGACCTCTAGGAGTCCATCTTGGGGCAGGACTGTCATACCTCTTTGACTTCTTCCTTAACTTCTGCTGATTCTTAGAAAATGCCATCCAGTGCTGGAATTCTTTAGATTTAGGATCAATGCCTTTCAAGATATAGTAGGGGACATCATTGTCAGGATTTGGAGGAGGAGGAGCCACAGCTTTACTTTTCTTCTTAGCAGATCTCTTTCTCTTGGACTCATCAGATTCATCAGAATCATCTTCATCCTCAGAATTTGAAGAAGGAGGAAGATCATACGGATCAATTGCCTCTTGCACAGCTCTTTCCTTCTCTTTTAAGGCAGCTCTTTCTAACTCTTCTTCTATGGCATCCTGTTCCAGAAGAGTGTCTAAATCTAATCCAGGAGTGTCATCCCAGACAGTGGACTTTTCAATTTGAATTTCTGAAGCCTTTTCTTGTTCATCAGCAACTATCATGGGGACCAGTTCTTCTTGCACTGCTAGCTCAGAATCTTGAACAATTGGTTCTGGTTTCAGTTTGAACTTCTGGAGCTGGTTGGTGATCAAGCTCTTGGACATCTAATACTTCTTCCATTATATCTGTAGTATTATGAACAAAAATTTGCTAAATGACATCGAATCATTCCTTCCAGGTATTCCCATACTAGCATGTCAGTTATCAAGTCTAAAAAATGAGTAAAAGGGATACCTTCAGAATTTTCCTTTGAATGTCCTAACTCCCATAATTCATTTAGGAAGGAAGTAATAACTCCTTCTAGGTAGAGGGCAACCAGGGGAGTGGAGCATTCTTCTAGGCATACTTTGACAATAAACTCAGATTTCATTACAGCATCAGAAATATCTTTTTCAGACAATGGAGGAGGAGCTGATTCTTCTATCTCTTTCTCTGCAACTGCAAGAGGATCTGCTGGAAGGGAGGCCAAGGGCAGCTCAGAGGCATCTTCATAAAGCATCTCCCCCTGCCTGATTTCAGTAAAAAAACTGAAACCAGACCCCTAGATGAAAAGGGCTCAGCAGATTTTGAGAGGGCTTGGATGGCAGCAGTCAAAGAAGAGATGGAGGATGCAAGGGGAGCAATTGCCTCTTCAATCATGATTTTGATTGAAGGGGTAATTAACTCCAGGATGCTAGAGATGAATGCTGGAGTGATTTCAAATGATGGAGGGGGAATCACAATGGATGGATGAACAGCAGAAGATGGAAGATCATCAGGAAAGGCAATTTCCTGATGAGAAGGAGAGTGAACTGGAGAGTGATGGGTGGAAGTAGGATGATCAATATGATCTGAAGGAGGAATTGGCGACTGAGGAGGAGTAGATATCTCAGAAACCAACAAATCAAAACTAGGATGAGATATCCTAGCAAGATGAGAAGGGAGAGGAGATGCTGAAGGTGATGCATGGAGAATTGTAGATGAATCAGGAAGATGAGAGGCAGAAGGTCGTACTTCAATTGAAGTTGATGGAACTTCAACTGAAGTAGACGATAATGCAGATGAAGAAGATGGAGCGGAGAGAATGGCTGAGCCTGCTTCTTGAAGGAGGGGAGCGACTGAAGCAGTCCTGGTGCTCTCAGATGCAGCTGGAGCAGCCCCTGCAGGAGCGGGCTTCAGAAAACTTCTCTTCCTCTTGACGAACAGGGTTGGGTCCATCTTTTTGCTGGCATTTATTGAAGTAGAGACTGAGACCAATAAATGGGGATATTTCTCCTTTAGAAAAATCCCAACCACCCTACCCAGGGTGACTTCCTTCTTACTATTCTTTTTCTTGATCAAATCAAACAGAACTCCTGCCCAATTAATTTGCTTCTTATTCACAATTGCACACATCAGTGCAAACTGCTGCCTGGTAATATTGTCATGGGCAGAGTGCTTTCCCAATAGCACTTTTCCGACGAGTTCAGCAAGGAACTTAATCTTAAACGGAAAATTTACCTTAAGCAGCTTAGAGGGAATGCCTTCGACATGTCCCAGTTCAGTCAGCATCCTTCCAAACTCAGGGGTATCTTGCTCATAATCTTCTTCCCCATTTAACAATCCAAAAATTTCAGTTAAAATGGCGGGAGTCAAAATTACCTCTTCTCCGCCAATTGTTCCGGTCATAGAATCGTCATTTGAAGACGAAGTAAATGCCCATTCTTTAATCTCGGTAATGTTTATCTTTATTCTTGTTGACATGAGCCTTTCCAATCCTTGATCTTTGCACAAGTTGAGAATTTTCACTATAGCAGATTCGCAGCAACTGAAAGAATCGAAATCCACACTGAAGCCTGCATCGAACTTCACTACGGACAAGAGGGCTGGAGCAATCGCCATTGAAGAGGCTGGAGAAGACGAGAAAGACGGCGAAGACGAAACGGCAGAAATCGCAAGACAGGGAGCAAGCAGAAAGACGGAATGCGAAAAGACGCTCTCCGTCGACGATAGAAAGAAAGATCTCTTAACCTAGATCAACCATCAGTTTTATATTAAACCAGCGATCGTCGATCTATTTAAAAGATACTGGAGATGATGGTCGAACGGTCGTTCGACGATCGTTCCTGAAGCAGAGTAGTCGATCCATCGTTCGACTATTTCTGTCTTCACAAACAGCAAGCTGTCGTCAACCATAGATCGACGATAGGCTCGACCTGTTCGACTATCTTCGAACGTCGGTCGACGATCTTCAAGCAGATAAGCTATCATCAACCATAGGTCGACGATAGGCTACATCTGATCGACTATCTTCGAACGTCGTTCGACGATCTTCAAACAAGTTTCAACAAGGCAGACGTCACACTTAGTCTCTTCCATTAATCATGCCTAGTTGAACCAAAAAGAACAGATGCTTCTGTTCATCTAAGGGCTTGGTGAAAATATCACCTCTCTGAAGGTCAGTGGATATGAACTCAAGGCTGATCTTGTTCTTTTCCACACAATCTCTCAGGAAATGGTGTCTAATCTCAATGTACTTGGTTCTAGAGTGGTGCACAGGATTTTGTGCAATAGATATAGCACTGGTACTGTCACAAATGATTTTTGTGTTCTTGTGTGTGTACCCATAATCCAAAAGCTGGTTTTGAATCCACAGGATCTGTGAACAACAACTAGCAGCTGCTATATAATCAGCCTCTGCAATTGAAGTTGAGACAGAAGCCTGCTTCTGACAGAACCAAGAGACCAATCTCTCTCCCAAGAACTGACAAGTTCCTGAGGTACTTTTCCTGTCAACTCGACAACCAGCATAGTCAGAATCAGAGTATCCAATTAACTCAAATTCTGATTCTGCTGGGTACCAAAGTCCTAGATTTGGACATCCCTTCAGGTATCTCAAGATTCTCTTGAGAAGAATCAGATGAGATTCCTTGGGGTTGACCTGGAACCTAGCACACAGGCATGTAGCAAACATTATATATGGCCTACTTGCAGTTAAATAAAATAGGGAACCAACAATGGCCCTATAATTCTTTTGATCAACAGGATTTCCCTGATCATCAGAATCTATAACTACATTAGTAGCCATAGGTGTATGCATTGCTGAAGCATCAGCCATCCCAAACTTCTTTACCAATTCCTTGGCATATTTGGATTGGGAGGTGAAGATGTCATCAGCATCTTGCTTTACTTGGAGACCAAGAAAGTAAGACAGTTCACCCATACTACTCATCTCAAACTTAGAATGCATCAAGTCAGAGAACTTTTTGCACAGTTTGGGATCAGTGGAACCAAAAATAATGTCATCCACATACACTTGAACTAACAGGATTGTGTCCTTGTGGTGCTTGACGAAAAGTGTTCTATCAACTACTCCCCTAACAAAGTTGTGCTCTAACAGGAAACTAGCTAGAGTCTCAAACCAGGCTCTGGGTGCTTGTTTGAGTCCATAAAGAGCTTTTTGCAACTTGAAAACATGTGAGGGCTGAGTTGAAGAAACAAACCCAGGTGGTTGTTCAACAAATACCTCTTCCTTTAGCTCACCATTTAGAAAGGCACTTTTGACATCCATCTGAAAGACCTTAAACTTCATATAGGCTGCATAGGCTAAGAAGATCCTTATTGCCTCTAGCCTTGCAACAGGAGCAAAGGTTTGGTCATAATCTATACCTTCCTCCTGTCTGTAGCCCTGAGCTACAAACCTAGCTTTGTTCCTTACAATGATTCCATTTGCATCCAACTTGTTTCTAAACACCCACTTGGTGCCTATGATCAGTTGGCCTTTAGGTCTTGGAACCAAAGTCCATACTTTACATCTTTCAAACTGATTGAGTTCCTCTTGCATAGCAATGATCCAGTGGGGATCTAGCTCAGCATCTTTAATGGTGAGGGGCTCAATCTGTGAAAGGAAACAAGCATGCATCACATCCTATCTTAATTGATGTCTTGTTTGAACACCAACTGATATGTCTCCAATCACTTGAGATGTAGGATGATCTCTAAGTGTGACAACATCAGCAGGTGGGATGTGATCTTCAGCAATAGTTGGGATTAATTCCTCAGGAGGAATTTGATCTACTATTGGTGATACAGTAACAACTTCTGCAAAGTCTTCATCACTGTCTGATTCAGTGATATGAAGAGTTGATAGATGGAGAATCTCTTGAGTTACATCTTTACTAGATTCTGGTACCTGCAATGAACTTGAGGAAGGAGAATTTTCCTTCTCCTTGTAAAACATCTGGGATTCATCAAAAGAAACATGAACAGATTCCTCAATTTTAGAAGATGATTTATTTAATACCTTATAAGCTTTGCTTACTTGGGAATATCCAAGAAAAATTCCCATTGAAGCTTTTGCTTCAAATTTTCTAAGGTATTCTTTATTATTATTATGAATATAAACTACACAGCCAAATACTCTAAAATAATTTATTTTAGGTTTCTTTCCTTTAAGCAACTCATAAGGAGTTTTACACTTAAGCTTGTGTATAAGACTTCTGTTCAGCACATAATTAGTTGTGCTAACAGCTTCTGCCCAATAGGAGAGAGGCATGTTAGCATCTGCCAATAATGTTCCTGCAGCTTCAATCAGGGTTCTGTTTTTCCTTTCCACTGCCCCATTTTGTTGGGGAGTTCTAGGAGCTGAGAAGCTATGTTTGATACCTTCTCTCTCACAGAATTCTTGCATGAGAAGAGAGTCAAACTCAGTACCATGATCACTTCTGATCAAGGACACATGAGTAGAGTACTCAGTCTGCACACATAATAGAAAATCTGTAAGGGCTTTGAAGTTATCAGCCTTAGTTCTCAAGAAGAACACCCAACTGAACCTAGAGAAGTCATCTACAATGACTAGGGTGTAATACTTCCCTCCTAGACTCTGTACATTTATTGGTCCAAAAAGGTCCAAATGTAATAAATACAGGATTCTAGGAGAATCACTTTTATTTACTGATTTAAATGAATTCTTGGTTTGCTTGCCTAATTGACAAGCCTTGCATAGGCTCTCCTTCTTGTAGGGGCAAGAAGGTAAACCTCTAACAAAGTTGTATTTAGATAACCTAGATATGTTCTTGAGGTTAACATGGCTAAGCCTTTTATGCCATAATGTATTGTTATTTGTTACTTCATTAAATAAGCAGATTTCAGAGTGAGTTGAGTTAAAATCTACTAAATAAATATTACCTTGTCTAATACCTACTAACACAACATTATTATTTAAAGTAATATTACAAAGAGAGTTAGAAAATGATACTTGGTATCCAGCATCACATAACTGACTTACTGAAATGAGATTATGCTTCAGTCCAGTTACATAAGCAACTCTCTTGAATGTTATAGCTCTAATTGTAATCCTGACATAGCCTTCAGTTTGACCACAGCTTGAATCTCCAAAGATCACCTTTGGTCCAAGCTTGGCCTTGAACCTTGAAAGATTTTCCTTATTTCCTGTCATGTGCTTGGAGCAGCCACTATCCAAATACCACCTCTTTTGAGTGATAGGATAGGTCTTCACCTGCAAATAAATCAATTAAACAAAGTGGACCCAGGTAACCTTGGGTCCCTTGTTTTTCACATAAGAAAAACTAGAAATAAATGAAAAAGCAGGTTGAGGATGATAACCTAACGGGTAAGATCTCCTAGGTGGGATACTCCATGCAGATGATAGCTCAATGAACCTAGGGTGGTTTCTAAAGTTCTGGTTGAAGTTTTGAAATTCATATTGACAACGTCGATCAGCGTTCGACGATGGATGCTCAGATCGTCGAGCTTCGTTCGACCACTGAGCCTGCGATCGTCGAGCAGCGTTCGACGCTTTTTGTATTTCCTTAAACTTTTGCTTCCTCTTTTATCTCTTAGCTTTATTTAAAGCTTTATTAACCTGATTAACTTGCTCAGTGTTCTTTATTCCACTAGCTGAAATAAAGTTCACTTGAGTTGAAATATGATTTTTAAGAATAATTGGGGGTTCACTAGATGAAGCTCCTAAGCCTAATTTGTTATTGTCTGACCTAGTGTTAGACATGCTAGTTATTTCAAGAAACTTAAGGCTTCTACCATTCAGAGACTCTTCTAACCTTTTTGACTTAGCTAATTCATTCTTAAGGAATTTTATTTCTTCACTAGAATTAGTGAGTTCTGCTGTTAACCTAATGTTTTCATTAGAAATAAATTCAGATTCAGCAAGTTTATTTCTAAGGTCCTTAATTTCCTTTTCAGAACTAATTAAATCTAAACACAAAGATTTAAAATCTGATTTAAATTCAGTAGATGTAAAATCGTAAGAAGACAATACCTCATCTTCTGTTGGCATTTCTTCATCAGAATCTGAACTCTCTGCAGCTGAGTGATTGCTGCAGGCATCAATTGCCATCAGGCAAACTTCCTTTGCCTTCTTCTCTTTCTCATCCTCATTGGAGCTTGAGGAAGAAGATTCCTCATCAGAATCGCTCCAGGTTTCAGCAACGAAACCTCTCTCCTTCTTTTTGTTCTTGTAGGAGGAGGGCTTGGAATGCTTCCTGTGCTGTTCTTTTTCCTTCCTTTTCTCTTTATTCTTTTCCTCTGGACACTCTGGTAGAATATGTCCAGGCTTCCTGCAACCATAGCAAATTATTTCTTTAGCAGGAGAACGATCATACCTTGGTTTATCTTCATATCATGAAGATTTCTTTCTGAAGTCTTTTCTTCCCATCTTGAGAAACCTCTTGGCAAATAATGCCATTAGTTCCTCATTGGATTGGCTTCCTTCAGAAGCTTCAGCAGCTTTGAGAGCAAGAGATTGCTCTTTTCTTGTTGGGGTTGGAGTCTTTGCTTCAGCCTCAGCTTCCCTGGACTTCAGCACTTGCTCAAAGGACTTGAGCTTGCCGAGAAGGGCTTCTGTTGAGATTTCTGTTGTGCTTCTGGCCTCCTTGATAGGCCAGATCCTCAGATCCCATGTGCTAGGGAAGCACATAAGAATCTTATCATTGACCTCTATCAATGATATATCCTTGTCAAAAGTCCTCAGCTCATTGATGATTGAGCTGAGCCGAGTGTACATAGCTTCAACTGATTCAGCATCAGTTTTCTTGAAGTTTTCATACTGGGAGATAAGGTTGGACCTTCTGTCCTTCCTTTTATCAGCTGAACCAGCCACAATCTAGTTCAGTGTATCCCACATAGCTTTTGCTGAGGGACAGTCAGCAACTTTCTGGAATACTTCATCAGACATTGTCTGAGCCAGAATATTCATTGCTTTGGCATCTGCTATCTTTGCCTTTTTGTATTCATCGTTGTAATCTGGAGGAGGCACTGCACTCATATCAGTTGATGATGAAGCAGTAGCTGCAGTAGGTGCTCTTGGTGGTCCTGTCAAAATAGAAGCAAAAAATACTCTCATCAATAGAGTTCATATATAACTTAATCCTTGCCTTCCAGATGCTAAACTTAGCTAAGTTGCATGCTGGAGGTCTGGTGCTAGAGTAATCCTTGGACTGGGCCATGAAGTGAATAGCTATAAGCTTGGTATCTATCAGGATCTTGTGGCTTAGGTGTTAGCCTATACAGTCAGTCAACCTCCCTCTGATACCAATTGAAAGTGAGGGTAGATACAACTCTAGAGGGGGGGTGAATAGAGTATTCAAAAATTATGATACCCTACTCAACTCCCTTAGAGTTAATTGCGGAATAAGTTTATAGATATTGAAACCCTAGAGCCTAACACAAAGTGTAGTGCACAAGAGAGAGCTAACTGTAATTACAGTTAAGCTTGGGTCCTAACACAGCAACTAGCAATCCTAGTTATTTCTATTCACAGCCACAGTACAATAAATTAAATGAGCAACACAGACGACACAAGTAATTTATAGTGGTTCCCTCTAAATAGGTACGTCCACTCTTCTACCACCCTGGTAGGAATCCACTACAGGTTTTTGTTCAGGTGCCCTGCCACCAACTGATCTGCTTTAGGTAGATCAAGTAGACCCTTTGAGCTTTTGATCAGGAGCTCAATATCCAACACAGGTTTTTGATCAGGTGCCCTGCCACCAATGGTTCACTTTTGAAGGGAGTAATAACCCTTTGTACAGGAGGTTGAGAGAGTTAAGGCTTCTTCTCTATTGTTGAACAAATTAGAGAAGCTGGTGGATTGCACAGAGCTAGAAAGCTCTAAAGAATCAAGGCTCCCCCTGGCTTAGAGAATATCCATGAAGGAGTCTTGCTTCAGGGTGCAGGAACTCTTTAGAACTAAGACAAAGAATTGTCTTGAGGTTCTGAAGGAGAAGCTTGAAGAGGATTCTGAATGTTCTTCTTCAAACAGCTTCCTTTCTTCTTCTTCTAAAGGCCTCTGAGTGAAAGTCTTCCTGTAAGCAGGATGAACTCAGGATGAAGAAGAATGCAGAAGAG
Source organism: Platanthera zijinensis (assembly GCA_039513925.1). Taxonomy (NCBI): domain Eukaryota; kingdom Viridiplantae; phylum Streptophyta; class Magnoliopsida; order Asparagales; family Orchidaceae; genus Platanthera; species Platanthera zijinensis. The sequence continues at coordinate 97,943,072 of CM077088.1, forward strand.
CTTTGATCTTCTCAGTTGAATGTGAAATTCTGAGAGCTGTAGAACTTTCTTGCTTTCTCTCTTTTTCTATGCTGCTGAGTGTATGTGTTCTGTATCAGTTCTATCTTGTGAGTTCTAAGTAATTTCTTCTTTCAAAAAAAGCTCTTTTTATATGAGCCTTTGCAACGGCTCTAATTTGAGTTTGAATCTTTGTCTTCTTCTGGCATCAGCAATCTGGGCTGCAAAAAGCATAAAGCAAAAACAAATCCTGCAGACAGACTTACTATAAGAGGATAAAGCTTTCTAAGAAGCTGCATAACCAATCAGATAAGAAGGGTGCAGGAAAAAGGTCACATCAGAAAGAACTCTTTACAGCCAGAGAAGACTTTCTGAGTCTAACGGCTATAAAGGACAGCCTGGCAGATAAAGCAAAAAATGCATTTCAACTAATAAGACAAAACACTTTGTCAGATAAAGATTGGCTCATGCATAAGGAATGGAGCAGAGATTGTATGGAAATAATATCACAAATTTACAGAAATAATATGCCAAATAAATATGAAATAAATCATAGAAAAGAAGAGGACAAAATTATTAAAGACATACAGCAAAACGTCGAACGACCCTCGGAGATCGTCGACCGAAGCACAGAGATCGTCGACCTATCAGACAGATAGTCGAACGATACAGATAGTCGAACTACCCAAGCAGATAGTCGAACTACCACAGCAGATAGTCGAACTATCAGGACAGATAGTCGAGCTATCAGATAGTCGACCTATCAAGTCAGATAGTCGAACTACCAAAGAGAACAGATAGTCGACCTATCAAACAAATAGTCGAGCTAACAAAGAAAACAGATAGTCGACCTATCAAACAGATAGTCGAACTATCAAAGAAAAACAGATAGTCGACCTATCAAACAGATAGTCGAACTATCAAAGAAAACAGATAGTCGACCTATCAAACAGATAGTCGAACTATCAAAGAAAGCAGATAGTCGACCTATCAAACAGATAGTCGAACTATCAAAGAAAACAGATAGTCGACCTATCAAACAGATAGTCGAACTATCAAAGAAAGCAGATTGTCGACCAATCAAACAGATAGTCGAACTATCAAAGAAAACAGATAGTCAACCTATCAAACAGATGGTCGAACTATCAGATAGTTGAACAATCCAAGCAGATAGTCGAACTATCAAGCAACACATATAGTCGACCTATCAAACAGATAGTCGAACTATCAGATAGTTGAACTATCCAAGCAGATAGTTGAACTATCAAGAAATCTGTCTGGTCAAAAGATGTCGAGCGGGGTTCGACGATCAGCGAGGCAGATTCCACAGAATGTCGAGCTACCAAGAGTTGAACTAACTCAAAGATAGACGATCTGCTGACAGACAAACGTTGAGCAACTGATAGACGATCGTCGAACAGTCGATAGACGATAGTCGAGCGGCGTTCGACCATAGTCGAACAAAAAACAACTTAACCAAATTTACATCTGGAAAAGTGACAACTCTAAATCTAGAGCAAACTAACTAAACAACTAACCTTTGACCATAGATAAATCTTGGGTCAAGAGACAGAAAGAGAGGACTGAACTCAAATCAAAACTAGGGTACCAACACATTAGTATTCCCTAAGGCTTAGGTGGGGTGGGACAGGACCTACTGGGTACCTTGAGGGTCATATGACCCTTGGTAAGGGCACTTTGACCACTTTGGGGCTAGAGGTTACTTGGTCTTCTTGGCCCCTAGGACTGAACCCAATGTGTCCTTGGTGACCCATTGACACCACTTTAGGTCTAGGAAGGCCTGGGAAGGGTTGGTTGGGCACATTTGAGGCCAACTGCCCTTAGTTAGGACACCTTGCCCAATTTAGGCCTTTGGTAGTCCAAGGTCAAATTGGCCATTTTAGGGCGACTCTAATGCACCCTTAAGCACTAGACGACCCTCTAATAGGCTAGATATGTTTTGGTGGGGTCATGAAGTCCTGGAGAAGCCCTAAGGTCAATCCCTAGGTTTGGTGATGTGGTTGTGCCATTGGCAGACCAAAGTGATTCTCACCTTGGCCTTTGATTACCTGCCCCTTTTTTGCTTCCTAGGGTTTTGTCATGACCTAGTCATGACCCAAACCCATTCTTAGGGGTCTTGGTTGAAATTGGATTTTATTGCTTTCCAAACAGAAATTATATTTTATGTTGTTCATTTTCAATTTTATTTGATGTTTTTATTGTTTGGAGTAACCCCCCCCCCCCCCACCACCACCACTACTTGTATGGGTTCTTTCAGTCGATTTTTGGGAATTGAATATTTAGATATAGATATTCAGGATATGGATTCTTTTCTAATCAGTACTACATTTTTTATTTCTTTATCATCAATTAAAAACCTCGATCAAGCCATATTCATTTCACTGAAAATTTCAAAATAATTTAAATGAGAGGGTCAATTCCGTCAAATGTATTCGACACTTTGTTAGAGTTAATTTTGTGATCAAATTGTTCAGGTTTCTCTATATCTACAAATATTGTTGTTTAGGTTCTTATTATTGAAGTTTTTCAAATGATTTTCCTATTTTTAGGTTATTTCTCTATGGAAGAATTTTCAAGTGATATCATCAAATTGTTGGAGTATGAGACACTTCCGTCTTTACCTATAACTAGTAAGAGTTATTTATTTACTAATTGATGTCAATATTACATTGTGCTTTTGCATAGGAATCTCATACGTACTTTTTATATTCCTTTAGATGTCACTAATGGAAATGAAGAAACCATTGAAAATATAAAAGTGGATGTTGGTAGTCACTTTGAAACAGATTTATTGTTTGTTTCTAAAGAAGAATTAATCAAATTGGCTCGTGCTATTGGTAGGAGTTTGGGTTACGTAGTAACCATAAAATCGTTTGATAAGCTGAATGAACAACCAAAACCTCGTGTGTTTCTTGGTTGTGATAGAGGGGGTAAATACCGAGAAAGTCCGAACAAGAAAAGTTGGGTGAATAAAGGTATACATTGGTCCTCTTAAAAGCGTTGTGGTTGTTTATTTTCACTTAAGGGCCAAAGAGATTTAATTACTTAAAAATGGATGGTTTACATATTATGCGGGATACACAATCACGAGAGAGTTCATATGGAAGCACATTCATACGGAGTAAGATTAGATAAGGAGGAGAAAAAATTGGTAGCACAGATGTATGGTTATGGGGTGAAGTCGCGCAAAATACTAGCCGCTGTGAAGAATGAAAATAGTGAAAATTCCACGGTTAATAGGACAATTTACAATGAGCGGGTGACGTTATAAAAGAAATAGTTGGATGGAGGAATTCCTATATAATATCTGTATAAGTGTTTGAATGATGCGGGTTACATTTCATTTAGACAAGTTCGCTCCACTAATAACCAATTGGAAAGGTTATTTTTTCCACATCCGGTCTCTATAAAGCTAAGTAATATGTTTCCAACAGTTTTTCAGTTAGATTGCACATACAAGACAAATCGTTATCGTTTGCCATTATTATGCATTGTTGAAGTTACATCAACAAATCAAACATTTTTTCATGTTTCACTTTTATATCAAATGAAATCGAATCAAGTTACAAGTGGTCTCTTGATTGTTTTAGATCCATTCTGCATCCCCATTCCTGACCAATTGTGTTGGTGACAGATAGAGAGCAAGCTTTGATGAATGCTATAAAGGTTGTATTTTCAGAATCAAAAAATATTTTATGTCAAGTACATATAAATAGAAATATTTTAGCAAACTGCAGAAAGTGCTTCAGTGAGAGAAAGATCTTCAAATGCTTTATGGGTGAATAGCAAAAAGTAGTAGATGCTCATACAGATAATGATTTTAGACGGTCCTTGAACAAGCTTGTGGTTGATTACTCTATAAAATATTGTGAAGTTGTCACATATATCATGACTACTTGGATAAATCCATACAAAATATATTTTGTTTCGAGGTGGATTGATAAATGTCTTCATTTGGGTAATTCAACCACCAATCAAGTTGAAGGTACACATAGTCAACTTAAGAAACTTTTTGAGGTTTCTATTGGTAATATATCAACTATTTGGAGAACCTTTGATCAAATGATCAACATTCAACACACAGATATTAAGAAATCATTTGGTGCTAGTTGCATTCAAGTGATTAAAGAGTTTGTAGGTTCTTTATATGCCAGCCTTTTTGGTCGTGTGTCTCTTAAAGCTCTACAATGCATAAAATAGGAGGTTGAGATTGTGAAGAGTGGAATGGATAGGTATACGGAAGATACATGCACACATATCAAGAGATGTACTATGGGTTTTCCCTGTGCACATGAATTAGGGTCTTATGTTGCTCAATCAAGAGCAATTCCATTATGGCTTGTACATGGACATTGGAAACAATTATCCTTGCATTTTGGAGAGGAGAAAGTTGACATAGAAGGGTCGAATTACATAAACAATGAAATAAAAGCTATCATTCATAAGTTTACTCATGCAAATAACATACAAAAGATGGAGTTAAAACAGAAGTTGCGTGAGTTCATTGATCCAACCACAAGCTGAATAATTGATCCTTTAGTCAAAGTGCATTTAAAAGGTAGTCCTAAAGGGAGTTATAAGAAATTTAGAGATAACTATAAATCCATAAAGCGTGATCCATCCCATTTTGAGTACGTCTTGATGGAGGAAAAGGCAATTAAACACAAAAAATGAAGGTTCGTCCAAAGTTGAATGCACGCAAGCGGATAATTTAGAACAATGGTAATCCATTGCTTATTAATAAATTTTTGGATTACATTCGTGAGCAAATGCCTTCTTATTGATCACATCACATTTTGGAGGTTATTGATGTACTTGGCGATGGGCATTGCGATTATATAGTCATTGGCCAAACATTAAAAATTGAGGGTGGTTGGGCACAAGTCCGATTCGATCTCCATGAAGAACTTGAAACAAAATTTTAATTGTTTGATATTACGTTTGAAAAAATAAGAAGGGAAGAATCATTATGTTAAGTTGAATACAATACAACTCCAGCGAGTTTGGACAAATAGATGTCGATGCCGGATATGGGACTCATTATCGCTTCGTGCTACAATATAGTAATAGTCCAACACTGTAAAGTTCAATCATTCGCATTTCTTCCGTTACAATCACCTCCACTGAAAGAACAAAAAAATGTTTTCATTAAATTTATCGATGGTAATCATATCATTGGACTTCATATGCGTGATGGATTTCCGTTACCATTGATTTAACCTCTTTGGAGAAGATATTGTGAAGAAATAGCACAAACATGAGAAACTTTATTTGCATCAAAGATTATAGTAGCAGAGAAGAATATTGGACATTGTAATGCCCCAAAACTAGGCAGTGATCTAGTAGTATCTTAAGGCCAATCTGAGGCCAAATAAGGGTCACACGGCCTTGGACACGGGCGTGCCCATGGTCGTGTCCTACTACGAGTTGGTCGATTTTCCGCGTGGTCGACGAAATGCAGTCGACGATCATTGGAGGTCGGGCACACAGCTTGAGACACGGGTGTGTCCAGGGCCATGTCCTACTCGAGCTGTTAGCTAGGCTGTGTCGAGAGAGTTACACGGCCTAGGACACCGGCGTGTCCCAGGGCATGTCTGGCACACGACCTGTGATACGGGCATGTCACAGGGCCGTGTCTTGTTTGGGATGTGACAGGTTCAGCGTCAATTGAGGCACATGGACCATGACACGGGCGTGTCCATGGTCAACACGGGTGTGTCCCAAGCCATATCACAAGTCGTGTCCTGTTCTAGACTTTCTGGTTTATGGAGAGTGTGGAACACGGCCTTGGACACATGCATATCGCAAGCCCTGTTCGACCCAGGAAATATGTTTTAAGTGAGAATCGTGGATGTTCGTTTCCTTTTAATGGGATCTAACGGTCCAGAGCTGTCCTTGCTAAGATAAGTCAGGGAATAGAGTTTGAAACCCTCATTCCTAAAAAAGCTTTCTCTTTCTAAAGCTTTAGAGAGAGGGGAGTGTAAGGAAGAAGCAGAAGGAGAGATTCGGCCGCCGGAGGAGCTTCGGGGCCCCAAATCACAAGCTAAGTCCAGATCTACGGAGGCGAGGCCGTTGCGGTGCTTTTCATTCGTCTAGATCTCCATGGAGCCAAAGAGAACCACGAGGGTAATGATTCTCTCCTTGGACATGTGAAGTCCTCTTTCCTTTTTGCATAGGAAACCCGCTCTCGCGAGTATGCGGTGAGCGCGAGGTATTCCTTCGGGTAGACATGAATAGTCCCCGTTGTTACATGTTGAGTTCGGAAGGGAAGTACGAACATAGGCATGGTGTCTGAAGCCTACCTGGACAAGTTGGCTTGGATCGGTGATGTTTCATTATGCATAAATGGACGGAGAAGACACCGTGTCGGTGGTTGTTTTCTGGTTTTCTATGTGGTAGATTGCAATAGGGAGTCTTGGGGATTAACCCCAAGGTGCACTCTGAAATCTGGGCGGAAGGGAAGTTCTGCCGTTTTGGTGTCCTGGGAGCCAGCCTGGTACATAGCGGGGTTATGTACCGTTGTATGATAAATACTTTGGGACTGGGGGAAACTTGGCCCGCATCGATGGCTAAATTGGTTGTAAAGAGGTGAGCAATGGGCGGGTGGAACCCTACCCACTTCATCTGCTTCGGTTAAAGCGATCGAAGGTACATAGGACTTACCGATAATTTGGAGAATGAGTCTAGGCTGCGGCTAAAAGGACTAAATGCTCATGAGTTTTTTCGTCTTGGGGGCAGTGGTGGAGTCGTGGAACGGACCGGGTTCGGACCGACTTCACCGAGTAAGTGCCTTGTGAGCACGGGGTGTGTGGCCGTGAGGGCCTGCACTTGTGGTGTATTGTGCGAATGTTGTACTTACACTTTAATCATTTAGTTATACTAATGCAATACAGGGAATGAGAACCGCCGCCCCGATCAAGGGGCAGGGTCATTATAATTTGCTCAGCTTTAGCTGACCATTGCTTTTGTTTGCCACTGTTGCGGTGAATTGTTGCTTGCAGGTACTGCGGAGCCTATTGGCAAATAGCGAGCTAAAGCCCTTGTTGCTGAGCCGGCCCTCGAAGGCCAATGCGAATATTTACGTTTATTCTCATGTGTGACCGGCCTGTATGCCAATGTTTAGAAGACACTATTTGTTTAAAGTAAACTCATGTAAGGCCATAAGGCAAAGTACTTTGTGTATTTGTACCCTCATTCCTACCTTGGATATTTAGTCGACATTCATGCTGTGGATTGGGTTCTTTTCTTTGCAACATTTAAAATGCTTCCGCTAGAATGTGCTCTGTGTTGGATGTGTGTTATTGGAAAGATGGTTTCATTTAGTAACCCTTCGGTCTGTCTGTGGTTTATGGCGTCGGGCCCCAGCCAGACCTACTGTTATATGCTATGTGACAGATAGGGGTGTTATAATTTGGTATCAGACTACCGATTTTGGTCATGCTTATTGGAATTCATGTTCAAATTCATTTAAGGGGTGGTGAGCACATGTGTGTGCGTCAACGTTATAATATAAAAAAACCCATGAATGTCCACTTAGGAATGAAAATACACATGATTGAGGAACCTGCGTGTTCCTATAATTACTTTTTGAAATTTTGTTCGGTCACTTAATTGTGGTTTGTACGACTATAGGTGTCCGGGAGTGGCGTGTGGCAGTCTGAATGCCTGCTTTTAGAGAAAAGTAGTGCACCCAGCGACGTGCCTAAGACCCCTCTTTCTATTGAAACCATAAGAAGGGTAGTTGAAGTTGTGTTTGTTGTGACTATTGCACATAATGGAAGGAATGTGTAACGCCCCGGTTTTTCTATGTTTGTTTAAATGTTGTTTGGTGTTATGACGACGTGTTGTCGGCCTTTGCCGTTGTTAGAGCATGGTATTAGATCTTTAGGTTCCTTGAGTGACCTATTTGTAGCCTGTTTTCAAGATTCCCTAGCTAGTCAGAGTCTATTTTGGTGACTCAGATAAGCTTCTTAGGGAATGCTTGTGCTTTGGCTTCAGGAGGTGTTAGCCTGAGTTTTGGTCGTCAGATGTTGTTTTCAACTTCGCCGTTGTTTTCGTACCATGGGTGTTTAACTACGGTGCGAGTTTTGTCGAATTAGGAGATCTTTTGTTTTTGCATCGTTTCAACGTTGTTTTTATTTTTTTACGCGAGCTGGTAGCGGTTGCTATTGCTGTGTAGGGCCTTGTGTGGTCGAGCTTGGTGAGGCTCGTGCTTTGTTTATGTATTATTTATAAGTATATATATATATATATGTTTATATATATATATATCGGTATATATGTTATAACTATAAGTTTATATATAGGTATATAAATATATGTTTATATAAGTATATATGTTTATCTGGGTTGGCTGGTTATAGTATAAGAGGGTTCTGTTATAGATATATAAGTATATATATATATATATATATATATATATATATATATATATATATATATATATATATATATGTTTATATATGTTTATATAATACTATCAGGATATATATATATATATATATATATATATATATATATATATATATGTTTATATAATACTATCAGGATATTTATATATATATATATATATATATAGTATCAGACTTTCCCTTTGCTGCTAGTGGCCGATCGTGCAAGGCTTCAGGCTTAGTTTATTTTCAACTATCTAGCTGAGTGGGGAGTTTCCAAGCTTTAGTATTATTTTATTAGTATTAGTGGCTGGAGATATTATAAAAAAGGCTTAGCTGGTTTCTTTTCCCCATTTCCAGAGCCAGTGCTTAGCTTCCAGTGGAAGGAATTGGGAGGCGGAGGCGCTGGAGCTCTGGCCGGCGGTTGCTGTTAGCTGAGAGCTGTTTTCTCTCAGGAAAAGAGCAGTTTTGGCTTGCTCCTGTCCCGATCTTCCTTTCTAGGTAAGTTGTTCTGGTTCTAGAGCTGTGGTTAGAGAGCTAGGATTTCCAGGTCTTCCCTGAGCCCTGTTCTTGCCGTAGGTGGCCGAGCTTTCCGCCAAAGCCAGGAAGTGTTGCTGTAGTTGCTGCATCTTGGTGGTGAGGCAAGTGGCTCCTTGCCCTTTCCAATTGTTTTGACTTTTTTTTACTTGATTATTTCTGCGGTGAGTGTTTTTTTGGCTAATCTCTCCCTTATATCCTCGGTTTGGTGTCCAGAGGGTAGCTGGAGGTAGGGTATGGCTATAGCTGCTGTACAAGTATAATTTAACTCAGATGGCTGGAGGTAGGGTATAGTTTTTTTGCTATAGTTTAAGTCAGATAGCTGCTGTTAAGGTATACGGGTTAGGAGGTAATTTTTTTTAGGTCAAATAGAGCTCTCTGGTTAGTAAGCGTTGAGTGGGCTGGGGTCGGGTTAGCTCTAGGGTTTCTGATTATTAGGCTAAGTCAAAAGCGTTGAGTGAGTGTATCTCACTCAACGCCTAGACTGTTAGGCTTCTGGCGTTGAGTGTGGTTCCCACACTCAATGCCATGGTCGTTTTTGCGACTAAGTGTTTTGGCATTGAGTGAGTGGACCTCACTCAACGCCATGGCTATTTGGCGTTGAGAGAGGTGGACTCACTCAACGCCATAGTTTTTCCCAGCGGCTAAGTCATTTGGCGTTGAGTGAGTTGACCTCACTCAACGTCGTGGCTGTTTTTGTGTTGAGTATGGTTGAATCACTCAACGCCAGCGCATGTTTTTGCGGCTAAGTCATTTGGCGTTGAGTGAGTCGACCTCACTCAACGTCGTGGCTGTTTTGGTGTTGAGTGTGGTGGACTCACTCAATACCAAAGCCTGTTTTTGCTCTAAGTCAAAAGCGTTGAGTGAGTGGACCTCACTCAATGCCTTGGCTATTAGGTTTGGCGTTGAGTGTGGTGAACTCACTCAATGTCGAGGCTAGTTTCTGTGGCTAAGTAGAAAAGCGTTGACAGCGTTGAGTGAGTTGAGCTCACTCAACGCCGTCAACCAGCGGAGATTTTGCAGCTAAGTCTTTTGTCATTGAGTCAGTGGAGCTCACTCAACGCCGTGTCGAGTGGACTTGACGCCGTCCCTGGCTAGTGTTCGGCGCATAGTAGTAAAGCTCACTCAACACCGTGCCAGGTTTGGCATTGAGTGAGTGGAGGTCACTCAACACTGCGCTGAGTGGACTCGACGCTTTTTCCTTGGGTTGGTGTGTTTCCTTAGGATTGTTTGTATGGCTTTTTCCCTTAGGAGGGGGGGGGGTGTTTTGTGTTCGTCTAGTTTTTACACGCCGACTCGTGGATTATGGAAGATGGTGTGGTTTTGTGGGCTCTGTAAGGGGTGAATTGTGTGTGTTAAGCTGTATCCACCACCACCTAGGCCGTGTTGGCCTGGTATGGTTAGGTGTGTTGACTCTATAGCTGTCACCCTTTGTTTTCACCCTAGAGTGTTTTTTTGTCTGGTTGTTGGTGAGGGTTGTGCCGCCCACTCCGACCCAAGGTTTTCACCACGGCCAATAATTCACAAAGATTATGACTGTTATTTCTTTTTCTTTCTAGTGATTATTTCTTTTGGCACATGTTTGCCTTGGTGTTGCTGCAGGTGCTTAGAAGAGCATGTTGCTCTTTATGTTCACACTTGGTGTGCTTTTGCAACTCTTTGGACAGTGTTTCTTCTTACTGTCATGCCTTTTCTTCTACTGTTAGCTTTTTATTGCTGGGTTGGTAAACCCCTTTTTTTTTGCTTATGAATCTAATGCTCCACTTCCTTTGATTTTCTTTTACTTGCTGAGGTGTTCTTTCTTTGAATGCCCCAGGTTAAGGTTGTAGCCAGTTAGACGTATAGTGCTCTTGTGGAGTTTTCTAATAGCCTCCTGGGTAGCTGAGGTTGCCAATATTCATCCTTGTGAGGTAGTTATCTTCCTTTCTGTATAGACATGCATACTCACCAGTGGGTTCGTATCAGTTTGTTGACGCCCACTGGTGGCTTACTTGTGATGCTAGGTATGAACTAAAACTGCCACTTTTGCCTATTTGAGGTTGTTCACTTATTTTCTGGGAAGGAATTATGCTAGGTTGCATGTTAGGTATTTTAAAACCCTAATGCATTACTATATGTATCTCATGCACGTCATGTTTCTAAAACTAAGACACTATTTTTCCTAATAGCATAAAGACTATATTTTTTATACATACTATACGAACTTTAGAGTCGTGCATACCATGAGTCATCCCTCGGGGACACTTATGCTCATTCAGGATATCTAAGCAACTTAACCAAAGTATTTTCCGCTGCGTATAAATATATATTTTGGACTAGCTGATCCATTGTGTCGAGGGATACGGCCATTAAGATATAACTGGTTTTCTTTCATATTAAACTATGAATTTTCCTTAAATTCTAAAGTCTAGAGTTTTGCCTGAGCGTGTGCAGTTATCCCCTGCACGACATGACATCACGACACGTATTTTCTCATGCTCTGATACAATTTAATCGTTGAGAAAATGCGGGTTGTGACAGTTGGTATCAGAGGGAGATTGCTTGACAATTGGTCGGGCAACCTTTCCATTGTTTGCATTGATAGTTTAGCATCATATCATACACACACCAATATGTCATCAGTACGTCTTGGCTAAAGCACAAACACTACAGCCATAAGCATGAATATAAGTATACGGGGCATATTATGTATTATGGGATGCATAATATGTGTTTGTATATGGATCCACCATAGAAGGAAACATGTGAGGGTTATGTAGTATGGGATGCATAACCTCACCACATGAATGCGGCTATCACATTTTTTTTTCGTTGCATGGAAATGTTATGTAGTATGGGATGCATAACATTCTCATGTGTACGCCGCCCATGGAATGCATTAAGGCCTTTCTTTAGAATGCATAGCACAACATGCCTAACATAATATTGCATAAGCACAACGTGCCAAGCTAAAGATTTGCATGATGACGTATGCACACACATGGTTTTGAGTAAAAAAGAATACAAATTCATGCATTCATGGTGTAGGAACATGATTTAGTAGGATGGTGGTGAACCATCTTAGGTTAAGCATAACATCATCATTGTAAAAACAAATCCCAGAGCAAGTTTAGCAATTGAAGTTCATATTTAAGTATGTTTTTCTGTACCGGGTAGTTTTGTTCTAGTAGTTGGGGTAGGTTCTAAGTCTTGCTGATACGATTATAGGATGGTGAGGCGTCCTTCGACGAGATCGACTCCCCAATCTGAGGGTGAGTCTTCCGGAGTGCAAAGCGAGGCGTGGATTGAAAGTCTGTGGCAGAGTAATGAAGCCTTATCTAGGCAAGTGATGGGTATGCAGACTCAGATCAAGTCTCTGTTAGCAGTTGTGGCAGGACAGCCTCCGAGAGTCTCGGACCCTGCTGTAGGTGTAGCTATTCCTGTTCCTCCTACTCCCCTGGTACCTCCTGAAAGTGAGGGTAAGATCTATCTTAACTTCCAGAGGGGGGGTGAATAGAGTATTTTAAAGTAAATTAACAATTTAAAATTGCACAGCAGTAAAGGCTTAATTTATGTATAGGTGTAAGGTGCTTTGATGTAGAAATAAAACTAAAGCAGTAAAATAAAAAACCGCAGCACACAACAAAGAATATGCACAAGAAACCAGAAGACACAAGGAACTATAGTGGTTCCCCAAAAACCTGGGTACATCCACTCTTCTACCACCCTTGGTAGGAATCCACTGCAGGATGAGTTGATCAGGTGTCCTGGGCACCAATGAGCTTTTGATAAGGTGCTCAAAAACCAAACTAGATTTTTTGATCAGGTGTTTTGCCACCACTTGAGTTTTGACAAGGCTCTCAAAACTAGATTCAAGACTTTTGATGGGAGTTTTGATAACCCTTTTACAGCAGGAAAAGAAAAAGGAAGAGGTGAAGTTGTCTTCTCTGTCTCAATCACTAAGAGAAGACTTAGTGGATTGATTGTGTTGTCAAAGCTCCCCCTAAAATGTAGATGGTTCAGAGATGAGAGCATTGCTAGGGTGATAGGCCTTCAGAAGCTTCAGATCTCACACAGAAGATGATTTCAGCAGAGGCTGAAATGTGAGTTGTCTAGAGTCTTTGATGTTGAAGCTATTAACACTTTACATTATGCTAATTTTCAATCAAACTCTTCAGGATTGATCACTTGATTTTCCTCTGAGTTTTTCTGACTATCTGTGTATGTCTGTATTGAGTGATAGATAGATTGATTGTCTTTCTCTTGATTTGTTATAGGATGTTTTATTCTCTGATGATCCTTTGTCCAAGATAGCCGTTAGCAGTCAATAAATGTCTTCCATAAAAGTTTTGTCTTCAGGAGGAAAGTCCAATAGACATTCTCTAAGAAATCCCTTGAAACTTGCTCCAGAATAAATGAAAACGGCTAGCAAATCTCTTGAAATAAATGCTGAGAGAATTTGAAAAACATTCCAAAAGCTGACTGAATTTGAATCCTCAAAGTCGTCAATCTCTCAGAAAAACGTCGATCTGAGATCTACGATCGTCGACCTGAGCTCAGAGATTGGATTGAACATCAGACAGAAAACGTCGACCTGAGCTCTACGATCGTCGAATTGAGCTCAGCGACTTGGAAACAAGCTGAAGGCAGATCGTCGATCTGAGCTCGAAGATCGTCGACCGGAGTTCGACAACTTAGCAGAGTTGAGCTCAGAGAGCGTCGAACGGAGTTCGACATTTCGTCGACCTGAGCTCAACGAAAACTGTCTTTGCCTCAGCTCTAAGTCTTGAATAATGAATGGTCCTGGGGGCAGCTTCAAACCTAAGTTCTAAGCCCTAGACTCATTCTAACTTGACCTTTTCAACTATACATCTAGGTCAAACTGATTTCCTAAAAACATAGTGATCCTTGCCCAAATTAGTAATAGGGTGTTCCAACAATCTCCCTCTATTTGGGTTAGGATTACTATTTACATAGCTCAGAAATAAATACAAAAGCAAATACAGACAAGCAAAAAGAATTAAAGCAACAGAGCAGAACAAACAGCATAGCAGCATTCAAATAGAACATCAGCAAGAGTTTTTAAAAAGAATGAACTGTCTGCTTACAGAGATAACTTCTTTTCACTTCCTTTCTTAAACAAGATTTCCCTGTTGGGATTGAGAGCTTCTTTCTTTGACCTTCTGTCATCCTCTGCACCTAAGGAGGTTTGAGATCTTGCCCTGGGAACCACAGCCTCAGGATGCAGTTTCATGTAATCCACTGGGTCAAAGAACTTCCTTGAGGCATATCTTTCCAATTCTGCTTTTCTTTGCTCTGACAAGGTAGTGATGTTGGAGGTGTCTTTTCCTTACTCTCTGGCCTTCTTCAACTGATCTAAGGCAGCAAGTTCTTTCATCCTAGCAGTCCAAGATAAAGGATTGTTCTCTGGATCTTCAAAAGGGATTGCAGGTTCATATCTATTAAAAGTTTCTGAAGCAGCAACAGTCCTTGCATCAACAGTTTCTCTGAGCTTATAAGGGAAAGGACCTTGAGATGAGTCCAAATGCCTTTGTACTTCCCTTTGAATGTCTTGATTGAATCCTGTGATATCTCTGATTACCTCTGTATTGTCCCCTTCTTGACTGATAACCTCTTTGATATTGTCCTCTGGGATGATATCTTTGTGAAGATTGGGAGGGGCTTCGCTTTGGAGCAGAGGTTAGAGAAGCTGAGCCTCCACCTGATCCTGAATCTGGAGGAGGAGGAGGAGGAGGCTGAAACTGGGATGAACCTTTCTCATACTTATCAAACTTTCTTTTCTTCTTCATGGCCATTAGTTGGTTTTTAGAATATTGCATCCATGGTTCAGTTATCTGGCAATCATGTAGAATATAGTAGGGTATATCATTAGCATCCTTGGCCTTAGCAGGAGGGACCTTCATCATGGCCTTGCTTCTTGCTTTCCTTTTCTTTGCAATAGTACCAGAAGAATCATCAGATTCTATATTGAATTAATCACTTTCAGAACTTTGAGGTCTGTCATACAAATCATCTATACTTTTGATATATTCCTCTTGAACTTTGGATTTCTCAGAAACAACAGGGGCAGGAGGTGATGATACAACAGCAGAAATCTCAGCAGTACTCTCAACAGGAGTAAATGAGATAGCAGGAGTCTCAGATACTTGCACTTCCAAAAATTTGGCCAATTCATCATCAGCAGAATTATCAATAACAGCAGGCATATCAACAGGCAGCATTTCAATGTCTATAGAACCAGCAGATATAACATCAGCAGCAGCATCAGTACAAACAGAAACAACAACATCCACAGCCTTAAAAGAGTTGACATAAGATGCAATTAGACTGGGATCACATTCTAAAATAGGCACAATGGCCTTAGTAAGGTCTTCAACTTGCTGAACTGGTGTAAATCTTTTGTGAAGAGAATCAAAATCACTCAACAGTGACCTGAGGTCCACTGTAAACATTGGAACTGGAGCAGCAGCAGCAGGCACTTCTTCAGCTTCATGAGCTTCATGAGGCATCTCCCCCTGGCTTGATGCAGGCTGGGCTGGATCAAGGCACCCTAATGAAGGAATTGCCTAAGGAGAGGAGAGAGCTGACAGTCTGTTAGATAGCTCCTGGATAGAGTTTAGGAGTGGAGCCAAGGAGGTCTCCAGCAAGGCTACTAGCTTGGGGGCCAGTATCCCATAAAGCCTATCTGCCAGACCAGAAAGATCCACTTGCTCAAGGGATACTTGAGTAGAGGTGAAGGAAGATGTGGCTGGAACTGATGGAATGGCTGCATGAGGTGAGGATGAGAATGGAGGGATAGATGGCTGAGATATTGGGATGGTGGAGATAGATGATATAGGTGTGGAGATGGATGGTGAGAAATATGGTTGATCAAGGATGTCATTGAGGAGCTGTTGGTAAGAGGAGGATGATGGAGGCTCAAGAGGTGAGGAGGGGGAAACATCCATGAAGGAGTCATCCACAATGGTGAAAGATGGTATGGAAGAGTCAATGGATGGATAGTAGTACAAAGGATGTAATGGTTCTGAGGTGGTGGCTGGAGGAGGAGAAATAGGTGATGAAATTGTGATGGGGGAGGAGATGGCTGATTGGATGGTTGATGAGGAAGGTAAGGCAGAAACAATAGGAGGAGGAGAAGGAGGAGCAGAGGAGGAGGAAAGCAGTCTCTCAATGAGGGCAAGTGTTGCTGCAGGGGAAGAGACTGAAGCAGTCCTTGTGCCTGAAGCAGATGTTACTGCAGCAGCCCTGTTAGGGTTGATAATCTGCCGGTCCCATTTGCTGAAAAGGGCACAGGTGAGCCTTTTGGATGCATTGATGTGCATACCATTTGAAACCAATAAATCAGGACACCTGGAATGAAAGAAAACCCCTAGAATCCTTCCAAAGAATACACAACCTTTGTTGATTTTCTTCTTGAGTAAGTCAAAGAAGATAGACCCCCAATCCAAATGTTTCTTGTCAACAATAGCACCTATTAAGCAGAACTGATACCTTGAGATGCTATCATGAGCTGAGTGCTTTGCCAGAAGCACTTTTCCCACAACATCAGCCAAAAATTGAAATTCAATTGATAGATTCTTTTTCAAAAGCTTATTAGGGTTCACAGCAGAGTGACCCATTCGATCTAATAACGAATCATATTCCTCTCCAGACAAATCAATGGAGTCATTCCCAGTACTTAAGGCGAATACTTCTGTCAAAAGATTAGGGGACAATGGTACCTTAGTCCCGTTGATCGTGCCGACAATAGTATTTTCATTCTCAGTTGTTGCAGTAAAAATCCATTCCTTTATTTCATCTGCTGCAATCTTTATTCTGGTGGTCATCAACTGAACTAACTGCTGTTCGCGGAAAAGATTCAGAATATCTTTGAAGCGCTGATCGCTGCCATCGAAGAAGTTCATATCTATGTCAAAACCTGTATCAAATTTCATTTTGGAAAGAGCGGCGACCGACACTTCCATCTATACCTGCAAAGATTCAACAAACACGACCAAGTGTAGAGAGTTTGGAGGGAAAGAGAAAAATCTGCATAGAGTATAAAAGCATAAACGACGAACGGCGGCCGAAAAATGATTTTATATTAGGGTTCGACGCGAAAAAGGAAGGATCGTCGATCTCCGTTTGACGATCAGGACTCCTAAGGGAAGCGGAAAGGTATTCAACATCGTAGATCTCAGTTCGACGATCTAGAGAACGTCGAGCTCAGTTCGACGATCGAAGGCCTAAAAGAGATAGTATACAACTATCTGACAAGATCTGAACTCCGGTCAACGTTTTGGGAAAACGTCGATCTCCGTTCGACATTTTTCGGGAAACCGTCGATCGACGTTCGATGATTTCTGGGGAAAACGTCGAGCGCAGTTCAGAGACAGAAACTATCCTACAGACACAAAAAGAAATGAGTTTTTAGCCTAATCTTGGTCTGTTTTTAGCTTTTCAAAATCTTGTAATTTATTTTAGGCTTCCTCCATTGAACATGCCTAACTGATTGAGGAAGAAGTTGTGTTTCTTTTCATCCAAAGGCTTGGTTAAAATATCTCCCCTTTGCAAATCAGTTGGGATATATTAAAGTTCAATTTTATTTTTCTCAACATTATCCCTTAGAAAATGATGCCTAATTTCTATGTGTTTTGTCCTACCATGGAGGACTGGATTTTGTGCAATGTAAATTGTACTGGTGTTGTCACAAAATATTTTAGACTTCTCTAAGTTGTAACCATAGTCTAGGAGTTAATTTTGAATCCACAAGATTTGTGAACAACAACTACCTGCAGCCATATATTCAGCTTCAGTTGTTAAAGTTGACACAGATGTTTGTTTCTTACAAAAACATGAGACAAGTCTATCACCAAGAAACTGAAAAGTTCCACTGGTGCTTTTCCTATCTATTCTGCATCCAGCATAATCAGCATCTGAAAATCCAGTTAAGTCAAATGCTGAATCTTTTGGATACCAGAGACCTAGATTTGGACAGCTTTTAACATACCTAAGAATCCTCTTTACTAAAGTTAAGTGTGACTCTCTAGGGCTAACTTGGAATCTAGCACATATATATGTAGCAAACATTATATCAGGCCTACTAGCAGTAAGGTACAATAAAGAGCGAATCATTGCTCTATATGTTGTCTGATCAACTGGTTTCCCATGTTCATCAGCATCCAATACAGCATTGGTAGGCATGGGTGTTTACATACATGATGCATCAGACATTCCAAATTTCTTAACAAGTTCCTTTGCATACTTGGTTTGAGAAATAAATATGCCTTCAGCATGTTGTTTGACTTGCAATCCTAAGAAGAAGGATAGCTCACCCATGCTACTCATTTCAAATTTATAGTGCATAAGCTTGGAAAACTTTTTGCACAAGTTTGAATCAGTATAACCAAATATAATATCATCTACATAAATTTGTACTAGTAGGGTATGGGACTTATGGGTTCTAATAAAAAGAGTTTGGTCTACTCTCCCCCTAATAAAATCATTTTCCAGAAGAAAGCATGCTAGGGTCTCATACCATGCTCTAGGAGCTTGCTTTAGACCATATAATGCTTTATGCAGTTTGAAAACATAATCAGGATGAGTTGGAGAGACAAAACATGGGGGTTGTCTGATATAGACTTCTTCTTCGATCTCCCCATTGAGAAAAGCACTCTTCACATCCATTTGGTAGACTTTGAATCCCTTGTGAGCAGCATAAGCCAGGAAGATTCTTATGGCCTCTAACCTTGCAATTGGTGCAAAGGTCTGGTCATAGTCTATTCCCACTTCTTGAGAATATCCTTGAGCAACTAGCCGTGCCTTGTTCCTTACAATAATTCCTTGATCATCCAATTTGTTTCTGAACACCCATTTTGTTCCAACAATGGAATGATCCTTTGGCTTAGGCACTAGTTCCCAGACTTTGTTTCTTTCAAATTGATGCAACTCCTCTTGCATAACAATGATCCAGTGTGGATCTTGCTCTGCATCTTGAATGGTTTAAGGTTCAATTTGAGAGAGAAAGCAAGTGTGCATCAGGTTTTGGTTGACCTGATTTCTGGTTTGCACACCAGCTGAGATGTTTCCAATCACTTGGGAGATTGGATGATCTCTTGATGTTACTAAATCAACAAGGGGTGTTGATTGTTCACCAACCTGTGTTGTTGTTTCCTCTTGTAGAATAGCAACTGTCTCTTCAAGAAGATTTTCTTCCAGATGTTGAGCAGCTTCTTCATCTTCACTACTTTCATCCTTTTTAGTAACTTGCAATCTGTCCAAGTCTTCAGCTAGAGAATATACCTGCAAATGTTATATGGTAGAAGCATTCTTCTCCTTGAAAGACATATTAGTTTCATCAAAATAAATATGAACAGATTCTTCTATTTTTATAGTAGTTTTATTATAAACCCTATAAGTTTTATTGATCATGGAGTATCCCAGAAACACTCCATCATCAGCTTTTGCTTGAAATTTTGCTATATATCTCTTGTCATTGTTGTGAATATAACAAATGCAACCAAAGATTTTGAAGTAATCTACTTTAGGTTTCTTCCCTTTGAGTAATTCATAGGAAGTCTTGCCCTTCAGTTTATGTATCAAACTTCTATTCAGTACATAGTTGGAGGTGTTCACTGCCTCAGCCCAAAAGGATAGAGGAAGGTGAGCATCTGACAACAATGTAGTTGCAGATTCAATTAGGGTTCTATTTTTCCTTTCTGCTACCCCATTTTGTTGAGGAGTTCTAGGAGCTAAGAATGTATGCCTGATCCCTTCACTCTGACAGAACTCTTGCATAAGAAGAGAATCAAACTCTGTCTCATGATCACTTCTGATCAGGGCAATATGAGTGTTGAACTCACTCTGTATATATTTGAGAAACTCTGTCAAACATTTGAAGTTATCAGACTTCTTCCTCAGAAAGAACACCCATGTGAATCTTGAGAAGTCATCTACAACCACTAAAGTGTAGGATTTCCCTCCTAGGCTTTGTACTGTAATGGGTCCATAAAGATCCATGTGTAACAGATACAAAATCCTAGGTGAATCACTCTTGTAAAGTGACTTAAAACTATTTTTAGTTTGCTTGCCTAATTGACAAGCCTTGCAAAGTCCTTCTTTCTTGTAGGGGCCAGAAGGTAGTCCTCTAACAAGGTTAACCTTGGATAGCCTAGAAATAGTTCTAAGGTTAATATGACCTAGTCTCTTATGCCATAGAATATTAGGTCTAGATATGGAATTGAACAGGCAAATATCTACTTTAGATGAATGAAAATCTACTAAGTAAATGTTACCTTTTCTGTTACCTGTCAAAACAGTTGTGTTGTCTTCTGACTTGACCTTGCATATAGCTTTGTTGAAAGTCACTTGATATCCTTCATCACAAAGTTGACTGATACTTATCAAGTTGTGCTTGAGTCCTTCAACATAAGCTACTTTCTTGAAGGTGACTGTTCCAATTTGGACTGCACCATATCCTTTTGTTGTTCCAAAGTTTGAATCACAAAAAATTACTTTGGGTCCAAGCTTGGATTTAAAGGATGTGAAGTTGTCCTTGTTCCCTATCATGTGCTTTGAGCACCCACTATCCAGATACCATGGCTGGTTTGATGTTGGATAGGTCTTCACCTGCACATAAACAGCTTATATGTTTTTAACCCAGTTTACCTTAGGCCTAGGTTGATATCCCTTAAATTCAGAAATGAAAGACATCCCAGGTTGACTCTTATAACCTTCAGGATGGTATCTCCTATGAGGTACTATCCATTCAGTATAGGGGTTGAAACCTTGGGATGTAGGACTTCTAGGATTGAATCTAGATGTACCTTTGAAGGATTGTTCAAAGTGCTGATCTCTGTTCGACGATCGTCGAGCTGAGGTCGACGAACTTTGGTCAGATCGTCGATCTCTGTTCGAAGATCGACTGTCCTGGAGTTCAGATTTCAGGAGTCATCGAGCTGAGTTTGACGATCGTTTCTTGGATCGTCGAGCACCGTTCGACGATCGTCGAGCTCTGTTCGACGCATTCTGTTGATCTATATCTTTCTTTGGCAAATCTGCATTCTTCCTAGCTACCTCTACAACTTCCTTCCCTTTATCAGAGATAAATTTGATTGGAGTTGTCAGAACTATAGGCTGGCTGGATGAAGCTCCCAAGCCCAGTGTACTATTAAGTCTAGAGTTCACTGTGCTTGTTATATCCATCAGTTTGATGCTTCTCCCATTAAGGGATTCTTCAAACTGCTTGGCCTTGGATAGTTCACTCTTTAGTGAAGCTATCTCCTCCCTATAGCATTCTAACTCTTAAGAGAGTTTGAGGTTCTCTGATTTTAAAGTGCTATACTCAGACAGTTGTTTTCTGAGGGAAGTGATTTCCTTCTCAGACTCCAACAGATCTAGGCATAGTACTTTAAACTCATGTCTAAAGTCCTCGGAACTAAAATCAAATGAATTGATTGCCTGATCTTCTTCTAGTTGAATTTCTGAATCTGATTCTGACTCTTCTGCTTCTGAATCTGTTTGAGAGGCATTGATAGCCATCATGCAAAATTCCTTTTCATCAGCATCATCCTCATCATCACTGGAGCTGGATGAGGCTTCAGAATCCTCTTCAGTTTCACTCCATATCTCAACAACAAATCCCTTCCTTGTATGTGTGTTCTTGCTGTAGGAGGGTTTGTCTGAGGTGTTCTTCTTGAAGTCTTTCTCCTTTCTTCTTTCTCTTCTATCTTTCTTGTCCTTATTTTTGTTTTCTGGATAGTCAGGCACAATATGGCCTGGTTTCCTGCAACCAAAACATATAATTTCTTTGTTGTTATTTGATTTATCATACCTTGGCTTATCATGTCCCTTGTATGATTTCTTTCTGAAGTCTTTTCTGGCCATTTTGTAGAATCTTTTGGCAAGTAGACTTAGGAGCTCATCATTTCCTGTAGCTTTATCTTCAGGCTCCTCTTCTGTAGCTTTGAAGGCTATGGTCTTCTCATTTCTGATGAATGGAGAAGTAGCCTTTTGTTCTTCTTCTCGATTTTTAATGAGCAGCTTATAAGATTTGAGCTTGCCCAGGAGAGCTTCAGTTGTAATCTCATTTAGACTTCTGGCATCTTTGATTGGCCAGATTCTTGAATATCAAGTGCTGGGGAAACACATTAGGATTTTGTCATTCAGCTCAGTAAATGAGATTTCTTTATCCAGAGTCTTCAACTCATTGACAATCAGACTTAATCTGTTGTACATGTTTGCTACTGACTCAGCTTCTCCTTTCTTGAAGTTTTCATATTGGGATATGAGATGGGATCTTCTATCTTTTCTCTCATCAGCAGATCCTGAGACAATCTCAGAGAGTTTGTCCCAAATTCCTTTGGCTGAGTTATATTCAGCTACCTTCTGAAATATCTCATCAGACATTGTCTGAGCTAAGATATTCATGTCCTTGGCATCTGCAGTCTTCCACTTCTTTATTTCAGCATCTGTTCCTGAAGGAGGTGGAACAACACTTGTACTTCTATTTCCTGGTGGACTTGGGCACACTGTCAAAAAAGAATTAAATATGTCTTCATCAATAGAATTAATATAAAGTCTAATCCTTGCTTTCCAAAGTGCAAACTTGGATAGATTGCACACTGGAGGCCTGGTGCTTGCATAATCTTTGTTCTGTGCCATGTCTTTATATAAAATTAAATATAATGAAAATAACCCTCTTAAAGATTGATCTTATCAAGGATCTTTTGGTTCAGGTGTTAGCCTATATGAACAACCAACCTGGCTCTGATACCAATTGAAAGTGAGGGTAAGATCTATCTTAACTCTAGAGGGGGGTGAATAGAGTATTTTAAAGTAAATTTACAATTTAAAATTGCATAGCAGTAAAGGCTTAATTTATGTATAGGTGTAAGGTGCTTTGATGTAGAAATAAAACTAAAGCAGTAAAATAAAAACCACAGCACACAGCAAAAAATATGCATAAGAAACCAGAAGACACAAGGAACTATAGTGGTTCCCCAAAAACCTGGGTACATCCACTCTTCTACCACCCTTGGTAGGAATCCACTGCAGGATGAGTTGATCAGGTGTCCTAGGCACCAATGAGCTTTTGATAAGGTGCTCAAAAACCAAACTGGATTTTTTGATCAGGTGTCTTGCCACCACTGAGTTTTGACAAGGCTCTCAGAACCAGATTCAAGACTTTTGAAGGGAGTTTTGATAATCCTTTTACAGCAGGAAAAGAAAAAGGAAGAGGTGAAGTTGTCTTCTCTGTCTCAATCACTGAGAGAAGACTTAATGGATTGATTGTGTTGTCAAAGCTCCCCCTGAGATGTAGATGGTTCAGAGATGAGAGCTTTGCTAGGGTGATAGGCCTTCAGAAGCTTCAGATCTCCAGAAGAAGATGATATCAGCAGAGGCTGAAATGTGAGTTGTCTGGAGTCTTTGATGTTGAAGCTATGAAAACTTTACAGTATGCTAATTTTCAATCAAACTCTTCAGGATTGATCACTTGATTTTCCTCTGAGTTTTTCTGACTATCATTGTATGTATGTATTGAGTGATAGATAGATTGATTGTCTTTCTCTTGATCTGCTGTAGGATGTTTTATTCTCTGATGATCCTTTGTCCAAGATAGCCGTTAGCAGTCCATAAATGTCTTCCATAAAAGTTTTGTCTTCAGGAGGAAAGTCCAATAGACATTCTCTAAGAAATCCCTTGAAACTTGCTCCAGAATAAATGAAAACGGCTAGCAAATCTCTTGAAATAAATGCTGAGAGAATTTGAAAAACATTCCAAAAGATGACTGAATTTGAATCCTCAAAGTCGTCGATCTCTCAGAAAAATGTTGATCTGAGCTCTACGATCGTCGACCTGAGCTCAGAGATTGGATTGAACATCAGACAGAAAACGTCGACCTGAGCTCTACGATCGTCGAACTGAGCTCAGCGACTTGGAAACAAGCTGAAGGCAGATCGTCGATCTGAGCTCGAAGATCATCGACCGGAGTTCGACGACTTAGCAGAGTTGAGCTCAGAGAGCGTCGAACGGAGTTCGACGTTTCGTCGACCTGAGCTCGACGAAAACTTTCTTTGCCTCAGCTCTAATTCTTGAACAATGAATGGTCCTAGGGGCAGCTTCAAACCTAAGTTCTAAGCCCTAGACTCATTCTAACTTGACCTTTTCAACTATACATCTAGGTCAAACTGATTTCCTAAAAACATAGTGATCCTTGCCCAAATTAGTAATAGGGTGTTCCAACACCTCCTGTTGTGCTGCCCCCAGAGATCACATTCATATCACACTTCCAGCGACTTGGACCACCTACTTATGATGGGAAGGCAGACTTTATGGTTTTGGATGATTGGCTTATAGCCATCGAGGAGATGTTCTCCTATTATGGAGTTACCCCTGATCATAGGGTGATGATCGCCACCTATCAGCTTAGGGGATTGGCGAAGGGTTGGTGGCTGAGATAGAAGGAGAGCTTGAAAGAGGGATGCTCTTGGGAGACCTTCAAGGAACTGTTTCTAAGGAAGTTTCTTCCTTCGGTCGAGCGCGACCGCCTGATGAATGATTTCCTATATTTGAAGTAGAGGTAGCTTACAGTTGCGGAGTACGAAATAGAATTCAGCAAACTGAGTCGGTTTGCTCCCAACTTGGTGAGTTCCGAAGCGGATAGAGTTAAGCGATTTCTTGGCGGCCTGAGAAGTGATGTTCAGCAGTTAGCCGTTGCTCATGGAGCAGTGAGTTATGTTGGTCCGGTAGAAGCTTATTTGAAGGTGGAGGCCATTGATAATGCTAAGCAAAGAGGGCAGCAGGTGAGAAAAGATAAAAGGAAAGCTGTTGAAGGAACGAGCCCCCAGGTACCCGATGCGTCTTCAAGAAAGAAGAGCAAGGAGGTTTGTAACTTCTGAGGCCGGCCGGGCCATCCCGTGGAGAAATGTTTCAAGAGGTTGGCAACTTAGAAGAAGGAGCAGGTGCATGTGATTCAAGGTGCTCCCAGGAAAGATTTATTTTGTTCTGCGTGTAAGCGACCAGGGAATGATTCTGCCCATTGTTGGGGTAAGGATCGGAGCAAGGTAATAGGTTGTTTTCTTTACGGTCAAGAAGGGCACATCAAGGCTCAGTTCCCCCAGCTCCAGTCAGTGTTCCAGCCAGTGCCACTCCAGGCGTTGCCACCGCCTCAGTGAGTGGACAAAGGCAAGGGAAATCTTAATGTGGTTTCTTTAGAGGAAGCGCAGACTTCGACTCAGGTCATTTCAGGTTAGATTTCTCCCTAGCCTAAATGTTTTGTTTCTAGTATAGCTTTAGCATTTGTTTTTCTTAGTTGCGTCTGCCATCTTATAGGAAGATTTAAGGTGAGGTACCGCTGGGCGTGTGTTCTCTTTTACTCTGGCGCTACCCACTCCTTTGTGGCTAAAGCCTTTGTGGAGCGCTATAGTTTGTGTCTAGAGCAAGTTAGTGATGCCTTTTGTGTCAAGTTTCCTTTCGGTGATTTTGTGGTTTCGGATCAGGGCATTCGGGATTGTCTGATTTAGTTGGGGAATTTTCTAGCGAAGGCAGATTTGAAGGTGATCGACCTGGAAGACTTCGATGTTATCATAGGCATGGACTGGTTGTCCAGTTATGATGCAGTTATCCAGTATAAGGGTAAGCGCTTGGACTTCGTTAAGGACGACGGTAAGCCTGGGAGTGTTTATGCTGATCTGCGCCAGGAGTCTCCTGTCATTTCTGCAGTATGTGTTTAGAAGTTGGTTGATTCTGGCTGCTTTTCCTGTTTGGTCTCTCTAGTAGGGACAGTTGCTAGTGTGCCGCGTTTGGAGGAGATTCCTGTGGTGTGTGACTTCTCTGATGTGTTTCCTGACGATCTTCCTGGTCTTCCTCCAGATAGAGATGTCGAGTTTTTTATAGATTTGGAGCCAAGTACGCGTCCTATTGTGAAGGTGTCGTACCGGATGGCCCCACAAGATCTGGAGGAGTTGTGTATCCAGCTGGATGAGATGTTCGCAAAGGGTTTTATCAGGCCGAGTTCGTCGCCCTGGGGTGCGCCTGTTCTGTTTGTAAAGAAGAAAGACGAGTCGATGAGGATTTGCATCGACTATAGAGAGCTGAACAAGGTTACTATCAAGAATAGGTACCCTCTGCCTCGGATTGACAATTTGTTTGATTAGTTGCGTGGTAGCACAGTATTCTCTAAGATTGATCTTCGATCTGGCTACCATCAGCTCAGGATCTGTGAGTCTGACATTCCGCAGACTGCTTTTCGATCCAGGCATGGGCATTTTGAGTTTTTGGTTATGTCATTTGGTTTGACAAATGCGCCCTCAACTTTTATGGATTTGATGAACCGCGTGTTCAAGGACTTCCTGGATAAGTTTTTGGTCGTGTTTATCGATGACGTCCTGATTTATTCCCGCAATGCTGAGGAGCACGACCAGCATCTGCGTTTGGTTTTATCTGCCTTGAGGGACCACAAGCTTTTCGCCAAGCTGAGCAAGTGTGAGTTTTAGTTGCCTCAGGTTGCATTTCTGGGCCACGTGGTGAATAAGAGTGGGATTTCAGTTGACCCAGAAAAGATCGTTGTTGTGATGGATTAGAGTAGGTCGGGCACACCCAAGGAGATTAGGAGCTTTCTTGGATTAGCCGGCTATTACAGGAGATTCATGGAGGGTTTTTCCACCCTGGCTGCACCTTTGACCAGATTGACCCAAAAGAACGCAGCTTTTGTCTGGAGCGAGAAGTGCGAGGAAGCCTTCTTGGAGCTCAAGGACAGATTGTGCAGTGCCCCTGTTTTGACCCTGTCTACTGAGGGTGTGGATTATGATGTTTATGTGGATATGTCGCATGTTGGTCTTGGTTGCGTGTTGATGCAAGTCGGGAAAGTGATTGCGTACGGGTCAAGATCGCTGAAGACTCATGAGAGGAACTACCCTACACTTGACCTGGAGTTTATAGCAGTGATTTATGCGCTGAAGTTGAGAAGACATCTGCTTTATGGCGCGCAGTGCAAGATTTTTACTGATTACAAGAGCTTAAAGTATGTCTTCACCCAGAAGGAATTGAATGTGCGCCAGCGGCGATGGTTGGAGTATGTGGCCGACTATGACGTTGAGATCCAGTATCATCCGGGCAAGGCCAATGTGGTGGCTGACGCCCTGAGTCGGAAATCAGGGAAGATTTTTAGTCTCTCCGCCGAGCTTTTAGTAGAGGAGTTTCTTTTGATGGGCATTTCTGTGGGAAGCGGATATTTGAAGAGTAGTTTGGCAGTGGCAAAACCTTCATGGATTGCGCTTACGAGATAGCATCATAAGGATGATCTCGATCTTCTACATTTGTATCTTCGAGCTCAGAAAGGTGAATTGCCAGATTTTTCTATTGATGATGAGGGTACCTTGCGGTACCGCGGCAGGTTTTGCATCCCCGCCGTTGGAGATATCCGGGTGATGGTGTGCAGGGAAGCCCATGGATCTAGTGTTGCCTACCATCTAGGATCTACTAAAATGTATCGTAATTTAAAGCAGATTGCCATGTGGTATGGGATGAAGGGATACATAGCCAGTTTTGTTTCTGAGTGCCACACTTGCAAGCGTGTGAAAGCCAATCATGGAAGGCCTGGTGGCAAGCTGACTCCCTTGGAGATTCTGACTTGGAAGTGGGAAAGTATCTCGATGGATTTCATTACAGGCTTACCAAGATCTCCTAGGGGGCATAATTCAATTTGGGTGATCGTGGACAGATTGACGAAGTGTGCTCACTTCGTACCATTTGAGATCGACTATCCGATGAGGAAGATGCTAAGCTGTATTTGAATGAGGTTATCCGGTTGCACGGTGTGCCAGTCAGCATTATTTCAGACCGAGACTCCCGGTTTACATCTCGCTTCTAGAAGAGCCAGCAAGAGGGTTTGGGTATGGATTTGAGATATTCTACTGCTTACCACCCGCAGACTAATGGCCAGACAGAGCGAGTCAATCAGATAGTGGAGGACATGATCTGATGCTATATTCTAGACCTTATGCCTTATAGTCAGTGAATTAAAAACACTAGACAAGGAGATCTCTCTAACTGAATTAAATGACAAGATCCTAATGTGCTTCCCTAGCACTTAGGACTCAAGGATCTGGCCAATCAAGGATGCCAGAAGCCTAAGTGAGATCACCACAGAGGCTCTTTTGGGCAAGCTCAAATCTTATGAGCTGCTCATCAAGAATAGAGAGGAAGAACAAAAGGTTGCTTCTCCAGCTGTCAGGAAGGAGAAGATAATAGCATTCAAAGCTACAGAAGATCTGCCTTAAGATAAAGTCACAGGAAATGAAGAATTGATGTGCTTGCTGGCCAAAAGATTCTACAAGATGGTCAGGAAAGATTTCAGAAAGAGGTCATCCAGAGGGCATGATAAGCCAAGGTATGACAAGTCAAATAATAAAGAAATAATCTGTTTTGGATGCAGGAAACCAGGCCATATTGTGCCTGACTGTCCAGAAAATCAGAATAAGGACAAGAAGGACAGGAAAGATAGGAGAAAAGACAAGGACTCTAGGGGAAACAACTATAACAAATCCTCCTCCAGCAAAAATAAACATACAAGGAAGGGATTTATAGCAGAACCCTGGAGTGAAACTGAAGAAGAATCAGAGGCTTCATCAAGCTCAAGTGATGATGAAGTTGATGCTGAAGAAAAGGAATTCTGCATGATTGCTATTAATGCCTCCCAACAAAATTCTTGATGCAGAACAAGAGTCAGATTCAGAATCTGAAACTCAAACTGAAGAAGACCAGGTAATAGACTCCTTTGACTTTGATTCAGAGGACTTTAGATCTGTATTTAAGGCACTCTGTTTAGACCTGTTAAAGTTTGAGAAAGAGATTATCTCTCTCAGAAATCAATTGTATGAACATAGCACCTTAAAATAGACAACCTCAAACTCTCTGAGGAGTTAGAATGTTATAGGGAGGAGATAGCTTCACTGAAAAGTGAGCTATCCCAGGCAAAGAAGTTTGAAGAATCCCTTAATGGGAGAAGCATCAGACTGATGGACATCACAAGCACAGTGAACTCAAGATTCAACAATACACTAAGCTTGGATGCTACATCCAGCCAACCTATAGTATTAACAACCCCAATTAAATTTATTTCTGATAAAGGAAAGGGTGTTGTAGAGGTAGCTAGGAAGAATCCTGATTTACCTAAGGAAAACAAAGTTCAACAGAAAACGTCAAACAGAGGTCGACGATCATCGAACAGAGCTCGGAGATCTCAGGCTGGATCGTCGAACTCAGATCGACGACTTCTTAACTCTGAACTCTGGTATAGTCGATCTTCGAATGGAGCTCGACGATCTGACCCAAGATCGTCGAACTCAGCTCAACGATTGTCGAACGGAGCTCAGAGCTTTTGAACATTCTTTCAGAGGTAAATCTAAAATCAATCCTAGAAGTCCCTTATCCCAAAGCTTCAACCCTTATACTGAATGGATAGTGCCTCCTAGGAGATACCATCCTGAAGGCTATAAGAGTCAGCCTGGGATGTCTTTTATTTCTGAGTTTAAAGGTTATCAACCTAGACCCAAGGTAAACTGGGTTAAAAATATATAAGCTGTTTATGTGCAGGTGAAGACCTATCCAGTAATGGACCAACAATGGTATCTGGATAGTGGGTGCTCAAAGCACATGACAGGGAACAAGGAGAACCTAAAATCCTTCAGAACCAAACTTGGACCCAAAGTGATTTTGGTGATTCAAACTTTGGTCAAACAAAAGGATATGGTGCTGCTTCAGATTGGCTCAGTCACATTCAAGAAGGTGGCTTATGTGGAGGGACTGAAGCACAACCTAATCAGCATCAGTCAACTCTGTGATGAAGGATATCAAGTGACTTTCCACAAATCCTTATGCAAGATCAAGTCAGAGGATAACACAACAGTGTTAACAGGTAAAAGGAAAGGTAACATTTATCTTGTAGATTTCCTTTCAACCAACGTAGATATCTGCTTATTTAATTCAGTCTGCAAACCAAATGATTTATGGCATAAGAGACTAGGACACTTAAACCTTAGAACCATTGCTAGGCTGTCCAAGGACAACCTTGTTAGAGGACTACCTTCTTGCCCCTACAAGAAGGAAGGACTCTGCAGGGCGTGTCAATTAGCCAAGCAAACTAAAGACAGTTTTAAGTCACTTAATAAGAGTGATTCACCTAGGATTTTGTATCTGTTACACATGGAACTTTTTGTATCCATTATAGTACAAAGCTTAGGAGGGAAATCATACACCTTAGTGATTGTAGATGACTTCTCTAGATTCACTAGAGTATTCTTTCTGAGTAAGAAGTCTAATAACTTTAAGTGTTTGACAGAGTTTCTCAAAAGTATACAGATTGAGTTCAATACTCACATTGCCCTTATCAGAAGTGATCATGGGACAGAGTTTAATTCTCTTCATATGTAAGAGTACTGTCAAAGTGAAGGGATCAGGCATACTTTCTCAGCTCCTAGAACTCCTCAACAAAATGGGGTAGCTCAAAGGAAGAATAGAACCCTAATTCAATCTGCTACTACATTATTGACAGATGCTTACCTACCTCTATCATTTTGGGCTGAGGTAGTGAACACCTCCAACTATGTGTTGAACAGGAGTCTAATACATAAACTGAAGGGCAAGACTCCCTATGAATTGCTCAAATGGAAGAAACCTAAAGTAGACTATTTCAAAATTTTTGGTTGCATTTGTTATATTCACAATAATGACAAGAAATATTTAGCAAAATTCCAAGCTAAAGATGATGAACGAGTGTTTCTGGGATACTCCATGATCAGTAAAGCTTATAGGGTGTATAACAAATCTACTCTGAAAATTGAAGAATCTGTCCATGTATCTTTTGATGAGACTAATATATTTTATAAGGAGAAGTCTACTTCTACCATAGAATAATTGCAGGTACACTCTCTTTCAGAAAATTTGGACAGGTTACATATTGTAGAAAAGGATTCAACACATCAACCTATCTAGCAGAGAGAAGAAATCAGTGAAGATGAAGAGGATACTCAACATCTTGGTGTTCAACATCTTGGAGAAAACCATCATGAAGAGCCAGTTATTGTTCCACAAGAGGATACAACAACATAGGTTGGTGAACAATCAACACCCCCTGTTGATTTAGTAATAACAAGAGATCACCCAATCTCCCAAGTGATTGGAGACATCTCAGCTGGTGTGCAAACCAGAAATCAGGTCAACCAGAACATGATGCATACTTGCTTTCTATCTCAAGTTGAACCTCAATCCATTCAAGATGCAGAACAAGATACACACTGGATCATTGCTATGCAAGAGGAACTACATCAATTTGAGAGGAATCGAGTTTGGGAACTAGTGCCAAGGCCTAAGGATCACTCAATTGTTGGAACAAAGTGGGTGTTCAGAAACAAGCTGGATGATCAAGGATTTATTGTAAGGAACAAGGCAAGGCTAGTTGCTCAAGGTTATTCTCAAGAAGAAGGAATAGACTATGACCAGACCTTTGCACCAGTTGCAAGGTTAGAGGCCATAAGAATATTCCTAGCGTATGCAGCTCACAAAGGTTTCAAGCTCTACCAAATGGATGTGAAGAGTGCATTTCTCAATGGAGACATAAAAGAGGAAGTCTATGTTAGACAACCTCCAGGTTTTATCTCTTCAACTTATCCTGACCATGTTTTCAAATTACATAAAGCATTATTTGGCCTCAAGCAAGCTCCTAGAGCATGGTATGAGACCTTTGCATGCTTTCTTTTGAAAAATTATTTTATAAGGGGTAGAGTAGACCAAACTCTTTTTATTAGAACCCATAAGTCCCATACCCTACGTGTACAAATATATGTAGATGATATTATCTTTGGTTCTACTAATTCAAATTTGTGATAAAAGTTTTCCAACCTGATGCACTCTAAATTTGAAATGAGTAGCATGGGTGAGCTTTCCTTCTTTCTAGGATTGCAAGTCAAACAACATGCTGAAGGAATATTCATTTCTCAAACCAAGTATGCAAAAGAACTGGTTAAGAAATTTGGTATGTCTGAAGCATCTTGTATGAAAACCCCTATGCCTACCAATGCTGTACTAAATGCTGATGAACATGGAAAACATGTTGATCAGATAACATATAGAGCAATGATTGGCTCTCTATTGTACCTTATAGCTAGTAGACCTGATATAATGTTTGCTATATGTATATGTGCTAGATTCCAGGTAAGCCCTAGAGAGTCACACCTAACATTAGTTAAGAGGATTCTTAGGTATGTGAAAAGTTGTCCAAATATAGGCCTCTGGTATCCAAAAGACTCAGGATTTGAATTAACTGGATTTTCAGATGCTGATTATGCTTGATGTAGAGTAGACAGGAAAAGCACCAGTGAAACTCTTCAGTTCCTTGGTGAAAGACTTGTCTCCTGGTTTTTTAAGAAACAGACATCTGTGTCCACTTCAACTGCTGAAGCTGAATATATGGCAGCAGGCAGTTATTGCTCACAGATTCTGTGGATTCAAAACTAGCTCCTAGACTATGGCTACAACTTAGAAGGGTCAAAAATATTTTGTGATAACACCAGTGCTATTTCTATAGCACAAAATCCAGTCCTCCATAGTAGGACAAAACACATAGAGATTAGGCATCACTTCTTAAGAGATAATGTTGAGAAAAATAAAATTGAAATTCAATATATCCTAACTGATTTGCAAAGGGGTGATATTTTCACCAAACTTTTGGATGAAAAGAAACATACCTTCTTCCTAAATCAGTTAGGAATGTTAGATGGAGGAAGTTTAAAATAAATCCCAAGATTTTAAAACTCTAAAAACAGACCAAGACTAGGCTAAAAACTTGTACTTTCTAGTGTCTGTAGGTTTTTTTGTCTCTGAACTGCGCTCGACGTTTTTCCCATAAAGCGTCGAACAGAGATCGACGATTTCCAATAGCGTCGACCAGAGTTCAGCGTTTTCAAGATAGCGCTAGGCAATCTTCTTCTAGTTGATCAGAGATCGACGTTCTCCAGTATCGTCGAACAGAGATCGACATTATTGAAGACTCTTCAGATTCCATTAGAAGCCCAGATCGTCGAACGGAGTTCAACGGACTTTCCTTTCCGGCGTCAAACCCTAATATAAATACATTCTTTCACCGTCATTCTTCGTTTGCGCTTTCATACTCTTTGAAAACTTTTTCATTCCCTCCAAACTCTACTTCACTTGGTTGTGTTTGTTACTTTTTGCAGGTATACAATGGCCGTGAATGTTGCCGCTCTCGCCAAGATGAAATTTGATACAGGATTTGATATAGATATGGATTCGTTTGACGGCAGCGATCAGGTTTTCAAAGACATTCTGAAACTTTTCCGAGAACAACAGTTAGTGCATATAATGTCCACCAGGATGGAGATCGCCGCAGATGAGATTAAAGAATGGGTATTTATAGCACGTAATCTGGATCAGAATACCCTTGTTGGTACTATCAGCGGGACTCAGATTTCTTGCTGATGTTGTGGGGAAAGTGCTACTGGCAAAGCACTCAGCAGATGATACCATATCAAGGTATCAGTTCTGTTTGATGGGAGCCCTAGTGGATAAGAAACACTTGAACTGAGGAGCCATTTTCTTTTATTTGATAAAGAAGAAAATAAACAAAAGTTTTGTGAACTTTGGGAGGATCTTAGGGTGTTCCTGCACTCCAGGTGCCCTGAACTGCTAGTATCAAATGGGATGCACATCAATGCATCAAAAAGGCTAACCTGTGCACTGTTTGGGAAATAGCACAGGCAGATTATCAAGCCAACCAGGACTACCACTGCTTCAGGCACAAGGACTATTGAAGTCTCTTCCCCTAAGGCCCCTACCCTTATTAAGGAATTGCCTGCCTCCACCTCTTCTCCTCCTTCTCCACCTCCTGCTGTTTCTACCTCCACCTCTACATCAACCATATCCACATCCATCTCCTCCCCCATTACCATTTCATCACCAATTTCACCTCCAGCCACCTCAGAACAATTCCATCCACTCCACTACTATCCACCTCTTGACATTCCATCCTTCAACATTTTGGAAGATTCCTTCATGGATGCTTCCCCTTCCTCACCTGCTGAGCTTCCCTCTACCTCTTCATATCAACAACTCCTGCATGATATTCTTACCCAACCATCCTTCACACCATCCATCTCCACACCCATACCATCTATCTCCACCATCCCAATCTCTCAACCAACCATCCTACCATCCACAATACCATCTCCCGCAGTCCATCCATCACCATCCCAAATCATTCCATCCTCCACCCATACTCAAGTCACACCAGAGCAAGTGGATCTATCAGCTTTGACAGATAAGCTATATAGGACATTGGCCCCCAAGCTAGTAAACCTGCTGGAGACCTCCATGGCTCCACTCCTGAAATCAATAAAGGAGTTATCTGACAGGCTATCCTCTCTCTCTTCTCCTCAGGCAATCCCCTCTATGGGGTGCCTTGATCCAGTTATCACTGAATCAAGGAAGGGGGAGAAGACCTATGAAGATGAGGTAGTGTCTGCTACTCCTAAGGAATTGCTGCTGCCAGAGATTTCTACTCTAGCTCCTGTACCAGTACTCACAGTGGACCTCAGGTCACTGTTGTCTGAATTTGATTTTCTCCACAGAAGCTGCGTACCAACTCAGGGAGTTGAAGACCTTACTAAGGCCATTGTGCCTATTGCTGTCTGTGATCCCAGCCTGATTATCTCTTATATCAGTTCTCTTAAGGCTGAGGAAGTTTCTGCTTGTGTTGCTGCTGCTGCTACTGAAGTTGATAGAAGAATAGAGTTTTCCCTGACCTTATGCCTGGTATGTTTTGTGCTCTCTTTTGTAGCTCTGGCTTAGCTATTTCATTTCTTTCTTGATAGAAGAATAGAGTGTAAAATTTTGAGGCGAAACTTTCACTTAGGGGGAGTGGCTGTAACGCCCCCGGTTTTTCTGTGTTTGTTTAAATGTTGTTTGGAGTTACGACAATGTGTTGTCGGCCTTTGCCATTGTTAGAGAGTGGTCTTAGCTCTTTAGGTTCATTGAGTGACCTATTTGTAGCCTGTTTGCAAGATTCCCTAGCTAGCCGGAGTCTGTTTTTGTGACTCTGCTAAGTTTCTTAGGGAATGCTTGTGTTTTGGCTTCGAGAGGTGTTAGCCTGAGTTTTGGTCGTCGGATGTTGTTTTTGACATCGCCTTTGTTTTCGTATCATGAGTGTTTATCTACGGTGCGAGTTTCGTCGAATTCCGAGATCTTTTGTTTTTGCGTCATTTCGACGTTGTTTTTATTTTTTTATGCGAGCTGGTAGTGGTTGCTATTATTGTGCATGGCCTTGTGTGGTCGAGCTTGGTGAGGCTCGTGCCTTGTTTATGTATTATTTATAAGTATATATATATATATATGTTTATATATATATATATTGGTATATATGTTATAACTATAGGTTTATATATAAGTATATAAATATATGTTTATATAAGTATATATGTTTATATATATATATATATATATATATATATATATATATATATATATATATATATATATTTATCTAGGTTGGCTGGTTATAACATAAGAGGGTTCTGTTATAGATATATAAGTATATATATATATATATATATATATATATATATATATATGTTTATATATGTATATATAATACTGTCAGGATATTTATATATATATATATATATATATATATATATATATATATATAGTATAAGACTTTCCCTTTGCTGCTAGTGGCCGACCGTGTAAGGCTTCAGGCTTAGTTTATTTTCAACTATCTAGCTGAGTGGGGAGTTTCCAAGCTTTAGTATTATTATATTAGCATTAGTGGGTGGAGATATTATAAAAAAGTCTTAACTGGTTTCTTTTCCCCATTTCCCGAGCAGGAGCTTAGCTTCCAGCGGAAGGAATTGGGAGGCGGAGGCGCTGGAGCTCTGGCCGGCGGTTGCAGTTAGCTGAGAGCGGTTTTCTCTCGGGAAAAGAGTAGTTTTGTCTTGCTCCCGTCCCGATCTTCCTTTCTAGGTAAGTTGTTCTGGTTCTAGAGCTGTGGTTAGAGAGCTATGATTTACAGGTTCTTCCCTGAGCCCTATTCTTGTCGTAGGTGGCTGAGCTTGCCGCCAAAGCCAGGAAGTGTTGCTGCAGTTGCTGCATCATGGCGGTGAGGCAAGTGGCTCCTTGCCCTTTCCAATTGTTTTGACTTTTTTTACTTGATTATTCCTGCGGTGAGTGTTGTTTTTTGGCTAATCTCTCACTTATATCCTCGGTTTGGTGTCCAGAGGGAAGCTGGAGGTAGGGTATAGTTGTAGCTGCTGCACAAGTATAGTTTAAGTAAGATGGCTGGAGGTAGGGTATAGTTTTTTGGCATAGTTTAAGTCAGATAGCTGCTGTTCAGGTATAAGGGTTTGGAGGTAATTTGTTTTAGGCCAAATAGAGCTCTCTGGTTAGTAAGCGTTGAGTGGGCTGTGGTCGGGTTAGCTCCTGGGTTTCTGATTATTAGGCTAAGTCAAAAGCGTTGAGTGAGTGTACCTCAGTCAATGCCTAGACTGTTAGGCTTCTAGCATTGAGTGCGGTGCCCTCACTCAACGCCATGGTCATTTTGCGGCTAAGTGTTTTGGCATTGAGTGAGTGGACCTCACTCAACGCCGTAGGCTATTTGGCATTGAGAGAGGTGGACTCACTCAATGCCACAGTTTTTCCCAGCGGCTAAGTCATTCGTCATTGAGTGAGTCGACCTCACTATACGCAATGACTGTTTTGTCATTGAGTGTGGTAGACTCACTCAACGTCAGTGCCTATTTTTGCAGCTAAGTCATTTGGCGTTGAGTGAGTCAACCTCACTCAATGTCGTGGCTATTTTGGCATTGAGTGTGGTGGACTTACTCAACGCCAAAGGCTGTTTTTGCTCTAAGTCAAAAGCATTGAGTGAGTGGACCTCACTCAACGCCTTGGCTGTTAGGTTTAGCGTTGAGTGTGGTGAACTCACTCAACGCCGAGGCTAGTTTCTGCGACTAAGTAGAAAAGCGTTGACAGCGTTGATTGAGTTGAGCTCACTCAACGCCATCAACCAGCGGAGATTTTGCGGCTAAGTATTTTGGCATTGAGTGAGTGGAGCTCACTCAACGCCGCATCGAGTGGACTCGACTCCATCCCTGTCTAGTGTTCGGTGCTGAGTGAGTGAAGCTCACTCAATGCCGTGTTAGGTTTGGCGTTGAGTGAGTGGATCTCACTCAACGCCGTGCCGAGTGGACTCGAAGCTTTTGCCTTGGGTTGGTGTGTTTCCTTAGTATTATTAGTATGGATTTTTCCCTTAGGAGGTGGGGTGTTTTGTGTTCGTCTAGTTTTTGCATGCCGACTCGTGGATTATGGCAGATGGTGTGGTTTTGTGGGCTATGTAAGGGGTGAATTATGTGTGCTGAGCTGTAGCCACCACCACCTAGGCCGTGTTGGGCTGGCATGGTTAGGTGTGTGGACTTTGTAGCTGCCACCATTTGTTTTCACCCTGGAGTGTTTTTGGGTCTGGTTGTTGGTGAGGGTCTGTAACACCCCTATCCGTCACATAGTATATAACAGTAGGTCCGGCCGGGGCCCAACGCCATATACTACGGACAGACCGGTTGGTTACGCGTTGAAACCATTCAACCAATCACAACGTCCTACACAACACCTAGCGGAAGCAATTTATTAGAGTTGTAAAGAATAAAGAACCCTGCCAAGCATGAATGTCCACTACTCAAACCCATAGGAATGTATAATACACAAAACGGAAATAGCCTTATGGCCTTACAATAGTTTGCTTAATAAGAGCGTCTTCCAAACCTCGGCACGCAGGCCGGCCACACATGAGTACAAAAGGAAAAACACTCAAAACTTGGCCTTCGAGGGCCAGTACAGCAACTTGGGCTTTAGCCCGCTAATTACCTCTCGGCTTCGCAGTACCTGCAAGCAACAATCCACCGTACGGTTGTAAACAAAGGCAATGTGTTGGAACACCCTATTACTAATTTGGGTAAGGATCACTATGTTTGTCTTAGGAAACCAGTTTGACATAGTTGTATAGTTTTAAAGGTCAACATTAGAATGTGTCTAGGGCTTAGAATTTAGGTTTGAGCTGCCCCTAGGACCATTCAAGGAATCAGACTTCAAGCTGAGGCAAAGACAATTATCGTCGAGCTTAGGTCGACGGAACGTCGAACTCCGTTCGATGCTCTCTGAGCTCAACCTTTGCTAAAGTCGTCGAGCTTCGGTCGACGGTCTTCGAGCTCAGGTCGACGATCTCTCCTCATTTTATTCTCCAGGTCGCTGAGCTCAGTTCGACGATCTTTGACCTCAGTTCGACGTTTTCTGTCTGTTGATCTTATTCCATCTCTGAGCTCAGACCGACGATCGTAGAGCTCAGATCGACGATCTTCTGAGAGATCGACGTTTTTACGGATTCAAATTTTGTCAGTCTTTGGAATGTTTTTGAATTCTCCCAGCATTTATCTCAAGAGATCTGCCAGCCATTTTTCTTTATTCTGGAGCAAGTTTCAAGGAATTCTTTTTGGAACATGAGACTTTCCTCTAGAAGACAAGACTTTTATAGAAGACATTTATGACTGCCAACGGCTATCTTTGACAAGGAATTTTTCAGAGAATAAGATCCTCCTTTTTGTCTTCAGTCAACAATATAGAACATATAGTACAACAACAAAAAGATTAACAGTGATAGACACAAGTGATCATTTTTCTGAAGAACTAGTAGAACAATCCTTTTGACTTACTGAAAAGTGATCATAGCTTCAACATCAAGAACTCTAGACATTAAATTTTTCAGCATCTGCTGGAATCATCTTCTGTTGGAGATCTGAAGCTTCTGAAGATCGATCACCCTGAAGCAAAGCTCTCACTCCTGAACCATTCTACATCTCAGGGGGAGCTTTGACATCATCAACAATCCACTAGTCTTCTCTCATTTGATTTGAGAACAGAGAAGACAACTTCACCTCTTTACTTTTTCTTTTCCTGCTGTAAAAGGGTTATCAAAACTCCCTTCAAAAGTTCTGAGATTGGTTCTGAGATCCTTGTCAAAACTCAGTGGTGGCAAGACACCTGATCAAAAAATCTAGTTTGGTTTTTGAGCACCTTATCAAAAGCTCATTGGTGTCAGGACACCTGATCAACTCATCCTGAGTGGATTCCTACCAAGGGTGGTAGAAGAGTGGATGTACCCAGGTTTTTGGGGAACCATTATAGTTCCTTGTGTCTTCTGGTTGCTTGAGTATTTTCTTTATTGTGTGCTGTGATTTTTCTTTTTGCTGTCTTAGTTCTGATTTATCTAGTAAGACACCTTACACCTATACATAAATTAAATCTTAATTGCTTTATTTGTTTAAATTGTAAAGCTATTTTAAAAATACTCTATTCACCGCCCATCTAGAGTTTAGATAGATCTTTATCTCACTTTCAATTGGTATCAGAGGGAGGTTGGTTGCTCATACAGGCTAACACCTGAACCAAAAGATCCTTGATAAGATTAATCTCTTAAGAGGGTTAATTTCACTATATCTATCTACTTATATAGACATGGCACAGAACAAAGATTATGCAAGCACCAGACCTCCAGTGTGCAACCTTTCCAAGTTTGCACTCTGGAAGGCAAGGATTAAACTTTATATGAATTCTATTGATGAGGATATATTTAATTCTGTTTTGACAGTGTGCCCAACACCTCCAGAGACCACAAGTACAAGTACTGTTCCACCTCCCTCAGGAACAGATGCAGACATAAAGAAATGGAAAACTGCAGATGCAAAGGCCATGAACATCTTAGCTCAGACAATGTCTGATGAGATATTTCAGAAGGTAGCTGACTCCAACTCAGCCAAAGGAATTTGGGACAAGCTCTCTGAAATTGTCTCAGGGTCTGCTGATGAAAGGAAAGATAGGAGATCCCATCTGATAAGCCAATATGAGAACTTCAAAAAGGGAGAAGCTGAATCAGTGACTGACATGTACAATAGACTAAGTCTGATTGTCAATGAGTTAAAGACTTTGGATAAAGAAATCTCATTGACTGAGCTGAATGACAAAATCTTAATGTGCTTCCCCAGCACTAGGGATTCAAGAATCTGGCCAATCAAAGATGTCAGAAGTCTAAATGAGATTACCACTGAAGCTCTCCTGGGCAAGCTCAAATCCTATGATTTGCTCATTAAAAATAGAGAAGAAGAACAAAAGGCTACTTCTCTAGTCACAAGGAAAGAAAAGACCATAGCCTTCAAAGCTGCAGAAGA
The DNA here is from genome assembly GCA_039513925.1 of Platanthera zijinensis. Classification (NCBI taxonomy): domain Eukaryota; kingdom Viridiplantae; phylum Streptophyta; class Magnoliopsida; order Asparagales; family Orchidaceae; genus Platanthera; species Platanthera zijinensis. Next base: position 97,983,279 of record CM077088.1, read on the forward strand.
GGAGCCTGGAGATAAAGCTACAGGAAATGATGAGCTCCTAAGTCTACTGGCCAAAAGATTCTACAAGATGGCCAGAAAAGACTTCAGAAAGAGATCATACAAGGGTCATGATAAACCAAGGTATGATAAATCAAATAACAATAAAGAAATCATATGTTTTGGTTGCAGGAAACCAGGCCATATTGTGCCTGACTGTCCAGAAAATAAGAACAAGGACAAGAAAGATAGAAGAGAAAGAAGAAAGGAAAAAGACTTCAGAAAGAACAGCTCAGACAAACCCTCCTTCAGCAAGAACAAACATACAAGGAAGGGATTTGTTGCTGAGACATGGAGTGAAACTGAAGAGGACTCTGAAGCCTCATCCAGCTCCAGTGATGATGAGGATGATGCTGATGAAAAGGAATTCTGCATGATGGCTATCAATGCCTCTCAAATAGACTCAGAAGCAGAAGAGTCAGAATCAGATTCAGAAGCTCAACTAGAAGAAGATCAGGTAATCAATTCATTTGATTTCAGTTCTGAGGATTTTTAAACATGAGTTTAAGGTACTATGCCTAGATCTGTTGGAGTCTGAGAAGGAAATCACTTCCCTCAGAAAACAACTATCTGAGTATAGCACTATAAAATCAGAGAACCTCAAACTCTCTGAAGAGTTGGAATGCTATTAAGAGGAGATAGCTTCACAAAAAAGTGAGCTATCCAAGGCCAAGCAATTTGAAGAATCCCTTAATGGGAGAAGTATCAAATTAATGGACATCACAAGCACAGTGAACTCAAGATTAAATAGTACACTGGGCTTGGGTGCCTCATCTAGCCAACCCATAGTATTAACAACCCTAATCAAATTTATTTCTGACAAAGGAAAGGGTGTTGTAGAGGTAGCTAGGAAAAATTCAGATCTACCTAATAAAAGGAAAGCTCAACAGAAAACATCAAGCAGAGGTCGACGATCGTCGAACAGAGGTCGACGATCTCAGGCTGAAATGTCGAACTCAGCTCAACGTTTCCTGAACTCTGAACTCCCTCACAGTCGATCTTCGAACGGAGCTCGACGATTTTACCCAAGATCGTCGAACCCAGCTCGACGATCGTCGAACGAAGTTCAGAGCTTTGAACCTTCTTTCAGAGGCAAATCTCAATTCAATCCTAGAAGTGCCTCATCCCAATGCTTTAATCCCTATACTGAATGGATAGTACCTCCTAGGAGATACCATCCTGAAGGTTATAAGGATCAACCTGGGATGTCTTCTATTTCTGAATTTAAGGGATATCAACCTAGGCCCAAGGTTAACTGGGTCAAAAACATATAAGCTGATTTTGTGCAGGTGAAGACCTATCCAACATCAAACCATTTATGGTATTTGGATAGTGGGTGCTCAAAGCACATGACAGGGTATAAGGACAACTTCACATCCTTTAAAGCCAAGCTTGGACCCAAAGTAATTTTTGGTGATTCAAACTTTGGAACTACAAAAGGATATGGTGCAGTCCAAATTGGGACAGTCACCTTCAAGAAGGTAGCCTATGTTGAAGGACTCAAGCACAACCTGATAAGCATTAGTCAGCTGTGTGATGAAGGATATCAAGTGACTTTCAACAAAGAAATATGCAAGGTCAAGTCAGAAAACAACACAACTGTGTTGACAGGTAACAGGAAAGGTAATATTTACTTAGTAGACTTTCATTCATCTAAGGTAGATATTTGCCTGTTTAATTCCATATCTAGACCTAATATTCTATGGCATAAGAGACTAGGACATGTTAACCTTAGAACCATTGCTAGGCTATCCAAGGACAACCTTGTCAGAGGACTGTCTTCTGGCCCCTACAAGAAGGAAGGACTCTGCAAGGCTTGTCAATTAGGCAAGCAAACTAAAAGTAGTTTTAAATCAATTAATAAGAGTGATTCACCTAGGATCTTGTATCTGTTACACATGGATCTTTTTGGACCCATTACAGTACAAAGCTTAGGAGGGAAGTCCTATACTTTAGTAGTTGTAGATGACTTCTCAAGATTCACATGGGTATTCTTTCTGAGGAAGAAGTCTGATAACTTTAAGTGTTTGACAAATTTTCTCAAATGCATTCAGATTGAGTTCAACACTCACATTGCCCTGATCAGAAGTGATCATGGGACAGAGTTTGATTCTCTTCTCATGCAAGAGTTCTGTCAAAGTGAAGGGATCAGGCATACTTTCTCAGCTCCTAGAACTCCTCAACAAAATGGGGTAGCTGAAAGGAAAAATAGAACACTCATTGAATCTGCAACTACATTATTGGCAGATGCTCACCTACCTCTATCCTTTTGGGCTGAGGCAGTGAACACATCCAACTATGTGTTGAATAGAAGCCTGATACATAAACTAAAGGGTAAGACTCCCTATGAATTGCTCAAAGGGAAGAAACCTAAAATAGGTTATTTTAAAGTTTTTGGTTGCACTTATTTTATCCATAATAATGACAAGAAATATCTAGCAAAATTCCAAGCTAAAGCTGATGAAGGAGTGTTTCTGGGATACTCCATGATCAGTAAAGCTTATAGGGTGTATAATAAAACTACTCAAAAAATAGAAGAATCTGTCCATATTACTTTTGATGAAGCTAACATGTCTTTCAAGGAGAAGAATGCTTCTACCATAGAACATTTGTAGGTGCACTCTCTAGCTGAAGACATGAACAGATTACAAGTTACACAAAAGGATGACAGTAGTGAAGATGTAGAAGCTGCTCACCATCAGGAAGAAAATCTTCTTGAAGAACCAGTTGTTGTTCCAAAAGAGGACATAACAACACAGGTTGGTGAACCATCAACACCCCCTGTTGATCTAGTAACAACAAGAGATCATCCAATTTCTCAAGTAATTGGAGACATCTCAGCTGGTGTGCAAACTAGAAATCAGGTCAACCAGAAACCTGATGCACACTTGCTTCCTCTCTCAAATTGAACCTCAAACCATTCAAGATGCAGAACAAGATCCACACTGGATTATTGCAATGCAAGAGGAGTTGCATCAATTTGAAAGAAATAAAGTTTGGGAACTAGTGCCTAAGCCAAAAGATCATCCCATTGTTGGAACCAAATGGTTGTTCAGAAATAAGCTGGATGATCAAGGAATCATTGTAAGGAATAAGGCAAGGCTAGTTGCTCAAGGGTACTCTCAGGAAGAAGGGATAGACTATGACCAGACCTTTGCACCTTTGCAAGATTAGAAGCCATAAGAATCTTTCTGGCTTATGCTGCTCACAAGGGATTCAAAGTCTATCAAATGGATGTCAAGAGTGCTTTTCTCAATGGGGAGATCAAAGAAGAAGTCTATGTCAGACAACCTCCAAGTTTTATCTCTCTAACCCATCCTGATTATGTTTTTAAACTACACAAAGCATTATATGGCCTCAAGCAAGCTCCTAGAGCATGGTATGAGACCCTAGCATGTTTTCTGCTGAAAAATGATTTTGTTAGGGGGAGAGTAGACCAAACTCTTTTTATTAGAACCCATAAGTCCCATACCGTACTAGTACAAATCTATGTAGATGATATTATATTTGGCTCTACTGATTCAAACTTGTGCAAAAAGTTTTCCAAGCTTATGCACTCTAAATTTGAAATGAGTAGCATGGGTGAGCTATCCTTCTTCTTAGGATTGCAAGTCAAACAACATGCTGAAGGCATATTTATTTCTCAAACCAAGTATGCAAAAGAGCTGGTTAAGAAATTTGGTATGTCTGATGCATCATGTATGAAAACACCTATGCCTACCAATGCTTGTACTGGATGCTGATGAACATGGGAAACCAGTTGATCAGACAACATATAGAGCAATGATTGGCTCTCTATTGTACCTTACAGCCAGTAGGCCTGACATAATGTTTGCTACATGTATATGTGCTAGATTTCAAGTTAGCCCTAGAGAGTCACACTTAACCTTAGTTAAGAGGATTCTTAGGTATGTTAAAAGCTGTCCAAATCTAGGACTCTGGTATCCAAAAGACTCAGCATTTGACTTAACTGGATTCTCAGACGCTGATTATGCTGGATGCAGAATAGACAGGAAAAGCACCAGTGGAACTTGTCAGTTCCTTGGTGATAGACTAGTCTCTTGGTATTGTAAGAAGCAAACATCTGTGTCAACCTCAACTGCTGAAGCTGAATATATGGCTGCAGGCAGTTGTTGTTCACAAATATTGTGGATACAAAACCAACTCCTAGACTATGGTTACAACTTAGAGAAGTCAAAAATATTTTGTGACAACACCAGTGCTATTTCCATTGCACAAAATCCAGTCCTCCATAGTAGGACAAAACACATAGAGATTAGGCATCATTTTCTAAGGGATAATGTAGAGAAGAACAAAATTGAACTTCAATATATCCCTACTGATTTGCAAAGGGGAGATATTTTCACCAAGCCTCTGGATGAAAAGAAACACAATTTCTTCCTAAATCAGTTAGGCATGTTAGATGGAGGAAGCCTAAACTAAATTACAAGATTTTGAAAAGCTAAAAACAGACCAAGATTAGGCTAAAAAATCATCTCCTTTTGTGTCTGTAGGATAGCTTCTGTCTCTGAACTGAGCTCGACGTTTTTCCCAGAAATCGTCGAACGGAGTTCGACGTTTTCACTGAACGTCGACCTAAGTTCAGAGCTTGCCAGATAGTTGTATACTATCTCTTTCAGGTCTTTGATCGTCGACCTGAGCTCGACGCTCTCTTGATCGTCGAACTGAGATCTACGATGTTGAAGACCTTTCAGCTTCCCTCAGGAGTCCTGATCGTCGATCTGAGGTCGACGATCCTTCCTTTTTTGCGTCGAACCCTAATATAAAATCATTACTCGGCCGCCGCTCGTCGTTTACGCCTTCATACTCTCTGCAATTTTTTTTCCCTCCAAACCTTCTACACTTGGTCGTGTTTGTTCAATTTTTGCAGGTACAGATGGCTCTGACTGTTGCTGCCCTTTCAAAAATGAAATTTGACACAGGATTCGACATCGATATAAACTCTTTCGATGGAAGTGACAAGAAATTAAAGGACATTTTAAATCTGCTTCGAGAACAACAGTTAGTTCAGATAATGTCCATCAGGATGAAGATCGTCCGCAGACGAGATAAAGGAATGGTGTTTTTCTGCCTCAACTGAGAATGAGAATTTTGTAGTCGGCTCTATCAAAGGGACTCAAGTACCATTGTCCCCTGCCCTTCTAATAGAAGTGTTCAACCTCAGCACTGGAAATGACTCTATTGAATTATCTGAAGAAGAGTCTAATGCAATGCTAGATAGAATAGGTCACTCTGCTGAGAACCCAAAAAATTGCTGAAAAAGAATTTGTCGATTGAATATCAATTTCTGGCTGATGTTGTGGGAAAGGTGCTTCTGGAAAAGCACTCAGCCCATGACACCATTTCTAGACATCAGTTCTGTCTAATGGGAGCTGTGGTTGACAAGAAACATCTGGACTGGGGGTCCATCTTCTTCAATTTGATCAAAAAGAAGCTGAGAAAAAGCTGTGTAAGCTTTGGGAGGATCTTGGGGGTTTACATGCACTCCAGGTGCCCTGAGCTGCTGACCTCAAGTGGGATGCACATCAATGCATCCAAGAGACTTACCTGTGCCCTCTTCAGCAGGTGGGATAGGCAAATTATTAACCCCAACAAGGCTACTGCATCAACTCCTGCTTCAGGCACAAGGACTGCCTTAGTCACTCCTCCTCAGGTCTCTGCCCCTGCAGAAGTTTTGCCTGCTTCTTCTCCTCCTCCAGCTGTCTCTACCCCAGCCATCTCATCCTCACCACCAATCACCACCATAGCCATCTCATTACCCATTACAATCTCATCCCCAATCTCACCTTCTCCAGCATCTACCTCAGAGCAATTCCATCCCTTATACTACTATCCTCCTGCCACCACTTCATCATATTCTCTCTTAGATGACTCCTTCATGGATGATTCTCCTTCAACTCCTCCTGAGCTTCCCTCTACTTCCTCATTCCAACAAATTCTTCATGACATCCTCTCTCAACCATCTTTTTCCCCTACCATCACATCCTTCCCCAACCAAATTACATCAATCTCAACACTTCCTACCCCTAGACCATCCATTTCTTCACCTCCTACCTCCACATTCTCCATTCCATCAGCTCCAGTCAACATCATTCCAGCACCCTTCTCTCCTACCTCTACTCAAGCCCCTCTTGAGCATGTAGATCTCTCAGCCCTGGCAGACAGGTTATATGAGCTGCTAGCTCCCAAGCTAACCTCATTACTGGAGACCACCCTGGCTCCACTCCTGACACATGTTCAGGAGCTGTCTACTAAGCTCTCCTCCTTCATCTCCTCTCAGGCAATTACTTCTTCTGGGTACCTTGATCCAGCTGCCACTGAATCCAGGCAGGGGGAGATGCCTTATGAAGCAGTTCCTGCTTCAACATTTGCAGTGGATCTCCAGAAATTGCTTTCAGTTTTTGATCTTGCTTTCTTCAGTTCTCTGCCAGTTGAACAAGTTGAAGATTTGACTAAGGCTATTGTGTCTATCTCTGTTTGTGATCCCAGCCTAATTGCCTTATATATAAATTCTTTCAAGGCTGTAGGATGTTGCTGTTTCCATCCCTGCTGCTACTGATGTTTCTACAAGTGTATCAGAAGATATTGACATGGTTTCTGTTATTGAGGTTACTGCTGCTCAAGAACTTGCCACTTATCTGAAAGAACCTGCTGCTGTTTCTACTCCAACTCCTGATGCTGCTTCTGCTCAAATTTCTGATGTTGCTGCTCCTACCCTGACTCCAGATCAGTTGAAATTACAAGAGAAATATATTAAGAGCATTGATGATTTATATGATAGACCCCAAAGCTCAGAAAGTGATCAGTTTCACACTGATTCTGATGACTCTTCTGGTACCATTGCCAAGAAAAGGAAGGCCAGAAGCAAGGCCATGATGAAAGTTCCTCCTGCTCAAGCCAAGGATGCAAATGATATTCCATATTATATTTTGCATGATTGCCCAATCTCTGAGCCATGGATGCAATTCTCTAAAAATCAATTGAAAGCTATGAAGAAAAGAAGAAAATTGGCTAGATATGAAAAAGAATCTTCTAAATTTCCTCCTCCTCCTCCTCCTCCAGATTCAGGATCTGGTGGAGGCTCAGCTCTTCCATCCTCTGCTTCAAAGCAAAGCTCTTCCCAACCTTCTCAGGAACATCAACCAAGAGAACAATTTCAAAGAGGATATCAATCTAAGAGATATCAGTCTAGAGGAAGGCAAAGAGATTACAGAACATGTTCTAGACAACAAAGGGAAGGACAAGGTCATATTGAATCTACTTCAGGTCCTTTCCCTTATAGGCTAAAAGATACAGTTGTCTCTAGGACTCCTAATACTGTTTCTGAGTCTATCAACAGATATGAACCTCCTATTCCATTTGAGGATCCTGAGAACAACCCTTTATCATGGACTGCCAGAATGAAAGAGCTTGCTACTCTAGATCAAATAAAAAAGGCCAGAGAGCAAGGCAAAGACATTTCCAACATTACAACCCTATCAGATCAAAGAAAGAAAGAACTAGAGAGATATGCTTCAAGGAAATTCTTTAATCCAGAAGATTATATGAAGCTGCATCCTGAGGCTATAGTACCAAGGCCTAGATCTCAAACTTCCTTAGGTGCAGAAGATGACAGAAGATCAAAGAAAGAAGCCCTCAATCCTAACAGGGAAATTTTGTTTAAAAAGGGAACTGAGAAGAAGTGATTTGTGTAAGCTGAACAAACATCCACCTCTGAACATTTGCTGATATTTTATCTGTGATCTGCAATGCTGCTATGCCATTTTCTTGCTTTGATTGGTTTAGTTCTTGTTTTGTCTGTATGCTTATTTATTTCCTACTTTTGTCTATAAATAGTAATCCTAACCCAAATAGGGGGAGATTGTTGGAACACCCTATTACTAATTTGGGTAAGGATCACTATGTTTGTCTTAGGAAACCAGTTTGACCTTGTTGTATAGTTTTAAAGGTCAACATTAGAATGTGTCTAGGGCTTAGAATTTAGGTTTGAGCTGCCCCCAGGACCATTCAAGGAATCAGACTTCAAGCTGAGGCAAAGACAATTATCGTCGAGCTTAGGTCGACGGAACGTCGAACTCCGTTCGACGCTCTCTGAGTTCAACCTTTGCTAAAGTCGTCGAGCTTCGGTCGACAGTCTTCGAGCTCAGGTCGACGATCTCTCCTCAGTTTATTCTCCAGGTCACTGAGCTCAGTTCGACGATCTTCGAGCTCAGTTCGACGTTTTCTGTCTGTTGATCTTATTCCATCTCTGAGCTCAGACCGACGATCGTAGAGCTCAGATCGACGATCTTCTGAGAGATCGACGTTTTTACGGATTCAAATTTTGTCAGTCTTTGGAATGTTTTTGAATTCTCCCAGCATTTATCTCAAGAGATCTGCCAGCCGTTTTTCTTTATTCTGGAGCAAGTTTCAAGGAATTCTTTTTGGAACATGAGACTTTCCTCTAGAAGACAAGACTTTTATAGAAGACATTTATGACTGCCAACGGCTATCTTTGACAAGGAATTTTTCAGAGAATAAGATCCTCCTTTTTGTCTTCAGCCAACAATATAGAACATATAGTACAACAACAAAAAGATTAACAGTGACAGACACAAGTGATCATTTTTCTGAAGAACTAGTAGAACAATCCTTTTGACTTACTGAAAAGTGATCATAGCTTCAACATCAAGAACTCTAGACACCAAATTTTTCAGCATCTGCTGGAATCATCTTCTGCTGGAGATCTGAAGCTTCTGAAGATCTATCACCCTGAAGCAAAGCACTCACTCCTGAACCATTCTACATCTCAGGGGGAGCTTTGACATCATCAACAATCCACTAGTCTTCTCTCAATTTGATTTGAGAACAGAGAAGACAACTTCACCTCTTTACTTTTTCTTTTCCTGCTGTAAAAGGGTTATCAAAACTCCCTTCAAAAGTTCTGAGATTGGTTCTGAGAGCCTTGTCAAAACTCAGTGGTGGCAAGACACCTGATCAAAAAATCTAGTTTGGTTTTTGAGCACCTTATCAAAAGCTCATTGGTGTCAGGACACCTGATCAACTCATCCTGAGTGGATTCCTACCAAGGGTGGTAGAAGAGTGGATGTACCCAGGTTTTTGGGGAACCACTATAGTTCCTTGTGTCTTCTGGTTGCTTGAGTATTTTCTTTATTGTGTGCTGTGATTTTTCTTTTTGCTGTCCTTAGTTCTGATTTATCTAGTAAGACACCTTACACCTATATATAAATTAAATCTTAATTGCTTTATTTGTTTAAATTGTAAAGCTATTTTAAAAATACTCTATTCACCCCCCCCCCCTCTAGAGTTTAGATAGATCTTTATCTCACTTTCACAACGGTCAGCTATGCTGACCAAATTATAACGATTCCGCCCCTAAACCGGGGCGGCAAAGCTTCTTCCCTACACTTGTTAGCAAAACAAGCAACACAGTAAAATAAGCATCTCATCATAGGTGCACGCTCTCACGGCCATACACCCCGTGCTCTCAGGGCACTTACTCGGCGAAGCCAGTCCAAACCCCGTCCGGTCCTCGACTCCACCACCACCCCCAGGGTGGCAATCTTTGTGAGCATTTAGTCTTCTCAGCCGCAGTCTAGATTCGATCTCCAAACCTCGGTAAGTCCCACGTAAAACTTTAGGTCGCTTTAACCGAGCAGGTGGAGCGGTTAGGGGTACACTAGCCCGTTGCTCACCCCGCCATTGCCATTTGGCCACTGACGCGGACTAAGCTTCCCCAGTCCCAAATAATGATCAAACATGGTACATAGCCCCGCTATGTACCCGGTTGGCTCTAAGGCCACCGATATGACAGAAATGCGTTTCCGTCCAAATTTCCGGGTGCACCTCGGGGTTAATCCCCCAGATTCCCTGATGCATTCTACCGCATAGCAACCCGAAAACAATCACAACGCTCGGAGTCTTCTCCGGATAGAATATGCATAGCAAAACATCACCGATCCGGAAAACACGTCCGGGTAGGCTTCACACAGCATGCCTATGTCCGTACTACAATTCCGGACTCTAACAAGGGGGACTTTACATATCTACCCCAAGGAATACCACAATCTCTCCGCACACTCGCGGGAGAGGGGTTTTCCCATGCAAAGGAAGAAGAGCTTCACATGCTCAAGAAGAGAATCGTTACCCTTTCGCTTTTCCTCGGCGCCATGACGATCTAGTCGGATGGAAAGCACCGTATCGGCCTCGCCTTCGCGGATCCGGACTCGGATCGCGATTTGGAGCTCCGAAGCTCTGCCGGTGACCGGATCTAGCTTCTTCTTCCTCCTCCAAGCTCTCTCCTCTCTCTAACGCTTAGAGAGAGAACCAACCAAAGGGAATGAGGGTTTCTAAACCCTATTCCCGGATATAACATCCCAGCAACAGCCCCCCACCATTGGATCCAAATCCAAGGGAACGAACGGCCACGATCAGGCCTAAAATACAAAATCTGGGGCCAAATACGGGTTGCAACACGGCCGTGTGCCTAGCCGTGTCACCCATTCGCCGTCTCGACCGACTCGAAAACCAGCACACGGCATTCGACACGGCCTCTGACACTCCCGTGTCACATGTGACACGCCCGTGTCGAGACCCGTGTCACGCCCCCCCGTGTGCAATCGGCCAGCTTTCCCAACCCGAGAACTACACGGCCATCGACACGCCCGTGTCGACACCCGTGTCACTACCCGTGTCGGATGACACACCCATGTCGACACCCGTGTCACTACCCGTGTCGGATGACACACCCGTGTCACTACCCGTGTCGGATGACACACTCGTGTCGACACCCGTGTCACTACCCGTGTGCCAAAAAATGGCACAGGACCAGAAATGTACCGAGGAGGACACGACCATGTGACACGCCCGTGTCACATGTCGTGTGCCTGACACGCCCTGGAACACGCCCGTGTCCCAGGCCGTGTTCCAGCCTTCTACGATCGTCTACCTCATCTCGACGACCAGAATCATGACACGCCCTGGGACACGCCCGGGTCCCAGGCCGTGTGCCTCATACTAAGTCCCAGACTGGGCTCAAAATGCTGTCCGTCCCTCTTTTGAGTTTCGGGGCGTTACAACTCTCTCCCTCTTAAAAGAATTTCGCCCACAAAATTACTAAAGGAAAAGAAAACAGAAAACCAAGAGCGATACCTGAGCGAAATAACTCCGGGTACTCCTCCAGCATGGTCTGCTCCCGTTCCCAAGAGAGATCCTTTCTATCGCAATAGTCCCACCGGACCACGACTATCCAAAACTCCTTGAGATAAAGTCGCTCGACTTCACGGTCTCCAAAATGAACGGGTTTGACCCTAGTCGTCAACCTTTCGTCCACCAATGCTTGACCACTCACGATCAAGTTTGAAGGCTCTTGCGCCGCCTCACCAAACCGCTCTAGGAATCTCAAGTGGTCCAAGGTATACCGGGCTCAGCTTCCCCAAGCGTCGCTCCCGTGAAACACTCTTGAACGACTTTAACTTCCAACACGCCATCCGATAACTCATCAATCCGTTACGTAGCGTTAAAACACTTAGTCTGCCTTTCCTGAGCGATTAGTAAAAGTTCTCATATGGTTCGCACCAAAAAGGGTAGTGTTTACCACCTCTTACTTTAAATACAACTTTGTGTCATCAGTTTCTAGCCTCGACAACGACAAGCGACGACTTCTACCAAAAAGGGCCTTGAAGGGCGCCATTTGTATGCTCGCTTGGTAGATAGGGTTGTACACCAACATTACCAAAATAGATGACCTTCTACTGCTTCTCGAAGTACAGAACGCACATGCGAAGCACGTCCTCCAACATCCTGTTGACCCACTCGGTCTGCTCATCCGTCCGCGGATGTAAGACTGGACTAAACTTCAACTTAATCTCCAGCACTTTCTGCAACCACTTCGAATCATTGGACGTAGAACGCCCACCTCGATTGCTCGCAAAGTTGCGGGGCACACTGTTCCGTCTAATGATGTTATCCATAACCATTTACTAGTTACTCCACTGAATTATCCTTCCTATGCGGAATGAAGTGCGATGTTAGTGTCAACACAACTACGATCACCCAAACGGCGTCGTTACTTCACTACGACTTTGGCAAACCATGCCCACAGTCCAGTCGAACTTCTATTCCGAACTAGGCAAGGATTCAAGAATCCCCGGCACTTGGCACTCTGCCTTCACTAAGGCGCAAGGCTGACACTTAGCCACAAACAACGCTACGACTCTCTTGAGCCCCGGCCACCAAAGCAATTTCTTAGGTATCGGAAAACCTTGTGCCTCCTAAGCGAGTTGAGTACTTGGTAAGACGTATCACAACTCCACCCCTAAATTACCCATGCTTGGGCTGCACAAACGATTATCTTTCCTTGGTAGCCTACCCACCACCGTTGACCTGGGATTTTGACCCACCGAGCCGCACCCATGATTTCCTTTATGCAGCTACACAAACCATAGTCTGCCAACTACGATCAGCCAGGTCATACTGGACTTCCGACCAGTTCAGTTATGCTTCGACGCTAGTCTGCTTGTCAACTCAAGAGATAGCTAACATCTCCAAATCCCGGGTCAAACCCTCAACATGAAACTACAACTAATTGGCTTGGGCGGAAGCCCTGCGTCTCACCGCATCCGCAACACATTGTCTTACAACGAGCACAAAATAACTTTCGAATGTATGGTCCCCCAGGAACTCCATCCATTTTTGCTGCCTCAATTTCAGATCCTTTAGATCCCACCGATGTATCAGGCTCATAAGATCGGTACAGACACCGACTTTGTCACCATACACATAAGGCCTCCCTAGCTTTGGTGCAAAATACACGGCCACGAACTCCAGATGACGGACTGGGCAATACCCCTCGTGCTCTTGCAACTAATGCGAGCCATAGGCCACAACATTACCACGCTGCAGCAGCACGCAGTCTAATCCGCTGCCTAAGGCAGCGCCATAGATCCCACAGCTTCTGGTTCCACTCGGCGAACTTAACACTGGCACCGCGGTTGACTAACACTTTAACCCTTCACCGCTTGGGTGTACTCGCACATCTAAGCAATCCTTTCAAGCTTTTCCTTGACAACGACGCGAGGGGTAATACTATTCGCGGGAAGTCCTCTACGAAGCGCCTGTAGTAGCCGTCCATACCAGAAACTCTGGATTTCCACTACCGAGACAACACATGCCACCCTCGTATTGCGACTAACAACGCTGGACCCACACGCCCTCACTCTACCAACTAAAGGACCAAGAAGCGCTACGAGGATAACCCAAGACTCGAGTTCGGAGAACTTGGTGTATACATGGTTCCTTCTTAACGTCCACAAAACCAAGAGCAGATATTCAGAAACGATACCCTTCGCACTAAAATTACCCCCAATGTGTCATCGATGAAGACGATCACAAACTGGACTAGGTACTCCATGAACGTTCTGTTCATCAGATCCATAAACACCGATGGCGCATTAGTCAGCTCGAACGGCATGACCATAAACTCAAAATGCCCATGTCTTACGTTGAACACTGTCTTTGGGATATCGCTTTCCCTGATTCTCAGCTGATAGTAACCAGACTTAAGATCCAATTTTAAGTACACCGATGACCCACCCAAATGATCAAACAGATCGCCAATTCTTGGGATCAGGTACTTGCTCTCTTTTATCAACTTGTTCAGTTCTCCATAACCGATTCAGAGCCGCAAACTCCCGTCCTTCTTATACCCGAAAAGGGCCGGTGTGCTCCAAGACGACAAACTTGGACGCACATACCCTTGCTCCATCAACTTTTCTAGTTGAACCTTTACTCCAATATCACCTTAGGCATCAGCCTATAAGGAGAGCGTGACATAGGTTTAGCACCTGGCACAACTCAATCGTGAAATCGATCTCTCGCTACGGTGGGGCTCCAGGGAGATTGTTCGGGAACACATCGGGATGCTCAAAAACCCACTGGGATACTACCCAGAGTGGACTTAGGCATTACAGCCTCCACTAACGTGAAGAATAGCTTTATACCGACACAAAACTGTCTTGACCACCGGGAGGGCAGACGTCAGTGTCCTGCTTGATCCTTTCAGTTCCGCAAACGTTGTCTCCTGCCCAACCCCCAGCTAGGTCTCCTTGCGGTTGCAAATGATAAAAGCCTTCTGCCCCAAAAGCTAGCCCAACAAAGATGACGTCAAACTCTACTAACGGCAACAGCGACGCTAGCAAGTCGAATCCTTGACTTTCAATAAGACTCTTACCGCACAGACTATATCTCCGCGCGCACTGGACGACTACTGGGTAATAACCTATCCGGATTGCCAAGATTCCAAAATAAAGCCTAGAACTTCAAGTTCTATGTAATCACACATAATGCAAGAAGCAAGGTTGCTAACAATTAAACCATACTTGACGACCCGACGGTCGGCCACATGACCTCATGCTGGCCAAGGATGTTCACTCCCGGTTGGGCCGGAGTAAACAGTGATGCGGCGGACGCCACCGCCTTGCCTTTCTCTTCAGATATCGACCCCGACTTCTTTTTGGACATTGGGCGTCCACTCCAATAATCCCGGGCATAGTGCCCTGGCTTTCCACAAACAAAGCATGCATCCGGGGTTTGAACCGTAGTCGCTCCAGATGTGCTAGAGGAAGGGACTAGACCTGACCTCCTCGCCTTCTTATGCCACCTACGGTACCCAGATTTTGAGGTTGGCATTTTGAACATCATTTCCTTTACACCAGAGGCTTCAACTGCTCCTGCCAAAACTTTCCTTGTCTTTGGAGCACTCTCCCAACACTCTCTGGCGAGATGCCCTTTCTTGCCACAAGAATAACAATTGAAGGTAGTTCGGGTAGTGGATAACCCAGCCTCCTTTCTCGGCATCTTTCGATAGACAGTCCTTATAGGATCAGTAGGGTTTGGTACCCTATCCACTGGTACTTGGTGAGTTTTCCCCAACTCCACCTCCAAAGCTCTAGCCGACTCCACTAAAGCTCGGAATCCCAATAACTTTGGTCCTAGCAGTAGGATACGCAACTCGCTGCGCAGACTGTTATAAAATCTATCCACTATAGATTGCTCGCTTTCCCATTCAGAGCCTGGGTAGCGCCTTAACATAAGGAATGTCTGCAAATATGCGTCAACTGAATGCTCTCCCTGCACCACAGTCATGCTCATCTGCTGCTCTAAAAGACCTCCTAATGCCCTTTGCTCCAACATACCGCCCGATGTTGTGGCCATCTCAGGGACAAAGGGTTGCACATTACTTCCATGTTGTGCGTTGGTCACAGCGAACACCGCTTCAACCACCCTTCATATGGTTTCCCAAGACGTAGGGGTCTCAGGAACGTTACTTAGTGCATTACTTTGCTCAAAAAACGTGTGTTCTGACTGCCACGCTCCACTTCCGGACACCTATAGTCGTTCAAAACACAATAAGTGACTGAACAAAATTGCAAAAAGCAATTATAGGAACACGCAGGTTCCTCAAATATGTGTATTTTCATTCCTAAGTGGACATTCATGGGTTCTTTTCTTGTTATAACGATGACGCACACACATGTGCTCACCACCCCTTAAAGTGAATTCGCCCACGAATTCATTTAAGCTTGACCGAAACCAGTAGTCTGATACCAATTTGTAACACCCCTATTCGTCACATAGTATATAATAGTAGGTCCGGCCGGGGCCGACGCCATATACTACGGACAGACCGGTTGGTTACGTGTTCAAACCATTCAACCAATCACAACGTCCTACACAACACCTAGCGGAAGCAATTTATTAGAGTTGCAAAGAATAAAGAACCCTGCCAAGCATGAATGTCCACTACTCAAACCCATAGGAATGTATAATACACAAAACGGAAATAGCCTTATGGCCTTACAATAGTTTGCTTAATAAGAGCGTCTTCCAAACCTCGGCACGCAGGCCGGCCACACATGAGTACAAAAGGAAAAACACTCAAAACTTGGCCTTCGAGGGCCAGTACAGCAACTTGGGCTTTAGCCCGCTAATTACCTCTCGACTCCGCAGTACCTGCAAGCAACAATCCACTGCACGGTGGTAAACAAAGGCAACGGTCAGCTATGCTGACCAAATTATAACGATTCCGCCCCCAAACCGGGGCGGCAAAGCTTCTTCCCTGCACTTGTTAGCAAAACAAGCAACACAGTAAAACAAGCATCTCATCATAGGTGCACGCTCTCACGGCTGTACACCCCGTGCTCTCAGGGCACTTACTCGGCGAAGCCAGTCCGAACCCCGTCCGGTCCTCGACTCCACCACCACCCCCAGGGTGGCAATCTTTGTGAGCATTTAGTCTTCTAAGCCGCAGCCTAGACTCGATCTCCAAACCTCAGTAAGTCCCACGTAAAACTTTATGTCGCTTTAACCGAGCAGGTGGAGCGGTTAGGGGTACACTAGCCCGTTGCTCACCCCGCCATTGCCATTTGGCCACTGACGTTGACTAAGCTTCCCCAGTCCCAAATAACGATCAAACATGGTACATAGCCCCGCTATGTACCCGGTTGGATCTCAGGCCACCGATATGACAGAAATGCGTTTCCGTCCAGATTTCCGGGTGCACCTCGGGGTTAATCCCCCAGATTCCCTGATGCATTCTACCACATAGCAACCCGAAAACAATCACAACGCTCGGAGTCTTCTGCGGCTAGAATATGCATAGCAAAACATCACCGATCCGGAAAACACGTCCGGGTAGGCTTCACACAGCATGCCTATGTCCGTACTACGATTCCGGACTCTAACAAGGGGGACTTTACATATCTACCCCAAGGAATACCACAATCTCGCCGCACACTCGCGGGAGAGGGGTTTTCCCATGCAAAGGAAGAAGAGCTTCACATGCTCAAGAAGAGAATCGTTACCCTTTCGCTTTTCCTCGGCGCCATGACGATCTAGTCGGATGGAAAGCACCGTATCGGCCTCGCCTTCGCGGATCAGGACTCGGATCGCGATTTGGAGCTCCGAAGCTCCGTCGGTGACCGGATCTAGCTTCTTCTTCCTCCTCCAAGCTCTCTCCTCTCTCTAACTCTTAGAGAGAGAACCAACCAAAGGGAATGAGGGTTTCTAAACCCTATTCCCGGATATAACATCCCAGCAACAGCCCCCCATCGTTGGATCCAAATCCAAGGGAACGAACGGCCACGATTAGGCCTAAAATACAAAATCTGGGGCCGAACACGAGTTGCAACACGGCCGTGTGCCTGGCTGTGTCACCCATTTGCCATCTCGACCGACTTGAAAACCAGCACACGGCATTCGACACGGCCTCCGACACGCCCGTGTCACATGTGACACGCCCGTGTCGAGACCCGTGTCACGCCCCCCCGTGTGCAATCGGCCAGCTTTCCCAACCCGAGAACTACACGGCCATCGACACGCCCGTATCGACACCCGTGTCACTACCCGTGTCGGATGACACACCCGTGTCGACACCCGTGTCACTACCCGTGTCGGATGACACACCCGTATCACTACCCGTGTTAGATGACACACCCGTGTCGACACCCGTGTCACTAACCGTGTGCCAAAAAATGGCACAGGACCAGAAATGTACCGAGGAGGACACGACCATGTGACATGCCCGTGTCACATGCTATGTGCCTGACACGCCCTGGGACACGCCCGTGTCCCAGGCCGTGTTCCAGCCTTCTACGATCGTCGACCTCGTCTCGACGACCAGAATCATGACACGCCCTGGGACACGCCCGGGTCCCAGGCCGTGTGCCTCATACCAAGTCCCAAACTGGGCTCAAAATGTTGTCCGTCCCTCTTTTGAGTTTCGGGGCGTTACAGGGTTGTGCCGCCCACTCCGACCCAAGGTTTTCACCACGGCCAATAATTCACAAAGATTAGGACTGTTAGTTCCTTTCCTTTCTAGTGACTATTTCTTTTGGCACATGTTTGCCTTGGTGTTGCTGCAGGTGCTTAGCAGAGCATGTTGCTCTTTATGTTCACACTTGGTGTGCTTTTGCTACTCTTTGGACAGTGTTTCTTCTTACTGTCATGCCTTTTCTTCTACTGTTTGCTTTTTTGTTGTTGGGTTGGTAAACCCCTTTTTTTTGCTTATGAATCTAATGCTCCACTTCCTTTGATTTTCTTTTACTTGTTGAGGTGTTCTTTCTTTGAATGCCTCAGGTTCAGGTTGTAGCCAGTTAGACGACAAGTGCTCTTGTGGAGTTTGTTGATAGCCTCCTGGGTAGCTGAGGTTGCCAATCTTCATCCTTGTGAGGTAGTTATCTTCCTTTCTGTATAGACATGCATACTCTCCAGTGAGTTCGTGTCAGGTTGTTGACGCCCACTGGTGGCTTACTTGTGATGTTGGGTATGAACTAATACTGCTACTTTTGCCTATTTGAGGTTGTTCACTTGTTTTCTGGGAAGGATTTATGCTAGGTTGCATGTTAGGTATTTTAAAACCCTAAAGCATTACTATATGTATCTCATGCACATCATGTTTCTAAAACTAAGACACTATTTTTCCTAATAGCGTAAATACTATATTTTTTTATACATACCGTACTAAGTTTAGAGTCGTGCATACCATGAGTCGTCCCTCGGGGACACTTATGCTCATTCAGGATGTATAAGCAACTTAATCAAAGTATTTTCCGCTGCGTATAAATATATATTTTGGACTAGCGGATCCATTGTGCCGAGGGATACGGCCATTAAGATATAACTGGTTTTCTTTCATATTAAACTATGAATTTTCCTTAAAATGTAAAGTCTGGAGTTTTGCCTGAGTGTGTGCAGTTATCCCCTGCACGACGTGGCATCACGGCGCGTATTTTCTCTTGCTATGATACAATTTAATCATTGAGAAAATGCGGGTTGTGACAGAATGTGCAACCCTTTTTCCCTGAGGTGGCCTCAATGTCGGGTGGTGTGTTGGAGCAAATGTAATTTAGAAGACCAGCGGGTCAGCAGTTGAACATGTTATTAGTGCAGGGTATGCACTCAGTGGAGGAATATTTGTAGGCAGTTCTTATTATACGACGCTACCCAGGCTTTGAGTTGGAGAATGAGGAATCTATGGTCGATAGATTTTACAATGGTCTACGTGGCGAGTTGCGAGTTCTACTGCTAGGACCAAAATTTTTGGGATTTATAGCCTTGGTGGAGTCGGCTAGATCTTCGGAAGTAGATTTGGGAAAGGGACACTAGATGCCAGTGTGTAGGGTGATGAACTCTGCAGGTCTTACAAAGGCTGCATACCGCAGAATGCTGAAAAAGGGGGCGAGATCATCTACTAGCAAAGCTACTCCCACTTGTCATACTTGTGGAAATAAAGGGCACTTTGCCCGAAATTGTCGGGATGGTGCTCAGAAGACAAAGAAAGCTATGTCAGGAGCAGTTGAGGACTCTAGTGCAAAGGAAACGGTGTTCAAAATGCCGAACTGCTCAAAATCTGGATTCCGTAAGTGGTATAAGAAGGTTAGGACTTCGGGTCTAGTTCCTTCTTCTGGTGCTTCTGGGGCATCTACAGGCCGAACCCCGGGCGCATGTTATAACTTTGGGAGGCCGGGACACTATGTCCAAGATTTTTGGAACGGACGACCAAAGTCCGAGAAGAATCCTGGAGCAACATATGAGGAGAAGGGCAAGGCATTGGAGTCAACTGCATCACCCTTAGCTCTGATCCAACCGACAGTGTACAACCTTGTCCAGCAAGAGGCCATATGGCTGACTATTGAGGTGACAGGTATGGTTTAATTAATAGTAGTTTAGCTTTTTATACTTGTTGCCTTATGCGTGTCAGCATAGGACTAGAGGTACTAGGCTTTGTTTTGATTTTCGATAATCCGGCGAGAGCACTCTTTTATACGAGAGCTTCAAACTCCTTTTTGTCCGAAGGATTTATATCGTGCATCGGAGTACCTTCCTCGATGGCAAAGGACAAATTGGATGTATTATTTCCTAATGGGTGTTCAATGTGCGCAGATAGAGTTTGTGGCATATAAATACGGATTGGGAGTCAAGAGTTCGACTTGCAAGCA
Source organism: Platanthera zijinensis (assembly GCA_039513925.1). NCBI lineage: Eukaryota > Viridiplantae > Streptophyta > Magnoliopsida > Asparagales > Orchidaceae > Platanthera > Platanthera zijinensis. The sequence continues at coordinate 98,003,333 of CM077088.1, forward strand.
TTGTTACTGCCGCTGTGGAGTTTGACATGATATTTATTATGAACTGACTCTCGGAGCAGCTGGCATACGTTGATTGCAATCGCAAGGAGGTCAAATTGGGAACTGGTCGAGAGACAAGATTTGCAGGCTTGAAAGGGTCGAGCAAGACTTTGATGTCTGCTCTTCAGGTGGTTAAGGAAGTTCGTGCTGGTGCAGAGCTTTTCTTCACATTAGTGGAGGTTTTGAAGCCTAAGCCTACTTTGGACAGTATCCCAGTAGTTTCCGAGTGCCCTGATATGTTCCCTGGTGATCTCCCTAGAGCCCCATATCAGCGTGAGATTGACTTCACTATTGAGCTTGTGTTAGGTGCAAAACCTGTGTCACGCTCTCCGTATCGGTTAGCGCCTAAGGAGATGGCGGAACTAAAGGTTAACCTAGAAGAGTTGTTGGAACAGGGCTATGTGCGTCCAAGTTCATCGCCTTGGAGCGCACCAGTCCTTTTTGTTTAGAAGAAGGACAGAAGTTTGCAACTTTCTATTGATTATCGAGAGTTGAACAAGTTAACAGAGAAGAATAAGTATCTGATCCTAAGGATTGACGATCTGTTCAATCAGTTAGTTGGGTCATCAATGTACTCGAAATTGGATCTTAAGTCCGGATATTAACAGCTGAGGATAAGAGAGAGTGACATCCCCAAGACAGCTTTCAGCACGCGGTATGAGCGTTATGAGTTCACCGTCATGCCCTTTGGGCTGACTAATGCGCCATCCATATTTATGGATCTGATGAACAGAACGTGCAGAGAGTACCTGGACCACTTTGTGATAGTCTTTATCGACGATATCTTGGTGTACTCGCAATGTGAGGAGGATCACTTTAAGCATCTGCATTTGGTGTTGGAGAAGCTGAGGAGGAACCAACTGTATGCCAAGTTCTCCAAGTGCGAGTTTTGGTTGTCCTCGGTAGCGTTCCTTGGTCGCATAATTAGTGGAGAGGGAATTGCAGTGGATCAAGCGAAGATAGTTTCTATACGGGAGTGGCCTGTGTTGTCTACGGTAGCGGAGGTCCGGAGGTTTCTGGGGCTGGCTAGCTATTACAGGCGCTTCGTAGAGAACTTCTCGCGGGTAGTGTTACCCCTCACGAATTTGATGAGGAAAGATCAAAAGTTTGTGTGGTCGCTGGTGTGCGCACAAGCTTTTAAAGAACTGAATAGTCGGTTGACCACGACGCCTATTCTATGTTCGCCGGTTGGGACCGAGGGATTTGAGATTTACAGTGATGCTTCGGGCAGTGGTTTGGGTTATGTTCTACTGCAGCATGAGAGATTGTTATCTTATGGCTCGCATCAGCTGAAGGTGCACGAGAGGTATTATCTGGTCCATGTCTTGGAGTTAGCGACCGTGATATTTGCCCTGAAGTTGTGGAGGCACTACATGTACGGTGTGAAGGTCGATATCTATATCGACCACAAGAGCCTGAAGTACTTGTTGGATCAAAAGGATCAAAACATGCGGCAGCGGAGGTGGATGGAGTTCCTGGGGGACTACACCTTCAAAATGCTTTATGTGCCTAGGAAAGGCAATGCGGTTGCCGATGCGTTGAGTCGCAGGGCTCCCGCTCAGGTCAACTGGTTGTCGGTTCATGACGAGCATTTGATTTGGGATTTGGAGGCACTAGAGATCTCTTGTGTTGACAAGCAGACGAGTGTCAAAGACCAATTGAACTGGACAGAGGTGTAGTATGACCTTGCTGATAGAATTCGGCAGGCTCTGGTTTTGGATAGCAACATGAAGCAGATCATGGACGAGTCTTTGGATGGGCTGTTATGGAAGGACAGTCATCTGTGCATCCCAAATGTGGATAAACTGCCGGTTGAATTGATGTACGAGGCTCATCATACCAAGTACTCGATTCACCCAGGAAGCACGAAGATGTATCGTGATATGAAAAAGTTGTTCTGGTGGCCAGGACTTAAGAAGGACGTGGCACTTTATGTGGCGGAATGTCAAACGTGCGCCTTGGTAAAGGTGAAGTTCCAGAAGCATGGAGGTTTGTTGAATTCCTTGCCTATCCCTGAGTGGAATTTCGATGATATTTCGATGGATTTTGTGCATGGTTTGCCCAAATCAAAGAAGGGAAACTACGCCATCTGGGTGATCGTAGATCGATTGACGAAGGTGTCACACTTCATTCCAAATAGGAAGGATGATTCGGTGGATAAACTGGCAAAACTCTATGTGGATAACATTGTTTGACTGCACGGTGTGCCCCGAAACATCGTGTGTGACCGAGATGGACGGTTCATGTCCAATGATTGGAGGTTGGTGCCACAAATGTTGGGAACCAAGCTGAGTTTCAGCACGGCCTTTCATCTACAAACGGATGGTCAGACCGAGAGGGTCAACAGGATGATGGAGAACATGCATTGCATGTGCGTCTTGGATTTCGGAAAGTAGTGGGAAGATCACTTGTACATGGTTGAGTTTGCTTACAACAATAGATACCAAGCGAGTTTTCAAATGGTACCCTTCGAGGCCCTATACTGTATAAAATGTGGCACGTCGGTGTCGTGGTTGGAAACAGGTGAGCCGAAGCTGTACAAACGATAAGAGGTGGAAGACGCCAGATCGCTGGTACGAACTCTACGAGAACGATTGTTGATCGCTCTAAACAAGCATTCTAAATGCTATAATGCCAAGCATCAGAACATTTAGTTTGTTGTTGAAGACTGGGTATACCTTAAGATTAAGTCGTTCAAGGGTGTCTCACGGTACGATGCTTGAAGAAGCTAAGCCCGAGGTACCTTGGACCGTTTGAAATTCTTGAGCGAATTGGTGAAGCAGCTTATCGTCTGAAGCTATCGGTGGAATTGAGTGGTATACACAACGTATTCCATATTTTGGTGTTGCGGAAGGCGGTGCAATAGCCTTCGCAAGTGATTGCGGTCGATCGAGTCCTGATTTATAATGGGTTGACGACGAAGGTCAAGCCCGTTCGCATTAAGGACTCTAAATTTAAGCGAATACGTAACAAAGACATCAAGATGGTGAAAGTCCGATGGGACAGTTGTAGTCGTGAGGAGCTCTCGTCGGAGCGAGAGCAGACCATACTTTAAGAGTATCCCAGTTATTCCACTCAGGTACCATTTTGTTTTGTGTATCTTTTCCTTTCTGTAATTTCGGGACAAAATTTTTTAAGAGGGAGATAATTATAACGCCCCAAAACTCGGAAGTGATCTGGTAGCGTCTTAAGGCCAATCTGAGGCCTAATAAGGGTCACACGGCCTTGGACACGGGCGTGTCCATGGCCGTGTCCTACTACGAGTTGGACGATTTTCCGCGTAGTCGATGAAATGCAGTCGATGATCATTGGAGGTCGGATACACGGCCTGAGACACGGGCGTGTCCAGGGTCGTTTCCTGCTCGGGCTGTTAGACGGGCTGTATCGAGAGAGTTATGCGGCCTGGGACACGAGCTTGTCCTAGGGCGTGTCTGACACACGGCCTGTGATACGGGCGAGTCACAGGGTCATTTCCTGTTAGGGATGAGACGGTTTCACCGTCGATTGAGGTACACGGCCCATGATACCGGCGTGTATATGGTCGACACGGGCGTGTCCCAAGCCGTGTCACAAGCCGTGTCCTATTCTGTATATCCTGGTTTTCGGAGAGTGCGGAACACGGCCTTGGACACAAGCGTGTCACAATCCGTGTTCGGCCTAGTAAATTGGTTTTAAGTGCGAATCGTGGCCGTTCGTTTCCTTCTAATGGGATATAATGGTCCAGAGCGGTCCTTGCTGAGATAAGTCTGGGAATAGGGTTTGAAACCCTCATTCCTTATCAAGCTTTCTCTTTCTAAAGCTTTAGAGAGAGGGGAGATCAAGGAAGAAGGAGAAGGAGAGATCCGGTCGCAAGAGAAGCTTCGGAGCCCCAAATCGCAAGCCAAGTCATGATCTACGAAGGCGAGGCCGTTGCGGTGTTTTTCATCTATCTAGATCTCCATGGCACCAAAGAGAACCACGAGGGTAACGATTCTCTTCTTGGACATGTGAAGTCCTCTTTCCTTTTTGCATAGGAAACCCGCTTTCACGAGTATGTGGTGAGCGCGAGATATTCCTTGGTTAGACATGAGTAGTCCCCATTGTTGCATGTAGAGTCCGGAAGCGAAGTACGGACATAGACATGGTGTGTGAAGCCTACCCGGACAAGTTGGTCTGGATCGGTGATGTTTCATTATGCATGAATAGCTGGAGAAGTCTCCGTTCCGGTGGTTGTTTTCGAGTTTTATACGTGGTAGATTGCAACAGGGAGTCTTGGGGATTAACCCCAAGGTGCACCCGAAAATCTGGGCAGAAGCAAAGTTATGCCCTTTTGGTGGCCTGAGAGCCAGCCTGGTACATAGCGGGGCTATGTACCGTTGTATGATTGATACTTTGGGATTGGGGGAAACTTGGCCCGTATCGATGGTTAAATTGATGTGGCGAGGTGAGCAACAGGCGGGTGGAACCCTACCCACTCCATCTGCTTCGGTTAAAGCGACCTAAGGTACATGGGACCTACCGATAATTTGGAGAACGAGTCTAGGATGCGGCTAAAAGGACTAAATGCTCACGAGGTTTGTCGTCCTGGGGGAGGTGGTGGAGTCGTGGAAAAGACCGAGTTCAGACCGGCTTCACCTAGTAAGTGCCTTGAGAGCACGGGGTGTGTGGTCATACGGGCCTGCATTTCTGGTGTATTGTGTGAATGTTATACTTACACTTTAATTGTTGGGTTATACTAATGTAATGCAGGGAAGGAGCACCGCCGCCCCGATCAAGGGGTGGGGTCGTTATAATTTGGTAAGGTTTAGCTGATCATTGCTTTTGTTTGTCACCGTTGCAGTGAATTGTTGCTTGCAGGTGCTGCGGAGCCTAGTGGCAAATAGCGGGCTGAAGCCCTTGTTGCTGAGACGGCCCTCGAAGTCCAATGCAAATGTTTACGTTTATTCTCATGTGTGACCGGGCTGCGTGCCGATGTTTGGAAGACACTATTTGTTTAAAGTAAACTCATGTAAGGTCATAGGGCCAAGTACTTTTTGTATTTGTACGCTCATTCCTACCTTGGGTATTTAGTGGACATTCATGCTGGGGCTTGAGTTCTTTTATTTGCAACATTTAAAATGCTTCTGCTAGAATGTGCTCTGTGTAGAACGTGTGTTATTGGAAGGATGGTTCCATTTAGTAACCCTTCGGTCTATCTGTGGTTTATGGCATCGGGCCCCGACCGGACCTACTGCTATATGCTATGTGTCGGATATGGGTGTTACAGACATTCACCTTCATTGATAAATTTGGATGACTCTTGTTCCAAAGGTATAACATATTAAATTCATTTTGACTAAGCAAAGTTTCTCGTGATATTTTATGGTTATAACATATTCAATTAATTCTTAACAGTATAATGCAAGCTATTGCTAGGCTTTTGCAAATTTCAATATCAGGATCGGCGTTTCAATGTTTTGCAAATATTAGTATCAGGGTCGGCGTTTCAATGATTTACAAATATCAATATCAAGGTATGACCATTCATATAAATAAATTTATATTTTAATTTGAAGGGTATACATATGTTTATTTGTATAATTGTAGGATTTTTTGTTAAAAATCAAGTTTTGGCAGCAAACAAAGCAGGACTTTGGGACATATAAGTGCTGGATTTTTGTATTTTTCCATTTTCTAACTGACATGATTTTGTGTTGATTTTAATGGATATGTTGTTGGGTTTAGCTAGGAGACAAGATTAATATGTTTGGCTATATAATCTTTGGTGTAATATGACAGGTATGTGCAATATCATAAAATTAATCGATCATCTTATGAAGGTAATTCATCGGGATAAAGTTTCAATGAAATGCTATGCGAAATAGCAGCTATGCAGGTTGAAGCAATTCCACCATTGTCAAGATACCCACATATGTAGTTTTGCATCTCATATATTTGTTTTGCAAAAAAATTTAGTAAATGAGGGGTGCGGATAAAATTTTCAAAAATTTCGGGGTGCGATTAACAATGGGGTGCGGTAAGGCCAAAATCGGGATGCGTTTATATTTTCGGATTGTGGTTAACAATGGGGTGCAGATAGCCAAAACCGAAGTGTGGTTTACAATCACCTTTTCAAAACCGACTTCGATTGGTAGGCTGTCACCTATCCTGCGGGGATAACCGATTCCAAAGTATATCTAATGTAAACAAATTTTTGGGTTTGATTTGTCTCAAAAATTGGCCTTTTTGCAACAGTGAAAATATGCGAACAAGAAGTAAATAACCGCAAATTTTATTGCTCCAAAAAAGTAAGTAATACATAGATGTGCCCCCTTATTTATAAAAAATGGGGGAGATGAGAGAGTACAATACATAATGTGGGACTAAATACAAGTCGGACAGACTGAGCGGTTTGACATACCCAAACCGCTCACTATACAAGACATAACATTACAACCTTAGAACACAAAAGAAAGGCCGCCAGTCAAGCCGCTAAGCCGCACCTGCGGATAGCCAACAATCCGCAGTGCGGTAAACCATTACGCTGAAGCTGAGGCTTGACATCAGACCGCGTACCGCGGGTTGCCACAAGACCGCTGAGAGGATAAGCCTTGGACCAGAACTTCATGACTTAACAAGACCGCTGCGGCTTCTACTAAAAGATAATCCAAACAGTCCGCTGAGGACATCCGCTAGAAGACCGACAGGACAGGCCGCAGCGACTAGTTCGGCTAACCGCCCGAACTAAGTTCCAACAGCAGGCTTACTGGTCGTACTTAGTCGTGGGCAAAAGGCCCTGGCCCGAAAAGCCCGCCCGGGCCCAGCCCGGCTAGGCCCGGCCCGGTAAAAGCCCGGTCCGGGCCAGGGCCGAGCTTGGGGCCTTTACCGGGCCCCCATTTTGGCCGGTTGCCCGGCCCGGACCGGGCCGGGTAAAGCCCGGGTGTCGTGCTAGCCTGAGCCCAGCCCCGGGCTAAGGAAAGCCCGCCTAGGATTAATCCCGCCTGATCAGGCGCCTGATCAGGCGGGTTTAATCCCGCCTATGATTAGGCGGGCCCCTAATTAGGCGGGATAAAATCCCGCAAATTTAGGCGGGATTTTATCCTGCCTTTTTTAATTCAGGCCGGGCAGTCTGCCCGGCCCGGCCTGAAGGGCCTAATCAGGTTCCCTCTTTTGGAGGGAGCCCGAGCCCAGCCCGGCCCGACTCAAATTGTGCCCGGGCCGAGCCCTGTTTGAAAAAAGTTTGAGTCCGATCAGGCCCGGCCCGTCCCGATCGGACATTTTGAACACGGGTGGACCAGATTCTTAAAATATTGGTTATGCCCGGTCACCGTGTATATCTTATCATGTATTCATGTTCCCAAAAATTTTTATTATCAAAACTATCCTACACCCAATTAATCGATCGTATTAATTATTAAAAAAACAAATTTGATATTAAAACCGAAAAAGAAGATGAAAGAATGCGTTATTCAATATTGCAATCATTTAATGCAGAAAAAGGCAGTCAACAGTTCCCTCGGTTACATTTCTATAATTTCCCTCTTTCCCTGCCAATTAATAGAGCAGGTTAATGCAAATAGTAAGCTGAGAAGGAGATGACGGCGGTGCTCACAACAGCTCCGATCGCTGGGGAGGTAGCGAAGGAGCTGCTGGAAGGGCCTGGAGCAGGCGCTGGCCCCTCAGCTGCCAAGGCAGCAGTGGCAGAGACTGCCATCATGAGTAGGGCAGCGGCGATCTTCTTCATGTCCATTGCTATTGGCAAATAATTTCGACTGGAAGAAAATATTTGCCGATATTTTTCTGGAATGGAATGGCTCAAGGAAAGAGATGAGAAATTGACGGGATTTTGGATGCTTTTATAGGAGGTAAGATGCTGTAAATAGTATTTTTTTGTTATTTTTGCGCTAAATTTTGGGTTTAAAGGGTTGCAATCACTCGGTTAAATTGAGCGTTTGGGCGTTGTTTGCGGGTCTTCGTTGAACTAGACAGCGCACGCAATAGCGTATTCATGCCAGCAAAACCATACCTGCATGCAGGCATTTACAGCTCTCCATGCTTATTAAAACAATAATTATAGGGCTGTGTTAAAAGCACACCGTGTAAGGCTTAACACACCAAAAAAACACTTAAATCCCTAAATCTTCAAACACACCAAATCTTTAGCCGCACACCAACCCGACGGCGCCCTCTCCTCCTTGCTTTGACTTTTTCGCTGCTACTCCCTCCCTATCGCACACATTGTAGGAGGAATGCGAAAGGTCACTCGCCCCTCCATTCGCTCACGCTGTCATTCTCTTCCATCCGGCTCTATTCCGATCCAGCCTGCTAGGAGGAAATCACTCGCCACTTTCATCGATCCCAATAACTAGGAACTCGCTTGAACGTGAATAACTCCTTTTGGTATTCGGCGTTCATTCTTATGTAAACCACTCCGTACATTCTTACGTAAACCAATTTTTGCTATAGGTTTTGTCATATTTTATTATATCATATTCATAACGGAGAACGGAGGTCTCTGATAGATTTTGAAAGTATGTTCTCTCAGATCCTCTCTCGCTATTTCATTTCTGGTTTTTTTAAATTTAGTCATTCTTCATTCTCCTAAACCCAACATCCAGATCTATTAGCCAGACAGTAGATTATTTTGGACCGTTTTTTCATTGTTTACTCGGTTCTAAATCTCCATGGTAAATATTGAAATTATTTATAACGCAAGGATTTTTGTAGGAGGATTAGTGACCAGTGTTTCCTTCCAGCCGACCCAATTCTGATTCATCCTGGTAATGTTTTGTACATCTAGTTGCTAACCTGTGAATAATATGATGAAAGATTCTCTCATCATTATTACTAAATATCTTTCATTCCCTTTTATTTATAGGTGTTCGGGTTGACATTTTTCCTCTGATGCATAATCAAGTGCTATTTCGTTATCTTGTGTTTCAGTTGTTGAGTTGTTTTTTCCAAAAATATTAGTAACATAGATGCTCTGAATAGATTGTCGGTTTATTAATGAAAATAGGCAAAAATTCTATTTCAATCCCTTAGGTTGAAGTGCACTTTAAGTTGGCCATAATTTAAGAAAAAATGAAAAAAGAAATTTTTCTACGTTTTACATATTTTACTATTGGTGTGGTAATAATCATTTGGTGTGTAAATAATATTTTGGTGTGTCAATAATATTTGGCTGCCAATAGCCAAAAACGGTGTGCTTTTAACATTGCCCTAATTATAACGGCCATCAATAAAATAAAATATTATTGAATATCCCCCAAAACATCAAGCGGTGGGGACGTCAAATTAGTGATCCGAGTGATTTTAACCGAACGTTCTTATTCGCCCCCAGTTCAATAATAAGAAAAAAGCAATTACTTGTGTACTAAGCATTACATTGAGGGTGACAAAAAAAAGAAGAGAGAGCTCTGAGATTTTCTGAAGAAGAGTTACATATTTAAGTCCAACATCAAGGCATGAAGACTAGGATCAACACTCATTCTCCGGCTAAATACTTGCTTACTGCGTGTCCTCTTCACTTTAGTGGTTGCTCTAGTGTGCACTCCATCGCATGTCGTTCTGCTCAACATCGGATACCTGAGTTGTGGTTTGTCACCCTCCAAAAATTCATTCTTTGTACTCGACTGCTGATGCATGGCAAGGATACCGACCACAATTAATAAAGTTTTAGTTTATACTCGGGGCTTGAAAGGAACCCCCTAATCCGGACAATAGATAGCTAAAACACCCACCTCCTTTGGTGGAGGTAGTGCGGTTGACCAAAGTTAACCTCACTAACTCTAAAACCGTCACGCACATCAAGAACACCACGCCATCTAACCCCACTATCTTCGTAGCCACCCAGCATGGGGTGTGAATAGTAAAATCCTCCAACATGGTTGTGCAAATAGTAAAATTCCCCATAATGGAGTGCAAATCATAATATTCTATATCAAGGGGTGAAAATAGTAAAATCCCCATCATGGATTGCAAATAGTAAAATTTTCCAACATGAGGCTACACATAATAAAATTTTCCACCATATGATGCAAATAGTAAAATTCTCCTCATGGAATGCAAATAGGGAAATTCCCCATAATGGAGTGCAAATAGTAATATTTTATATCATGGGGTGCAAATAATAAAATTTCCCATAATGGGGTGCAAATATTAAAATCCTCCAACATGGGGGTGCAAATAATAAAATTTCTCACCATATGGTGCAAATAGTAAAATTCCCCCACATGGGGTGCAAATAGTAAAACTTTCTATCACGAGGTGCAAATATTGAAATTCCCCCATGGGTGCAAATAATGAAATTCCCATCATGGTGTGTAAATTGTAAAATCCTCCAATATGGGGGTGTAAATTGTACAACTCCGTATTTATCGAGTTGGCCCAGCTAGCCCGAGGACAGGGAGAAAGCGCACAGTTTCACTAGAAATCACCGCTTACCCAATATAGTGGCGACCGAGCAGAGGCGGCGAGTCAAAGTTTCTCTTATGGGCGAGAGGTAAGTTGGTGAGTGCCCAGCCTCATCAGGTGCTCGTCGGCCAGGCAGGTGGTAAGTGCCCAGTACCATCGGGCACTCGCCGCCAAGATGAGTAGGCCGAAGTGCGTCGACTCGCCATTAGAGGCTATTCTTTTCCATTTTCTATTTATCAATAATTCGATTCCGGTCTACCGTTAGCTCCTCCAAACAGCGGAGTTACTCGGTTTGTAGTCCAATTTGGGCTGCATTTAACAGTTACCAAAAGGCAGAATCTCGCTATTGGCAGACCATCCCCATAAAACTATAAATAGACCCCCAATGAGACCTTTGGAGAGGACCTCTTTCTGAGTTTTCCTCTTCCCTGTCTAGCTTTGGTTGGCAGGAGGTTTAACTCTTCACTCACCGTGGTCTCCAAGTGGGTGGTCGGAAGCTCCCTTGGCTCTCCAAAGGTGCTCAGTCCAGCTCTGGTTTGGGAGGGGAAGCAATATAAGATCTTCTGGGTGTGTGGCGAGACCTCCTCGCTACGACTCGAGGTCTGTTTGAGGTTCTTTTGGAGGGAAGGTTTTCGAACTCTGATTCCACATCTGAGGCATTAGGTTGAGAGAAGTAAAGGCGAGCTACCCCTAGGTCCAAACTCCTCGTTGAACCGTGGTTTTCGAGTTCAACAAAAATAGTAAAATTCTCAGTCATGGGGTGCAAAGAGAAAAATTCCACATTATTTGGTGCAAATAGTAAAATCCTCAAACGTGAGGTGTAAAGAGTAATGTTCTTCATCATAGGTGCAAATAGGATGTTTAATCCAACAACAAGGAGGTACAAATAGTAAAATTTGCCATCATCAGAGATAAATAGTAAAATCCTCCAACATGGGGTGCAAATAATAAAATTATCCATCATGGGGTGCAAATAGTATAATTCTCTTTCATGGGGTCCAAATTGTAAAATTTCATATAAGTCATAGAATCTCTCACTTAGAGGGGGGGGGGGTAAATAAGTGATGTCGTCTTTTTGTTAATTTATGCGGAATAACCAGAGTTAGAGCGACAAGCCCAAATCACACAGAATATTGCATAGACACAAGAATCTAAAATGGTTCCCCGAGTTGGGTACGTCCACTTTCTCTCTTAGCCTATCTAGAAGTTCGCTAGCTTCAACAAACTCTACCAATAACTCAGATCCGAAGATCCTACGACTCGGAGATTGTATCTCCTACCTTAGATCCACAAAGGATTACCTCAGATTCTATACCTGAAATCCTACAACTATGATTCCCCGTAAGGAATCCTATCTTAGAAGCGCTGACTGGCTTCCTACCTCAGGCCGCAATCAACCCTACAACTTAGGTTCACTCTAGAACCCTATGGCTCAGATCCCTCGCAAGCAATCCTATAACTCAGATCCACATAGGATGGTATAACATAGATCTCAACGAGATCCTATAGTTGATTAAGTTTTTACAAATAAAAATTTTGAATAGACTCTGTTTGATATATCTTGATGGCATAAGAGATTTCTTGAAGCTTTGATGTTGAACAACTTTTCTTGATCTTCAACTTGAGAAATATTGGATTTCTTCATTATAAACAGCTCAGTACTGCTGAAGATCCTTTTGCTACTTTTGAAAGAATAATTTGATTCAGTATGAGCAATGACGAATCGATTTTTCTTTCGAAGTAACAAAGATGTGTTCTTCTAAAAGTATTCTCCTCCTTTAAACTTTCTTATGGTTGCGACGAAAAGGCACTTCTTGATTTCTTGATTGAATCGTTCGTTATTCATTTCTTGATTTGTTCTAGTTAGGGTTATAGTTCCCATCCTATTCTATTTGTATGATTAAGGTATAACCGTTATTTCTTGGACTGCAGCTGTCAAAAATCTTTTTCTAAAAAGGGTAGATTTGATTGGCCCTTTCTACAGCAACATTAAATGCAATAAGCCAAATTTCCACGCAATTTGAATTTTTGCCTTTTTTGGAAAATTCGACTTGATAAGCTTTGTTAAGTTAAATTGCTCTTGTCAAGCCGAATTAAACTTGTTCAGTCGAATTCCTCCTTCAAATCTCCATATGGCCGAATTTTCGATATTTGGTCAAATTCTCTTCTCATCCAGTCAACTAACTTCTTTAGAATCCTTCAACTTGAATTTGATTTGCATCTAGTCGAATTGTTTCTTCTTCTAGTCGAACTGAGAGCATCTGATTGAATTCTCCTTTTGAACTTTTTTTATTCGAAAATGCACTTAGAGTAATTTTTTTTCTCATAGATAAGATGAAAGAGTCTAGCCAGAATACTAAATGCATGGTTAGCTTATTAATTCTTTCTTTAACTCGATTCACCTTGACATATCTGCATGAATACTTTAAAGATAACTCGAACCTTATCAGACTTTGTATTTCTTGAACATCAGCAAGAGTCGACCAGATGATTTAACATGATTGACTTGATCTCTGCTCAAATTTGCACTTAAGTTGATTTTGAACTTCACAACACTTCAACATGAATCGAGTTCAACTTTTTTGAACGAGTGACTTGATTTTCTAGTTGATTCTATACTTGGTCAATTCACTTAGACTTTCCACATAATACTCTGACCTAAGATCATTCGGTTTGATTTTCTAGTCGAATCAATGTCTAACAAGAATTCTACCGTTTTGATGATATGTACGATTTGACTTGATTGATTTAATCGATCAACAAGATCATCTAACCGATAAAAATATAGTCTGGTCGAATTTTGACTTAATCAAATTTTATTCATTTTATATCAATATTCTTTTGCACATCCCGATATTTCTTGAACATAGTTGAATGATCTTTTTCAGAGCAAGTAACAAGTCTAACCTAGTCTAGATCTCGGACCGACATGGCTTCTTGCACAATGAGGGATTATATTTGCAAGACAATGTCTTTTGACACTAAGTCTGGTTCTATGTTGGGGTTATACTATTATTTACCTGTCCGCTTCACAACAAGAATACACATTCATCAAATACAAGTGTGTTCATCTATATTGTGAGGACTTCAACAAATCAAGAACCTTGTGCGCACTATTCCCAATTATCTCTCCCAATTTAAAGAACTCAGAACCTCAAATATAAATGACCTCCACATCAACAAAATAGATAGCAAGAACAAAAGTATAGAACAACATTCAGTATTCCAAACAGTTTAAATAAATAAATAAATATATATATATATATATATATAATGACTAAATGATTTCATTTAGGTAGGCTACAATTCCCTTTGCCATTTCCACTGCCACCCCCGGTCTTTCTGCTTCTCTTTTCTGCGCTTGCTTCTTGCTCATGCTCTTGTAGACATGGATTTTGGAGCTAGCTTTTCTAGATTCTTTCTCCATGATTTGAACGTCCTCATCATCTTTTGATGCACTTGCTCCTTCCTTTTGATTTAGCTTGTTCACTAGCTAGGATGTAGCTGTGCATGTAATGTTCTCCCCTTTCAGGCTTCATCAAATAGGATTTTCACTATCTCATTCTTGCATTCTTCAATCCTGTCAGACATAGTTTGCATGTAGAAGTTGTAACACCCCCATCCGTCATGTAGGATATAACAAAAGGTCCTGTCGGGGACCCACACCATATTCCACAGACAGACAGCAGAGTTACATATTGAAACCAAACCAAACGCGCATCCTAACTCAAAGTGTATTCTAGCAGAAGTATTAAACGTATTAAGGGTGTTAAGAACCCAACCACATGAATATACACTACGAAAAAGTAGGAATGATTACAAAAATACACAAAAGAGTCCTACCTTAACGCCTTACAAATGTTTCCAATAAGTTACAGTGTTTTGCATACATCGGCACACAGATCGACAACACATGAAAGTAGTAAAGAAGCTTCGCTTGGCCTTCGAGGGCCGACTTCACACAAAGGGCTTCAGCCCGCTATTTTCCGCTTAGCTCCCCAACACCTGTATAGGAACAATCCACAAAGATGTAAAAAATGAGGCAACAGTAAAAATTAGCTGACCAAATTATAACAACCCTGCCCCACACCCGGGGTGGCGGTGCTCCTTCCCTGCAGGTAAACATCATGTACATAATAATGCAAGAAAACATGCAATTTAAGCACCATTCACCACAGACGTTGGCACGACCGTCCACACGCCCCGTGTGCTCAGGGCATATTATCGGTGTGCTGAGATTCAAGCCCCACCACCATTCTCAAAATGGTACATATGAGAATTACTAGTATTTCCGGCCCGTAGCCTAAGACTCTCTCCTTTGTCTACGATAAAGTCAAAGGATATCACAAAGATCCAGCTCAATGACTCACTTCTTCTCGAATGACATAGGGTTGGGTACATTTCAGCCAAATCCTGTTGCTCAAATCGTCGGGAGCAACAAGCCACGACGCGGGTCAACCTCCCCTTTCCTTTTCACAACAATACATAACCATGTTATGTTCCAAGGTTGGCTCTGACGACCACCAAAGCAGAGCAATCAAAGCTCACAGCTCAACATATAGGTCCCCCTGGTCTCCAAGAGACAAGCCTCACAAAACTCACTTAGTTACTGTCAGCGGTAGTGCTATTGCTGCACAGTAGGGGACAGAACACGATCTCTTCCCCAGAACATGGATATTTTCCTGGAGACCATCTCCAAAACTCTCTGTGCAGCAAACTACATACCCCACAACTCCGAAATTACACGTTTATCCATGGAGTATTCTCCGACACGCAAAATAATAAGACAATCATCACTAATCTAGACCAACCTATTCGGATGGGCTTCATATAGCATGCCTATTCCGTAGTTCGATTCTGGATTCTAAATGAAAGTATCTCATCGGGGATACCATTGATCACCAATTGGAAATTCCTCTGCTCTCCACTAATTAGTGTGGGATTTTATGCAACATGACAAAACAAAGTACTTCACATGTTCATGGAGAAAGATCGTTACCCTTGAAGTCCTCTTTGGAGCCATAGATAAAAATCCAAACAGATGGAAAGAACCGCATCGGTCCTCTCTTCGTAGAACTGGACTCAGCTCGCGATTTGGGGCTCCAAATCTCCGGTAAAGGCAAGATTCCCATTCTTCTTCCTCTTCCTCGATCTACCTTCAACATAGCTCTTAGAAAGAGAAAGCCTAGGTTTAGAATGAGGGATAACTCCCATTCTACAGACATAAACTAGCAAAAACCATAGCCCACCGTTGGATCTCGACGAACGGCTATGATTCAAAACAGTTCTCTACATAGAATGCTATCGCCACGCGGTTATAAGATACCGCAATTTGGTAACCCCAATCGGCGGCTTCTCCCGCAAAAAGAAAAAAACTCCAAACACACGCCGACACGTGGCCGTGACGTAAATGTCGTGCTACTATAGCGCAATACCACACTACCACCGAGCGGTAGGTGATGCGTCGTGTCATTACGACGCTTACGGCGAAAGGTCTCTACTGTCATGCGGTATGACTACCTCTGGGCGGTAGCTCACAGAGAGCCACACAAATTTAATCGGACACGCTACTGCTGTCGTTAGTACTACCGCCGGGCAGTAGCTCTTAGAGAGCTATACCTCGTAAAATCTTGGGCGTTATAATTCTCTCCCACTTATAGAAATTTCTTCCCGAAATTTAATCATATAGGCAAAAACAAAGAAGTACAAAACACATAAAAGTTTGTACATTAACTGTACAACCTCGTGTTCGCCAAGTGTGAAAATCAGAGCGACTCTACATCTCCAGGCAATTTGAGGAGGCAGACTTGGTCTCACTTTATCCGACTCATCATTATGAGTCGGGGTGCTGGGCAGCAATCTCCCCAGGTGGGTGAGTTTTGATTTCATCAAGCACTCGACGAAGTGGCAGGCAAGTGCTAGTTTCTTCAAGCACTCGCTGAAGTGGCGGGCGAGTGTTGGTTTCATCATGCACTCGCCGAAGTAGCGGGCGAGTGCTGGTTTCATCAGGCACTCGCCGAAGTGGGGGGCAAGTGCTGGTTTCATCAGGCACTCGCCAATGTGTTGGGCGACTGTTAGTTCTATAAGGCACTCTCCCAAGTGTGGGCGACTGTCAATATTGTCAGGCACTCGCCAATCCAGGAATGTTCTCCATGCAAGATTATATTGATTTGTCTGCTGATAGCCATTCCAAATAGTAGAGTTTTGCTATTGGTAGACAAATTTGATGTGCATTTAGTAATTCCAAAAGGCGGGATTGCGTTATTGGCAGGCACGCAAGAAAAACCATAAATAGACTGTGAAGGGAACCTTTGGCAGGATCTAGTTTTTTGGCTTTTTCCTCCTCAGGTCAATTTTGGGTGGTTTCAAAGCCTCTCCAAGGTGCCCAGTTTCAGCATTGGCTTGGGAGGGGAAGCTCTCAAAGATCTTCTGAGTGTGTGGTTTGACCTTTGCGCTGCAGCTAGGGTATGTACTTTGTTCCAAGTCTCCAGCTTAGCATTCTTTCTCAGTAGAAGTAGGTGTTGGCTGCCCCCCTTTGGGTCCGAACTCTATGTTGGGCCAAATCTTGGTACCAATATTTTTGGTACGGTGAGCGTGGACTGCATCCTGCATAGTAAAATCCTTAGAGTTCCATGGCTGGAGATGTAACATCCCATTTCCGGCTAGACCCCTAGGAGTCAGATTGGTCGTGACAGAACCCTAGGAAGCCCAAAATTGGAAATAAAGCGACCAATATTGCGGGTCACGGGTTGGTCACGCCCGTGACCGGCCCGTCACGCCCGTGACCTGGGCGTGTCTACTTCGACGATCGTCGATCTCCACGAGACGATCGTCGAACGCGCTGTCTGGGCATGTCACGCCCGTGACCAAGATGTCACGCCCGTGACTATGGGCGTGACCCCATCGACGATCGTCGATCGCCGTGAGACGATTGTCGACCTTGCGGCCCGAGCATGTCACGCCCGTGACATGAGTGTCACGCCCGTGACCTAGGGCGTGACCAGCCTTCGACGATCGTCGACCTCAATTCGACGATCGTCGAGCTCGAAACTTGCCGTTCGGGCATGTCACGCCCGTGACCTGGAGGTCACGCCCGTGACCTAGGGCGTGACCAGCCTTCGACGATCGTCGATCTCAATTCGACGATCGTCGACCAGAAATCTGCCGTTCGGGCCTGTCACGCCCGTGACACAGGTGTCACGCCCGTGACCTTCGATCGACGATCGTCGATCTCAGTTCGACGATCGTCGAACCCAGAATGGGCTACCCGGGTCTGTCACGCCCGTGACCTATGTGTCACGCCCGTGACATTGACCGAAACGACGGTTCAGGCCCGAAATAATTCTAACGCGCGTGGAAATAAATGCTGGCTTGGGAAGTTACACTAGGAGTAACTTCCGGCCGTTTTCCTTCTGAAATTATATAATAAATGAGGAAAAGGTGGTCCAATAGAAAACCGCCAGCTGGACATACCTGTTCAGTTTCCTCCGTTTCTTATCCCTGCATCATAACCGAAGCATTAAGGGGAGGGAACTTCATGGCCATAATGACTTAAACCATTCACCTTCCCACTTTTCTGATTTATAAAAGCCAACCTGGAACCAGAGGAGAAGGTTACACGCTCAAGTAAACGGAGCAGATCCTTGTTCTTGCTGTAAGAGGAGTTCAGCAACGCCACCACCGCGCCATGGCACCCCGACGTTCTTCTCGCCTTCAAACCGCGAACAAGGTCCTCCTCTACTCCTTCTCTTTCATGGGTAGATCTTAGGATTCTTAGAAAGGAGGTTCGCGCTCAACGGAGCCGGATCCATCTCTCGTTTTCATGGAAAAACCATGAAAAAGATATTTTGAGTTCGCCGGAAACCGCCACCTCCGGCGGCCAAACCACCGCCGACCGCTAGCCATCGCCTCAACGGAGGTGGTGGTGGTGGTGGCTGGCCAGGGAAGTGACCGGACGGCCGGCAACGGATCACGGAATGCTTACAGGAAAAATATTTTCCTGTGTCTGTTCGGGTTCATGAAGAAGATGAACAGTGGAATTGATATTATAATACATAGGTTGTTATATTTTACTTAATGAAAATAGGTTATTTGAACATATTTTGAGGTTGCAAAATGAGGCACTTAGAGGCCGAATTAGGAAAAATGACCAGACACAAAAGTTGTAGCCCTCGGGGTATACTTTAATTCAAAATTGATTTTATTCAATTTGGGTGAGTGGTTTGACCACAACACTCGTTTTGGTGGGATCAAGACCTAGGTTAACCAGAAATTAAAATGGTTGCCCACGGTTCATAACATGTCCAAATGACTTGAAATTTGGACTGGAGGTCTATAATATGTATATCGAGAGGCTGTCCAAAAATGAGAATTTTTGGAGAACTTTTGCCTAAAGTTTTTGTAAAAATTTAATAAACAATATAAAATTAATTAGGAGATGAAATTAAGCCCAAACTCCCCCAAATTTTGGGTGGTGGTCCCTGGCATCAATATTAAGATCTGTACAAAATTTGAACTCGATTGGTCGAGTTTTGAATAGGGAATTATCAAGCCCTAGATAGGTCTTGGTGAGGGGTACTTTGGGGAAAAGTACAATTGGAGATGGAGTGGACAAATCTCCTCAAAAGAGGCTGAAGTTGTTGGCCACTGATTTGTTGAGTCTATGTCTACCCTCTTGGGTAACATGGTGTGGCTTAGGGTGGATTTTACCCTAAGAGATTGGCTCAACTCCAACGGGAGGGAGTTTGAGGTTTGTGAAGGACATAGGAGCAAAAGCTCTTGTATGCCCTTGAAATTTGGAAGAGAGGGGGAGGATATGATGAAAACCCTCTGGTTGAAATAGTGAAGGAATTGGAGGTAGTTAGGTACCTCGAAAGTTGAGATTTTGGAATAGGATAAATATGTAATTTAATTATTTTAAGCACTAAATCTAATCCAAAAATTATGAAACTCGGGAGGAGGGAGTTTTAGGATGTATTAGACTTATGGTAATTTTCCTGGAATTTTATGATTAATATATATCATACTTCATGTGTTAAAGAATTATTAGCCCAATTTGTTGTTTTAATTATTTGGAGGCTTTACATTAATTATAATCAGTTAAAATTCTGGATTTAGATCTTGAATAGTAGAACATTGATCCCTGAATTTTTATAGAATTTTATGTTGAGTAAATCTAGTACTTTATTCACAAATGATAGAAAGAGCTTTTATGTTTAAAAAATTATTATGGATAGAACACTTGCTGGAAAATTATGAAACTTAGCCAGTGCAAATTTTAGGCCTTAATCTTCATGTCATAAATTATTTAGAATTTTTGGAAGAATATTTTCTGTACTTGATTCATAAACTATAGAAATTAGAGATTATTTCCAAATAGTTTTTCAGGTCATTTTGATGATAGAAAATTATGATACTTAGGATTTAGCCTTCTGAGATAGCCTACTAATTATCATAAATTTGCTGGACATCTTGCATGAATAATTAGGATAGTTCATGTTCAAACCGGTGGCCCTTGAGATTTTCGAGGAATTTAATTAAAATGCCAAATAAATTAGGAAAATTTCCATTTTTTGGATTTAGGTTATTTATGCCAAGATAAGTCTCCAGTAAATAGTTTAGGGCATTTGGATGAGTAATGGATCATTGCATAACCGGTTCGACATGTAGCCTAGGTCGGTCTGCATATAGCAGGTTGTGAGATGCAATAGGACACGATCTGAGAAAGTCTTTGAGGTTTAAACATTTTGTCTGGGTGAACAATTGTGGAAGAAATTACAATAGGAAGATATAAAGAGTAGTGAGTAGTGGTGATAGCTAGAGTTAAGAGGTGCTCGGGTTCGATGAAAGATCGTCTTCCCCGAGGAGTGGAAGGTTTAAAATCACCCTAGGATAGTCTAATGTAATACGAGAAGGAAATCGGGTAAAAGGGTAGACAACCAATAATAATAAGTGCCTTGCGAAAGGGAACTTCGGGCCGTAATGCACCGTCTTGGTTCCTAGTGCCCCTTGAGAGCCCTTCACGGGGTATACCGGGGGCAGTCCTGGGCTAACGTAAACTGTAATAATAAACTGGCAAGAGTAACTTAGTAACTAGGATTGCACTTTCCACAAACACTGTTGGCACAGGAAGAGTGATGAGAGCTTCGGCTCGGTTGGTTAAGAGACGGACGGGATGGTCCGGGGAGCTTCGGCTCGGTTGTTCTGGAGACGGACGGGTTGGTCCGGGGAGCTTCGGCTCGGTTGTTCTGGAGACGGACGGTTGGTCCGGGGAGCTTCGGCTCGGTTCTGTTTGTTTGCGATTAAACTTGCATGTGCATAAGATAGGAAAGGTTAAGGTGGTGGGTCTTTCGATATCGGGGAGTTCGATTGCACCGGCACCGATATCGTTGACTCGGCGAGGTGGTTAGCACTTCGCCAACAGAAGTCCGGTGCGCCAGCCGGCAAGAGTACGCAGGCGTCCGCTTAGTGCACCAAGCGTTGAGGCGTACGATAGGTCAGACCAGTGGTGCTTTTACTGGTTTTGAGGTGGGCGAGGCCCAACCCACCGCTTCCGTCTGCCACTACGGAGGTATCCTGGGAGGTAACGGCTCCGAAAGGGGGAACTAAAGGTCTGTGTGCACAGAGTCGGGTGTGTGAGTTGCACTGCATGTTTCATCATACCCACTAGCATGTCATAGCATAATCGATTCATTTAACCCTGACACCTAAAGTATAAGTGGTATGGGACGCTTATACATTAGGACCTGCAAAACGACCCCTTGGTCTATAAGCTTGTGTGGGCAAGTTTATAAATCAAAGGTTAATTTCAATATATAACAACCATTGCTGTTTGATAACCGACACCCCAACGTATAAGTGGTATGGGACACTCTATACGATGGGAGCCTTGCAAAAGATCCCTTTGCTTATGTGTTCTCGCATAAGTGAAGGTTTAAATTCATTTAATTGCTTTTCTTACTGCTAGACCTATTATAACAATTTATTAACTGCTCACCTAACACAACTTGCTAGAATTAGTTTCCGCTGTCATCTGTTTCATGTTTAATCTCTACCATCATGTCCTTCCCTTTCTTCCTCCCCGCTCGGTACCTAGGAGCCATGGGGGAAGGGGTAGGGGATGATAGGGCTTAGTCTTTATGACTAACGGTTTTCGAACCGCATCATTTAGGGGATCGTGGAGCCCAGCATGGAGGAGCAGCCCCAGAGATCGGTGCGCCTAGAGATGGGGCAGTCTAGCTCCGGAGTTCACACAGCCGGGACTGTGAGTCTCGACCTTGAGTAGTTTACTGTTTCGCTTCCGCATGAGAGACTTGTAGTGAGGACATTTTGTACCGGGCATAAGCCCGTATTTATAGTACTCTGATGTTTCTGTGGACACTCCCTTCGTGGAGTTTTAATATATATATGTGATTTTTATTATTGTGGACTGCATTGCTCTTGCTGTTATAATTGTGCTACTTTCTGTGATCGAAACTGGCCGGTAGAATCGGCGCCTTGTGGTGATGACCCTTCGGGACGTGAAGGAGTCACCGCAAAGCGGCGGTTCTGGGCCTAAGACCCCGGGTTTGAAAAAGAAAAAAAAAGGGGGTCTTACAAGTGGTATCAGAGGCAAACATCGATCAGAAGGAAGTCGCAGTCCACAAACCCTAGGTCACCCCCGCTCGAGTTTAGTTTGGGGACAAACTAAGCAGCGGAAGCAGTGGTGTGCCCATATGGGGAATCACATATAATTTGTCCACCTTTAGGTAATATTTGAACGTTTTTCTCAGCATGTGTTTTCGTTGCGCAGCCTCCAGCACAGCCTACGCCACAGGGCGGAGTTCAGCAGACTCAGGGAGTTGCACCACCTCCACCGGTCCCCACCCCTTTCCTTCAGTCAGACATGGGACAGACCCTGACTGCCATTCTGGAGGCCTTCAGGGCCCAGCAGGTTCCGGTCCCGCAGCCCAATCTGGGGGCCAACTGGCTCAGCATCTTCCGGGGTCTTTCTCCCCCGTCCTATCTGGGGACAGATTCGGCTGTTCGAACGGAGGAATGGCTAGATATCATGTACGAGATGCTGACCGGGATTCGGTGTCCATGGGAGGAGAGGGTGGCTCTGGTTGTCTCCTGCCTGGAGTCCCATGCAAAGAGGTGGTGGAAGACGCTGTTGGACACGACATTTGCTGATAGGGAGGTTGTGGAGGTCACTTGGGAGGAGTTCAGGGCCGCACTGCTGGAGCATTTCGTTCCGCAGTCGGCTAGGGATGATTTGGAGGAGCGGTTCTTACAGCTGAAGCAGGGTACTCGGACCGTGGTGGAGTACCATCGAGAGTTTGACCACCTGGCTCGATACGCAGATTCCTACCAGCTGGACGAGGCAGGGTATATCAGGAGGTTCTATAAGGGCCTACGTGAGGACTTGAGGGAGGCCCTCTTGTTTGTATCTGACGGGCCCATCTCCCGGATTTTGGAGATGGCCAAAAGGATTGAGGCAGATTGGCACACCACCCGGGGCCGGAAACGGCCAGCAGAGGATCAGGGACGAAGAGGAAGGAATGACCAGCGGCGGGGTGCTGTACCAGAGGGGAGGAGGACAGAGGACCAGCCTCGTCAGGACGTGAGGCCGGAGCCGAGGGAACAGGTGGTATTGGCCCCTCCACCCCTTCGGATGCAGGAGATGCCGAGACCCGGGGGAATGGCGTATCCCCCAGAGTGCTACTTTTGTCATCAGATTGGGCACATTCGGAGGAACTGCCCCATGAGGGGGGCACCACCTCCAGCACATCAGGGCGGCCCACCAGCTCAGCATTACGGAGGCCGAGGACGCGGCCGCGGTCGAGGATACCAGGGGGAAGATCGTAGACAGGGAAGAGAGCAGGTATATGCCTTGGACCTTGCACAGCCGCGGAATCCGGAGCAGGTCATCGCAGGTATGCCGAAATGCTTCTTTGTTTTCATAGAATTTCCCCTTTAAGTTGTTAAAACTTTGAATCGCACTAGATTGATAGCAAGGAAAGTAAAAAACTCATTATAGAACCCTAAGATATCTAATCACCCCAGGTATAGTCTTCATCAGCGGCAAGCCTGCCCGCACGCTGTTCGATACTGGAGCTACTCACTCCTTTGTGTCGGAGTCGTTCGTGGAAGGACTGGAAGGTGTGGAGCGGTTCACAGGCTCGAGGATGAGGGTGCGACTACCGGATGGATCTGAGCTCCTTACCACGGATCACTGCAATATGGAGGCGGAGATTGGTGGAAAAGCGTTCGAGGCTCCAGCGACGATTTTGAAGCTGACGGACTACGACCTGATCCTGGGAATGGTATGGCTGCACTGGAACTATGCCCAGATTGACTGCCAGGCAAAGAGGATCACCGTGAGACACGGGGACTCTTTCATTACCATTGAAGGTATAAGACCTGTCTCTCGTATACTCTTATCTTCGGTACAGGCCGTCAAGGCCCATCTGCAGGGAGAGGAGGTCTATCAGATTCTTTTTGAGATGGCGGAGGTTAAGGAGTCGGTGACAGACATCCCGGTGGTGCGAGATTTCGCTGACATCTTTCCGGAGAAACTGCCAGGACTACCACCACACCGAGTGCAGGATTTTCAGATTCAGCTTGTGCCGGGAGCCAAGCCGGCGTCTAGGGCCCCTTATCGGATGGCCCCAAAGGAGTTGGCAGAGTTTCGGACTCAGTTGCAGGAATTAGTTGAGGCAGGTTTTGTTAGACCGAGTTCCTCGCCATGGGGAGCTCCGGTCCTGTTCGTGAAGAAGAAGGATGGGACACTCCGCCTGTGCATCGATTACCGAGCACTAAACAGGCTGACCGTCCGGAATACCTATCCGCTCCCACGGATAGACGAATTATTCGACCAGCTGGAGGGGGCCCATTATTTCTCGAAGCTGGACTTGAGATCAGGATACTACCAGCTGCGGATCCAGGAGGAGGATATCCCGAAGACGGCCTTTAGTAGCAGATATGGCCTGTATGAGTTCACCGTGATGCCCTTTGGGCTCACGAATGCTCCGTCGGCGTTCATGAGTCTCATGAACAGGGTTTTCGAGGCTTACTTGGATGTGTTCGTCATAGTGTTCATAGACGACATCCTGATCTACTCTAGGACGGAGGAGGAGCACACTCGGCATCTGGCACTGACCTTGGAGAGGTTGCGGGAGCATCACCTTTATGCCAAATTCAGCAAGTGTCAGTTCTGGTTGAAGGAGGTGGCCTTCCTAGGCCACATCATCAGCGGAGCCGGGTTATCAGTAGATCCGGCAAAGATTCGAGCAGTTCGAGATTGGCCGCAATTGAAGACAGCCACCGATGTGCGAAGTTTCTTGGGTCTTGCCGGTTACTACCGGAAGTTCGTGGAGGGGTTCTCTCGGATTGCCCTCCCCCTCACATCTTTGACAAAGAAGGAGCCACCTTTTGTTTGGACCCCGCAGTGCCAGGCGGCTTTCCAGGAGCTGAAGGACCGACTCATCTCAGCCCCTATTCTGGCCCTTCCATCGGGAAAGGAGGAATTCCAGGTGTATACCGACGCATCATACCAAGGGATGGGAGCGGTGCTGATGCAGAACGGACATGTCATAGCATATGCCTCCCGCCAGCTGAAGATCCATGAGAGGAACTACCCGGTGCACGACCTCGAGATGGGAGCGGTCGTTTTTGCTCTGAAGGTCTGGCGCCATTATCTTTATGGAGTCCACTGCGATATCTTCTCCGATCACAAGAACCTGAAATACGTGGACACTCAGAAGGAGCTGAATATCAGGCAGAGGCGCTGGGTGGAATTCTTAGCAGATTATCAGTATGAGATGCATTACCACCCAGGGAAGGCAAATGTGGTGGCCGACGCGTTGAGTCGGAGAGCGGCCACTTCTGAAGCTGGGCCCCAGGTTATGTCTATGGAGCTGGTCCAGTCATTCAGAGACATGCAGATATCCCTAGTGTCCGAGGATGACCCAGATCTGTATAGGGAGTATCTGGCATCGATAGTGGCCATAGACGATATTCGGGATCGCATTCGGGACGGACAGAGGACAGATGCGTGGGCGGAGCCGATGTTCCGAGCTTTGGAGGAAGGTTCGACAGGAGATTATTCCCTGAGAGATGGTTTGCTCCACTTCAGAGGCAGAGTATATATACCCGCAGGAGGCCAGATCCGAGAGGATATTCTGACAGAGGCGCATTGCAGCCGGTACTCCGTGCACCCGGGGATCACAAAGATGACCGCTGATCTGAAGAGGACGATGTTTTGGCCGGGCATGAAGAAAGACATTACGTACTTCGTGACCCATTGCGAGGCGTGTCAGTTGGTGAAGGCGGAGTGCAGGAACCCCGCAGGACTGTTGCAGCCACTCCCGGTGCCGGAGTGGAAGTTTGACGACATAGCGATGGATTTTATACATGGTCTTCCCCGGTCTCGGACAGGGAACGACTCGATTTGGGTGATTGTCGATCGTTTGACGAAGGTGGCCCGCTTTATACCGATCAGGAAGGATGACTCGGTGGGAGTGCTGGTACGGAAGTTTGTGGAGCAGTATGTCCGATATCATGGCGTGCCCCGGACGATAGTGTCGGACCGCGATGGACGGTTTACATCCAGGGAGTGGCGGTCAGTGCAGGCATATTTGGGCACCCGATTGACTTTTAGCACGGCCTTCCACCCTCAGACGGACGGGCAGACCGAGCGCACCAACAGGACCTTGGAGGACTTACTACGGCTGTGTATACTAGACCGAGGGGAGCCGTGGGAGAAGACTTTACCGTTGGTCGAGTTCTCCTACAACAATAGCTACCAGTCCAGCATCAGGATGGCGCCTTATGAGGCCTTGTATGGAAGGAAATGTAGGACCCCGCTTTCCTGGGTTCAGGACGAGGATCCGAAACTGCTGGGATCGGATTTCGTTGAAGACACCGAGGCTCAGGTGAGGCTGATCAGAGATAGGATGCTGGAGGCGCAGAGCAGACAAGCAAAATACTATGACGCTCGGCATCGTCAGGTGGAGTTTCGGGTAGGGGATCGAGTGTTCTTGAAGATCCGACCCATGCACGGAGTCTCACGGGTGCGCGGTCGGAGGAAGAAACTCAGCCCTAGGTATATGGGCCCTTACCGGATCCTGGAGCGGATCGGACCCTTAGCCTACAGGCTAGAGTTGCCACCAGAGCTGGCAGCTCTACACGACGTCTTCCACATCTCTTCGCTGAGAAGGGCTCTACTACGCCCGGAGCAGCGGATTTTGACCACAGAAGGGCCGGTAGCTTCAGACCGATCTGTTCACTTGGAGCCGGTTCGGATCGATGACAAAGGAGTGCGGATCTTGCGCCGCAAGAAGATCCCCTTAGTCAAGGTTCTGTGGAGAAATCACAGTCAGGAGGAGCACACCTGGGAACCGCAGGATCTGATGAGGCAAAGATACCCGGAGTTGTTCAGTCAGGTACATCTCACCACCTCTCGGTATATTATAGACTGCCTTCTTGTTTTGGAATGTTAAGATTAGATAAGGAAAAATCCAGGACCTAGACATGCACACTTAATCAGAAAGGTAGGGGCTAATCTTTTGTTTATTGGGGAGATTGTCTTCGTTATCAAACGAACAGTCGCCTGAACCCAATAGAAAGATCGTATGGGATGTTACAAGTTTAATTTATTCCGATAGAAATCCCCGTAGGCTCAACCTCAATTTCGGGGACGAAATTTTTGTTTTGTTTATTGGGATTTGTAACATCCCATTTCCGGCTAGACCCCTAGGAGTCAGATTGGTCGTGACAGAACCCTAGGAAGCCCAAAATTGGAAATAAAGCGACCAATATTGCGGGTCACGGGTTGGTCACGCCCGTGACCGGCCCGTCACGCCCGTGACCTGGGCGTGTCTACTTCGACGATCGTCAATCTCCACGAGACGATCGTCGAACGCGCTGTCTGGGCATGTCACGCCCGTGACCAAGATGTCACGCCCGTGACTATGGGCGTGACCCCATCGACGATCGTCGATCGCCGTGAGACGATCGTCGACCTTGCGGCCCGAGCATGTCACGCCCGTGACATGAGTGTCACGCCCGTGACCTAGGGCGTGACCAGCCTTCGACGATCGTCGACCTCAATTCGACGATCGTCGAGCTCGAAACTTGCCGTTCGGGCATGTCACGCCCGTGACCTGGAGGTCACGCCCGTGACCTAGGGCGTGACCAGCCTTCGACGATCGTCGATCTCAATTCGACGATCGTCGACCAGAAATCTGCCGTTCGGGCCTGTCACGCCCGTGACACAGGTATCACGCCCGTGACCTTCGATCGACGATCGTCGATCTCTGTTCGACGATCGTCGAACCCAGAATGGGCTACCCGAGTCTGTCACGCCCGTGACCTATGTGTCACGCCCGTGACATTGACCGAAACGACGGTTCAGGCCCGAAATAATTCTAACGCGCGTGGAAATAAATGCTGGCTTGGGAAGTTACACCAGGAGTAACTTCCGACCGTTTTCCTTCTGAAATTATATAATAAATGAGGAAAAGGTGGTCCAATAGAAAACCGCCAGCTGGACATACCTGTTCAGTTTCCGCCGTTTCTTATCCCTGCATCATAACCGAAGCATTAAGGGGAGGGAACTTCATGGCCATAATGACTTAAACCATTCACCTTCCCACTTTTCTGATTTATAAAAGCCAACCTGGAACCAGAGGAGAAGGTTACACGCTCAAGTAAACGGAGCAGATCCTTGTTCTTGCTGTAAGAGGAGTTCAGCAACGCCACCACCGCGCCATGGCACCCCGACGTTCTTCTCGCCTTCAAACCGCGAACAAGGTCCTCCTCTACTCCTTCTCTTTCATGGGTAGATCTTAGGATTCTTAGAAAGGAGGTTCGCGCTCAAAGGAGCCGGATCCATCTCTCGTTTTTATGGAAAAACCATGAAAAAGATATTTTGAGTTCGCCGGAAACCGCCACCTCCGGCGGCCAAACCACCGCCGACCGCTAGCCATCGCCTCAACGGAGGTGGTGGTGGTGGTGGCTGGCCAGGGAAGTGACCGGACGGCCGGCAACGGATCACGGAATGCTTACAGGAAAAATATTTTCCTGTGTCTGTTCGGGTTCATGAAGAAGATGAACAGTGGAATTGATATTATAATACATAGGTTGTTATATTTACTTAATGAAAATAGGTTATTTGAACATATTTTGAGGTTGCAAAATGAGGCACTTAGAGGCCGAATTAGGAAAAATGACCAGACACAAAAGTTGTAGCCCTCGGGGTCTACTTTAATTCAAAATTGATTTTATTCAATTTGGGTGAGTGGTTTGACCACAGCACTCGTTTTGGTGGGATCAAGACCTAGGTTAACCAGAAATTAAAATGGTTGCCCACGGTTCATAACATGTCCAAATGACTTGAAATTTGGACTTGAGGTCTATAATATGTATATCGAGAGGCTGTCCAAAAATGAGAATTTTTGGAGAACTTTTGCCTAAAGTTTTTGTAAAAATTTAATAAACAATATAAAATTAATTAGGAGATGAAATTAAGCCCAAACTCCCCCAAATTTTGGGTGGTGGTCCCTGACATCAATATTAAGATCTGTACAAAATTTCAACTCGATTGGTCGAGTTTTGAATAGGGAATTATCAAGTCCTAGATAGGTCTTGGTGAGGGGTACTTTGGGGAAAAGTACAATTGGAGATGGAGTGGAAAAATCTCCTCAAAAGAGGCTGAAGTTGTTGGCCACTGATTTGTTGAGTCTATGTCTACCCTCTTGGGTAACATGGTGTGGCTTAGGGTGGATTTTACCCTAAGAGATTGGCTCAACTCCAACGGGAGGGAGTTTGAGGTTTGTGAAGGACATAGGAGCAAAAGCTCTTGTATGCCCTTGAAATTTGGAAAAGAGGGGGAGGATATGATGAAAACCCTCTGGTTGAAATAGTGAAGGAATTGGAGGTAGTTAGGTACCTCGAAAGTTGAGATTTTGGAATAGGATAAACATGTAATTTAATTATTTTAAGCACTAAATCTAATCCAAAAATTATGAAACTCGGGAGGAGGGAGTTTTAGGATGTATTAGACTTATGGTAATTTTCCTGGAATTTTATGATTAATATATATCATACTTCATGTGTTAAAGAATTATTAGCCCAATTTGTTGTTTCAATTATTTGGAGGCTTTACATTAATTATAATCAGTTAAAATTCTGGATTTAGATCTTTAATAGTAGAACATTGATCCCTGAATTTTTATAGAATTTTATGTTGAGTAAATCTAGTACTTTATTCACAAATGATAGAAAGGGCTTTTATGTTTAAAAAATTATTATGGATAGAACACTTGCTGGAAAATTATGAAACTTAGCCAGTGCAAATTTTAGGCCTTAATCTTCATGTCATAAATTATTTAGAATTTTTGGAAGAATATTTTCTGTACTTGATTCATAAACTATAGAAATTAGAGATTATTTCCAAATAGTTTTTCAGGTCATTTTGATGATAGAAAATTATGATACTTAGGATTTAGCCTTCTGAGATAGCCTACTAATTATCATAAATTTGCTGGACATCTTGCATGAATAATTAGGATAGTTCATGTTCAAACCGGTGGCCCTTGAGATTTTCGAGGAATTTAATTAAAATGCCAAATAAATTAGGAAAATTTCCATTTTTTGGATTTAGGTTATTTATGCCAAGATAAGTCTCCAGTAAATAGTTTAGGGCATTTGGATGAGTAATGGATCATTGCATAACCGGTTCGACATGTAGCCTAGGTCGGTCTGCATATAGCAGGTTGTGAGATGCAATAGGACACGATCTGAGAAAGTCTTTGAGGTTTAAACATTTTGTCTGGGTGAACAATTGTGGAAGAAATTACAATAGGAAGATATAAAGAGTAGTGAGTAGTGGTGATAGCTAGAGTTAAGAGGTGCTCGGGTTCGACGAAAGATCGTCTTCCCCGAGGAGTGGAAGGTTTAAAATCACCCTAGGATAGTCTAATGTAATACGAGAAGGAAATCGGGTAAAAGGGTAGACAACCAATAATAATAAGTGCCTTGCAAAAGGGAACTTCGGGCCGTAATGCACCGTCTTGGTTCCTAGTGCCCCTTGAGAGCCCTTCACGGGGTATACCGGGGGCAGTCCTGGGCTAACGTAAACTGTAATAATAAACTGGCAAGAGTAACTTAGTAACTAGGATTGCACTTTCCACAAACACTGTTGGCACAGGAAGAGTGATGAGAGCTTCGGCTCGGTTGGTTAAGAGACGGACGGGATGGTCCGGGGAGCTTCGGCTCGGTTGTTCTGGAGACGGACGGGTTGGTCCGGGTAGCTTCGGCTCGGTTGTTCTGGAGACGGACGGTTGGTCCGGGGAGCTTCGGCTCGGTTCTGTTTGTTTGCGATTAAACTTGCATGTGCATAAGATAGGAAAGGTTAAGGTGGTGGGTCTTTCGATATCGGGGAGTTCGATTGCACCGGCACCGATATCGTTGACTCGGCGAGGTGGTTAGCACTTCGCCAACAGAAGTCCGGTGCGCCAGCCGGCAAGAGTACGCAGACGTCCGCTTAGTGCACCAAGCGTTGAGGCGTACGATAGGTCAGACCAGTGGTGCTTTTACTGGTTTTGAGGTGGGCGAGGCCCAACCCACCGCTTCCGTCTGCCACTACGGAGGTATCCTGGGAGGTAACGGCTCCGAAAGGGGGAACTAAAGGTCTGTGTGCACAGAGTCGGGTGTGTGAGTTGCACTGCATGTTTCATCATATCCACTAGCATGTCATAGCATAATCGATTCATTTAACCCTGACACCTAAAGTATAAGTGGTATGGGACGCTTATACATTAGGACCTGCAAAACGACCCCTTGGTCTATAAGCTTGTGTGGGCAAGTTTATAAATCAAAGGTTAATTTCAATATATAACAACCATTGCTGTTTGATAACCGACACCCCAACGTATAAGTGGTATGGGACACTCTATACGATGGGAGCCTTGCAAAAGATCCCTTTGCTTATGTGTTCTCGCATAAGTGAAGGTTTAAATTCATTTAATTGCTTTTCTTACTGCTAGACCTATTATAACAATTTATTAACTGCTCACCTAACACAACTTGCTAGAATTAGTTTCCGCTGTCATCTGTTTCATGTTTAATCTCTACCATCATGTCCTTCCCTTTCTTCCTCCCCGCTCGGTACCTAGGAGCCATGGGGGAAGGGGTAGGGGATGATAGGGCTTAGTCTTTATGACTAACGGTTTTCGAACCGCATCATTTAGGGGATCGTGGAGCCCAGCATGGAGGAGCAGCCCCAGAGATCGGTGCGCCTAGAGATGGGGCAGTCTAGCTCCAGAGTTCACACAGCCGGGACTGTGAGTCTTGACCTTGAGTAGTTTACTGTTTCGCTTCCGCATGAGAGACTTGTAGTGAGGACATTTTGTACCGGGCATAAGCCCGTATTTATAGTACTCTGATATTTCTGTGGACACTCCCTTCGTGGAGTTTTAATATATATATGTGATTTTTATTATTGTGGACTGCATTGCTCTTGCTGTTATAATTGTGCTACTTTCTGTGATCGAAACTGGCCGGCAGAATCGGCGCCTTGTGGTGATGACCCTTCGGGATGTGAAGGAGTCACCGCAAAGCGGCGGTTCTGGGCCTAAGACCCCGGGTTTGAAAAAGAAAAAAAAAGGGGTCTTACAGGAGATAGGGAACAGAGCGATGATTGTTGGGTTTCTCTATAAGGATGGCACAACGCTTGTGCACACAGCGGAAGGAATAAAACATCAGAACAACCCAAAAGAGATGGGATCGGGCCACGAATGTTGAATCAAGAAGTAAACAAAATTACTAGGCAAAATACCTTAGTGGCATTGAGTCACAACTCAATGGAGATGCTCCAAGCTTCGAGTCCTCGTCGGTGGTGAGTTCTACGTGGAATAACGTCCATGTCTCTGCAGAAATCCACACGAGCGGGAGAACACCGAGCTTCGTCGCACGAAGGGTCGGGAAGGAGATGAACCGCACCTTTGCACTTCCACGGACTGCTAGGTCCGCTCAAGGAAAAGCAATGCCGGCGACTGTCGCCGGAGAGGATGAGGTCGGCGGAGCGAAGAGGCGGCGGAAGCAGAACTCTTCCGTCCGACGGGGCTCAGGATTTGGCGGAGCGAGCGGCGAAACACTTCCGTCGGGTTCGATCCAGCTATAGGAGAAAATGCCCGATCTGTCGAGAGCCTCATGATCCCAAAACCCTAAGTCCCCTTTTATACCAAAAGCATAAAAGTATCGTTATCCGCACACCGCACAGGACAAGGTTTCTGGAAAATTCGACGAGAATCACTTACAGGTTCGGCGAGAATCAGTCAGCGAGATCAACAGGCAGATTCGGCGAGAATCAGCAGCTAGATTCGGCGAGAATCAGCAGACAGTCTCGACGACACTGTCCTTGATTCTCGACGATTTCAGCAAATTGATTCTCGACGATTTTGCCTTAGTCGGTGAGACAGGCTCGACGACTCCCGTTGATTCTCGACGACTTTGCCTTAGTCGGCGAGACATACTCGACGACACCCTTTGATTCTCGACGATTTTTCCTTTGGCAACGTTTGCCTGACCTATTCTGGGTGGTGATTGGTAACCCTTACCAACACAGTCAATCTTCCAACTTCTCCACATGCTCTTATGTGCGACCCTGCAGGCTCATATCGCGTTGGTAATGAGATTACATGTTTGACCACTTCTAGATCACCATGGTAACTCCAACAGTCTCCCACTTGATCTTGAAAGTATCAAACCAAAAACCTCACAAACAATGAGCGGCATCTAGCAATGCATCATTGCTCCCCAAGCAATAAGAGTTCATAACTCATAAGCCTTTATGAACATGTCCCAGCGTTGACTTTGTTCCTTTGTCCCTTACATCCGGAAAGAACTAGAGGCATGGACCGTGTCACCCTCATAATAGCTCAATCCAAGTTTCTTGATCTAGAACGGACTTCCAGAGAATGGTGAGTCCAATATCACATACTGACTCAACCATGCAGGGCCATGCATTTCTCAGTCCAGTTCCATCAAGGGGCCCATGGACGTAACTCCTGACATATAGGAGGACAAATCCCATATCTGCTCACACACAAACACCCAAATGATTCGTAACGTGTCCAATAATCACCCTTATCATCAACCTTTCTCAAGGAAGACTTTAGATGGCATCAAAACACGCTCTTCCTCACTTGATGAATGTTGTGACTTCAGGTCAAAGGACCACAATACCATTGTCAATTGAGACCTACTCGTGACACGTTTAGATAATAATCCACAAAGTAGTCTCAGGTTGAGTCTGGCCAGTACAACTTGTTCATTAACAAGTACCCACGTGATGACTTGATATCACAATATCATGACCTGTGAGAACTGGTCATCAGTCAACGCACGTGCTAGTCTTAAGGTATCATCATCACCCTAAGCTTCTATGATGATACAACGACCAGGGACCTTTTAAGAATGAAGCTTCAAATAAATCATAGGCTCTCACATTCAAGTCACGTACTTGATGTCCTATGGAAGCGAACACTCTAAGGGTATTTATTATGTTACAATTAAACTATCACATAGAAAAATCACAATAAAAGAACTTGCCATTAATTGTAAAAAGAAACATTTGGTACACAATTCATCATATGAATAAACAATAAACAACCAACATAATATATGTTTACATGCAACCCACAAGGATCTCACTAGAGTTGATCATTTAGGTATCGTATACCCATTGATCTAGTATGACCATCATGCTTTCTCTGCGCGAGAGGCTTTGTCAGTGGATCCGCAATATTCTCCTCAGTCGGCACTCTGCAAATGTTCACATCTCCTCGTTCGACAATCTCACGAATAAGATGGAACCGCCGAAGTATGTGCTTGGAGCGCTGATGGGATCTAGGTTCCTTAGATTGTGCAATTGCACCATTGTTATCACAGTAGAGAACTACAGGACCAACAATGCTAGGAACTACATCAAGCTCGCCGATGAATTTCCTAATCCATATAGCCTCCTTCGCTGCGTTAGCCGCAGCGATATACTCGGCCTCTATTGTAGAATCATCAACTGTCTCTTGCTTGGAACTCTTCCAGCTCACAGCTCCTCCATTAAGGCAAAATACAAAACCTGACTGAGACTTTGAGTCATCTCTATCAGTTTGGAAGCTAGCATCTGTGTAACCACTTACAACGAGCTCTTTCTCTCCACCATACACCAAGAACACATCCTTAGTCCTTCTCAAGTACTTCAGGATATTCTTGACTGCAATCCAGTGACACTCACCGGGGTCTGACTGATACCTGCTAGCCATGCTCAAAGCAAAGGAGACATTGGGTCGAGTACATAACATTGTATACATGATTGATCCAATTGCCGAAGCATATGGAATCAACTTCATGCAGTCCTTATCTTCACAAGATTTTGGACACTGGTCCTTAGAGAGATTCACACCATGAGACATGGGTAAAAATCCTTTCTTGGACTCAAGCATGTTGAACCGCTTCAACACCTTCTCAATGTATGTACTCTGGGTCAAACCCAGCAACTTCTTCGATCTATATCTATAGATCTTAATACCGAGTATGTAAGTCGCTTCACCCAAGTCCTTCATAGAAAAGCAGTTCCCTAGGTTGTTCTTAACAACTTTTAGGGTAGGAATGTCATTCCCAATCAAAAGTATGTCATCTACATACGATATCAGGAAGACAATAATGCTCCCACTGATTCGTTTGTAAACTCAAGGCTAATCTTCATTCTTGATGAAATCAAACTCTTTGATTTTCTCATCAAAACGAAGATTCCAACTTCGAGAGGCCTGTTTCAGTCCATAGATGGACTTGTTCAGCTTGCATATTTTAGTGGCTTCATTTGGGGATACAAAACCCTCGGGTTGTGTCATGTACACTTCCTCAAGGAGGTTTCCATTAAGGAAAGCCATTTTGACATCCATCTTCCATATCTCGTAGTCATAATACACAGCAATAGCAAGCAATATCCTTATGGACTTTACCATGGCAACAGGGGAAAAAGTCTCATCATAGTCAATACCATGAATTTTCTTGAAACCCTTAGCCACCAGTCGCCCTTTGAATGTCTGTACATTCCCATCCATGTCGGTCTTCTTCTTGAAGACCCATTTGCACCCTATGGGTCGTACCCCTTCAGGTGGTTCCACCAAGTTCCAAACTTGGTTTGCATACATAAAGTCCATCTCGGATTTCATAGCCTCAAGCCATTTGTCGGAGTCCGATCCATTCATAGCCTCTTGGTAGGTTGCTGGTTCATCATCATGATCCATAAGCAACACATTACCTATTCGAGACATGAGAAATCCATATCTCTCAGGCTCAAACCTCGGTCTACCAGATCTACGTAGGACTTGTGTTTCTTGAGCAGGTTCTCTAGCTACAACATCCTGTAGTCCTGTCTCAGAATCCAATTCCGGTTCATTCACTACTTGTGGTTCTTGAACTTCTTCAAGTTCTACCTTTTCAGTCTTTCTTGATAAGAACTCTTTCTCCAAGAAGACGCCAGTCCTTGCGACAAACACTTTGCCCTCGGACGGTAGGTAAAAGTAATACCCTTTCGTTTCCTTAGGATATCCCACCAGATAACATTTTTCCGATTTGGGTTCCAGCTTGTCAGGCATTTGACGTCGCACGTATGCCTCACAACCCCAAATTTTAATGAACGACATACTAGGACGCTTCCCAGTCCATATCTCATATGGTGTCTTCAGAACCGTTTTCGTTGGAGCGCGATTCAGTGTCATTGCAGCAGTCTCTAAAGCAAAACCCCAAAAGGAAACAGGCAAGTCTGCATGACTCATCATCGAACGTACCATGTCTAACAAAGTACGATTTCTCCTCTCAGACACACCATTATGTTGTGGTGTTCTAGGTGGAGTGAGCTGTGATACAATACCACACACTTTCAGATGATCACGGAACTCATGACTTAGGTATTCCCCACCTCGATCGGATCGGAGTGCTTTAACCCTTTTACCAACTGGTTTTCTACTTCATTCTTGAACTCTTTGAACTTTTCAAAGGTATCGGATTTGCACTTCATAAGATACACATATCCGTATCTATTGAAATCATCAGTAAATGTAACGAAGTAGAAATACCCACCTCTAGCTATGGAACTCATGGGTCCGCATACATCACTATGTACAACACCCAAGAGATCCTCATCCCTCTCAGTATAACCAGTGAAAGGGGCCTTAGTCATCTTGCCTAACAAACAAGATTCACATCGCTCAAATGATTCATAATCAAATGAGTCCAAAAGTCCATCTTTATGGAGCTTGGATATGCGCTTCTCGTTTATATGACCCAAACGACAATGCTAGAGATATGTAGGGTTTGAGTCATTTGTTCTTAGTCTTTTATTATTTTCTACATTATAGATCTGATGGTCCAAGTTCAAAACATAAAGACCATTAAACAATTGGCCTACAGCATAACAAACATCATTCTTAAATATAGAACAACAGTTGTTCTTAATAATAAAAGAAAATCCAATCATGTCCAAGCATGAAATGGATATAATGTTTCTAGTTATTGCCGGAACAAAATAACAGTTATCTAGTTCTATTACAAGCCCACTGGGCAAAGAAAGACAGTAAACCCCTACGGCTACAGCAGCAACTCTTGCTCCATTGCCGATGCGCAGGTCCACCTCCCCTTTACTCAGCAATCTTCTCCTTTCCAGTTCCTGCACATTTGTACAAATGTGAGAACCACATCCGGTATCCAATACCCAAGATGAAGGAGCAGAAAGGTTTATCTCTATAACGTAAATACTTGAAGCAGAGGTCATACCTCCCTTCATTTTCTGCAGACCCTCAATGTACGAAGGACAGTTCCTCCTCCAATGACCAGCCTTGCCACAGTGGTGGCATTTCCCCTGCTTCACCGTGCTCTTCTTCTTCATCAGTGTAGAAGACTTGGGCTCAAGATGTGACTTAGATCCCACCTTCGTCTTCTTGAAGCCCTTGTCCTTGCTCTTGCCCTTATGCACCATCAGTATGGGGCTGGCAGGCTTGACCTTCTTCATATTGATCTCGGCAGTTCTCAACATGCCTAGGAGCTCGGGCAGTGTCTTGTCTATCTCATTCATGTTGTAGTTCAAGACAAACTGCTCGTAACTGTCTGGCAACGATTGCAGGATCAGATCTGTAGCCAACTCTTGACCCAGAGGAAAACCCAGTCTTTCAAGGTTCTCTATATACCCAATCATCTTGAGTACGTGAGTCCCTACTGAGTCTCGAACTCCCATCTTGCACTGAAACAACGCTTTGGTGACGTCAAACCTCTCTTGACGAGCTTGCCCTTTAAACATTTTCTTGAGATTCTCGTCAATCTCCTTGCACCCCATGTTCTCATGTTGCTTCTGAAGCTCAGAGTTCATGGTGGCAAGCATACGACATTCGACGTCCAAGGCGTCATCAGTATACTTCTTATAAGTATCTTTATCAGCACGGGAAGAATTCCCGGTCGGCACCTCGGGGGCTTCTTCTTCCAAGACGTAGAGCTTTCGCTCTTGCCTGAGAACAATTCTCAGGTTCCTGTACCAGTCCATGTAATTAGTCCCGCTGAGCTTATCCCTCTCAAGGATGGCTCTCAGAGACAGAGTGGAGTGTGAACCACTTGCCATGGAATTCTACAAGAATTCATGCAGAATAAATCAGTACAAAAATTTCAAAATACAATTATTTTCTTAATTTGGACTTCAATAAAAAAACTCCCACTATTTTAT
Organism: Platanthera zijinensis; assembly: GCA_039513925.1. Classification (NCBI taxonomy): domain Eukaryota; kingdom Viridiplantae; phylum Streptophyta; class Magnoliopsida; order Asparagales; family Orchidaceae; genus Platanthera; species Platanthera zijinensis. The sequence goes on from CM077088.1 coordinate 98,041,503, forward strand.
TCAAAATAATAGCCCTCACTATCAATTCGGAGAGTTCATGCGAGCTACTCTCTTAGTGGACAAGATCCGTATTTCACCAACACTATGAGTCGGCTTTGGCTTTCCTCTAACAATGCAGTTATTTAGGTCGGCAACGCTTGCCAATTGCATCCTCATGCAATTCTTGTATGGTTGGTGAATAACTCCTTATTCGCATCCATCATGTGGTGCATGCCAACCCCATGCCTCTAGGCACTCAACTTTTGAGGTCACCTAGTTAAGTTAGACCCGATGTCGACAGTGAGATATCACAATTATCCGCTCGCACCCTTACCAAGATAGATTAATGCACCTTGCTTTGGCAAGCCCACACTTCATCGATCGAGGCAGGAAGAGTGTCATCCATCGGAAGGCGTCCGGACACTTAATATTAGAGGAAGGGATTTTGATTATGGGTTAACCATTAACCATGATCAACATTTGATCATTGTGCTCATCCACAAAAAAACAATTTCTAAAATCCACATGCATCCCTTATATGCATAACCTGACACTATCAACATTTGATAGAAGAGAAGGGCTAAATCTGAACATCCGGACTCTTCCAAATCTCCAGATTTACATGCATTGGACAAAAGCAAAGACAACTCAACTTAAAACAGTAGACAAGCTCGTCTCTCATTGTTGGATGCAAAATCCAAAATAATACACTGATTCACTAACCATTCGAGGGACGGTTACTGCTAAGGAGACGACAATTTCTAAAATTTAGAAATTATCACGAAATCCCAGACGATCCTGGCCGGGTTCCAATGGGCAGAGCCCCTAACCTGTGGGTTATGGGCCCACCGATATCCCTTGGAAAAACCATCAACAATTGATGTACCAGGAATAAATCTAGACATTTAGAACACTTCTAAATCCCTAGGTTTACACGCACTGGAATAACCTAACTTCCAAAACAACAATCATGGCCGCAACCTCCCTTTGATACCACTGTTAGGTTTCTCTATAAGGATGGCACAACGCTTGTGCACGCAGCGAAAGGAATAAAACATCAGAACAACCCAAAAGAGATGGGATCGGGACACGAATGTTGAATCAAGAAGTAAACAAAATTGCTAGGCAAAATACCTTAGTGACGTTGAGTCACAACTCAACGGAGATGCTCCAAGCTTCGAGTCCTCGTCGGTGGTGAGTTCTACGTGGAATAACGTCCACGTCTCTTTAGAAATCCATACGAGCGGGAGAACACAGAGCTTCGTCGCACGAAGGGTCGGGAAGGAGATCAACCGCAACTTTGCACTTCCACGGACTGCTAGGTCCGCTCCAGGAAAAGCAACGCCGGCGACTGTCGCCGGAGAGGATGAGGTCAGCGGAGCGAAGAGGCGGCGGAAGCGGAGCTCTTCCGTCCGATGGGGCTCAGGATTTGGCGGAGCGAGCGGCGAAACACTTCCGTCGGGTTCGATCCAGCTACAGGAGAAAATGCCCGATCTGTCGAGAGCCTCATGATCCCAAAACCCTAAGTCCCCTTTTATACCAAAAGCATAAAAGTATCGCTATCCGCACACCGCACAGGACAAGGTTTCTGGAAAATTTGGCGAGAATAACTTACAGGTTCGGCGAGATCAACAGGCAGATTCAGCGAGAATCAGCAGCCAGATTCGGCGAGAATCAGCAGACAGTCTCGACGACACTGTCCTCGATTCTCGACGATTTCAGCAAATTGATTCTCGACGATTTTGCCTTAGTCGGCGAGATAGGCTCGACGACTCCCGTCGATTCTCGACGACTTTGCCTTAGTCGGCGAGACATACTCGACGACACCCTTTGATTCTCGACGATTTTTCCTTTGGCAACGTTTGCCCGACCTATTCTGGGTGGTGATTGGTAACCCTTACCAACACAGTCAATCTTCCAACTTCTCCACATGCTCTTATGTGCGACCCTGCATGCTTATATCGCGTTGGCAATGAGATTACATGTTTGACCACTTCTAGATCACCATTGTAACTCCAACAATGATCACGACGGCTAGCTGCTATCTTAGGCACAGGCTACAATTGAGATGCTGGAGCAATTTAAGAGGGAGGTTCTGGAGACTATCCACCTCACCTTCTCCACAGAGTGAGGTGAGTGCTAAACCCCCGTAGTTCAAGTGGTAGTGCTGCCAAGAGTGGGCGAGAATTCCCTTGGACATAGGCCAGGTAAGGAGGTGGCGAGCGGATGGTAGGAATGGGATCTAGCGGGGGAGATCTTTTCCCCAGCCCGGTAAGTGTGGGTCCGACGAGTACTGCCTTGGCTTGTGATCTTGTCATGCGGGTGGAGCATGCGAGACCCTTGAGCGGCGGGAGCCCATTCTGCGAACTGGTTCTTTATGCGCTAGTTCCAGAAGGGTTCAAAGATCCATAAATGACCTATTATACGGGCAAGGACGATTCCATCCATCATCTACAGTAGTTTGAAGACATGGTCTCCATCAGGTCGATGTCAGACACGTTCAAGTGTCGTCTCTTTTCCATCACCTTGAAGGAGAAAGAAAGGGATTGGTTTCACCAGCTCCCGATGGGGTCGATCTACGCGTTCGAGGACTTGCGCCGAAGTTTCCATTTGCGTTTCTCAACCTCGAAGAAGAGGAAGAAAATTGTTGAGGCACTCTTCAAGATCCAATAGGGAAAAGAGTAGTCACTATCCAGCTATGTAGATAGGTTCTAAGAGGAGATTTTGCTCATTTAGGATGTGTCGGGGTTTGCCCTCCAGCTAGCATTTACCGTGGGGTTGCGTGAGAATTTCTTCAAAATGAGCTTGAATCAGAAGCCACCCTTATCCTTCGAAGAGCTGATGGAGAAAGCAATAAAGGAGATTAAGGCAGAGGCATCGAATAAGAAGGTTCTAGATAACAAGAAGGAAGGAGGAGGGAAGAGTCGAGACCTCAGGAGTTAGAGTAGAGGCATCCATACGGGAAAGACAGAGGGTTTGCCCAGGGAGGGGGGAACACCCACGGAGCGTAGGGGAGGTTCAACCCTACGAGATAGAGACAAGGCCAGATGCCACTCCTACCCCCTCCGCAACAAGCTATGGCGATCGCTCAAGGTAGGGGTAGAGGAAGAGGAGTAGGAGTACCAGGTGTTAGTGTAAAAAATAACTAAATAAAGGCAAATTTTATTGCTCCAAAAAGAAAAATAATACATAGGTATGCTCCCTTATTTATAGTAAATGGGGAGATGAGAGAATACAATAACAGATGTGGGACTAAATACAATCCGCGCGGCTATGCGGTTTGACAACAATAATATACAAAGAATAGCTGAACAAGATCACCCAGCGCAAATAGAGGGAAGCCGCCAAACCACCACTGTAGACCGCTAGACTGCCGCTGCTAGCCGCATGACCGCCACTGCGGGTTGCCACCATACTGCAATTGCGGACTCCCACCACTACTACTGCAGGAAACTATAATACCACTACTGTGGCTAGACTTCAAACCGCTGCTGCGGCTAACCATCAAACCGCTGCTGCGGCTAGCCTCTAGAATGCTTCTACAGCTAACCATCAGACCACTACTACGGTAAGCCTCCACCACACTGCCGCGGCTAACCATCAGACCGCTGCTTCGGTAAGCCTCCAGACCGCTGTTGTGGATAACCACCAGACCGCAGTTGCGGGTAGCTCTCAGACCACATCTGCTAAGACAAGCCGCTAGACAAAACTGTTGCCTCCTATCAACCCGCCAGGCAACCAGACCGCCAAGACAAACACGCAGACCGCTTGAATAACAAGCCACAACGGCTAGACCATCAAATCGCGAAAACTATAACACTCCCCCTTAAGCTGTAGCATATATGTCAATCATGTCCAGCTTGCTACAAACATCAGAAAGAGAAGCGGAAAATGGTTTCGTGAAGGCGCCTGTTAGTTCTTTATCAAAAGTGATAAATGGAGTGCAGATTTGATTCTTCAAGGTGCGAGCAGTTCGGTTTGGGTCGGTTTGGACCCAAACCGAAACCGAACCGACATGTATCAGTTTTTGGTTTGTCCAAACTGACCCGAACCGAACCCAGTCGGTTCGGTTCAAAGTCGATTCGGTTTTTAGTTGATTTTTTGCGATTCGGTGTCGGTTTTCTGCAAGCAAACATAATCAAGTGCTTTTTGTTGGATCGGTCATCATCCCTTTATTAATTTCATAATTTTTATCAACTGAAGGTTTATAGTAAATAAATAACATACAATTTTTTTGATTACAAGTCAGAGAGAAGGTTTGTTAAATCCACACCACACACACAAAAAGCTATTATATTCATGCATTTTTAGACATACAGAGTTTGTGTATGTTGAGACAAACATTCCTTATGACGAATCGAACCCAGTCGGTTCGGTTCAAAGTCGGTTCGGTGTCGGTTTTCTGCGAACAACATAATCACGTGCTATTTGTTTGATTGGTCATCATCCATTTACTAATTTAATAATCTTTATCAACCCAAGGTTTATATTAAATAAATAACATACAATTTTTTGAGTACAAGTCAGAGAGAAGATTTATTAAATCCACATCACACACACAAACATTTATTATATTCATGCATTTTTAGACATGCAGAGTTTGGGTATATTGAGAAAAACCTTCCTTATGACATCCCATAATTCTCTATAATAACTTGGACAAATTTAATACTAATAGATCCAACAACAAGCAATCAGAGCAATTGAAGTATCACGATAAATAATCATTGTCGTTATTAAATCAATTTAATATAAAGAACATCCCAAATAATCTAACTGTTAACAAAACTTTTTCCCAACAGAATTACTTAGGATCTGAAGAACTCTCTAAACCTAAGGAGAAGGGTCAGAAAAATCTCACCAAGCATGAAGATGGGGAAAGTGAACTTGGTTGTAGACCCAAAGGTTATCTGATAGTTGATCGATCAAAACACCCCAAAATAGTGGTGAAGTGCTCGGTTTGGTTTATTCGGTTTTCACAATTTGAAAACTGACCCGAACCGATAAGCCTTCAGTTTTCAAAAGCTCCAAACTGAACCGTCACCGGACCGGGCGACTCAGTTTCAAAGTCGGTGTGGTTTGGTCGGTTTAGCTGGTTTTCGATTTTTATTCCTCACCCCTATTCATCAATACCTCTTCGCTAATGAAATGGAAATCAACTTCAATATGCTTTGTCCTCTCATGGAAGACAGGATTCTTTGATATGTAAATAAAGGGTTTGTTATCACAGAACATAGGGAGAGGATGATCGTAGACTTCTCTCAAGTCAAGCATAAGCGCTCGTAACCATTTCAATTCGCAAGTAGTTGAAGTCATGCTCCTATACTTAGCTTCAACACTTGACCTTGAAACCACCGACTGCTTCTTGCTTTTCCAGCTAATAAGATTTTCTCCTACAAAGGTGCAAAAACCTGATGTAGAATTCCTATCTTCTTTGTTACCAGCATAGCTGACATCAGAATTTGCTTCAATCTTCAAATGATTATGCTTTTGAAACCATAACCCTTATCCTAGAGACTCTTTCACATACTCCAAAATTTTCATGGCAGAGCGCAAATGACATTCTCTAGAAGTTTGCATAAATTGACTGACCTTCCCAACATCATAACAGATATCTGTTCTGGTAATAGTCAGATATATGAGTTTGCCTACAAGTCGTCTATACATGCTACAATCTTGGAGAAGAGGAGAATCTTCAGTTCACCCCTTATCATCCCCAACATCCATCGGACAACGAGCATGTCTTGTACCAAGAAGACTAGTTTTCTTTAAGAGATCTAGCGCATACTTTTGCTGCGAAAGAACCACAGAGTTGCGCTTTCGTGAAATCTCAATTCCCAGAAAGTACTTCATTGTTTCTATATACTTAGTACCAAAATGTTGTCGAAGATGTCGTTTAGCCATATCAATACCTTCCTTATCATCACTGTTGAAACCGAGAATTCGGTCTCGATGGAGTTCACCCTTGGGGAAGGAGTGATCACGTACCTACTTAACTCCTGCAAGAAAAACAACAAGGAAAAAGAACAAGGGACTGGACCATGGGCCCGGCGCGGAGGACCCACCACACACCCGGAAGATCACTGAGCGCTTCCCCTCCTTATCTAAATGTCGGGCTAAGGTACCTCAGAAAGTGCTAGAAGGTTGGGAGACAAGTAAGCATGCCTTCTGAGGTACCTCCTTGGGTCCTATTTATAGATTTCTGAAAACGGCCTACAAATAGCCAACCTACGCTATTCTAAATAGCTATGTACATCCCAACTAGGTCTGCCAACAATGTAACTCTGCTGTTCTAACTGGCTATGGGCAGGCCAGCGTGGGAAAAATTATAAAAAAACCTCACAGATCACTGAGCGAGTAGCCCTTATCAAACCCTACTCGACAAGGGCGGCGAGTGCTCGATGGAGCAGGCACTCACCTCCTATTTGCGACCTTGGGCGAGTATGGGCCCGACTTGCCCTACTCGCACACCGCGTGCTTGTTGATCAGTTCGGACTCGGCGAGTGGCTCAGAGCTCGACGAACTGCACAGAGCTCGGCGAACAGACCAGAGCTCGACGAAGGGACAAGAGCTCGACGAAGGGCCAAGAGCTCGACGAAGGGCCAAGAGCTTGACGAACAGCCCAGAACTCGGTGAACGGCCCAGAGCTCGACGAACATGGCATGGAGAGTACGAGCTTACCTCCTAAGGGATTCGTCGGCCTCCGACTGACTGAACAAGGCTGTAAAAAGTAGTTGAACAACAATGAAAAAGGAGATCACACCAGGGCAACTATCGATGAGAACCAATAAAAGACAACTTGCCTGAAGAGCTCGGCGCCTTGAAGGAGAGGCGAGGTGGAGGCATCTTTAGATTTTTACCACGGCCCGGAGGATGCTTTTTGGGCGGAAGAAAGCTTTAGCCCAGCACTGGGATAGTTCCAACACCATCCCTTGAAGTCTCAGCGAGCTGAGAATAAGGGACGCGGGCTGGCGAGCCCGGTATTTGCAAGCTTAACCCCAGAATCCTCAAGGGCAGGGACAGGTCGCATTGATGAGACTCTAGAGCCTTAAACTAGGGTCAGCAGGAAGAATATCGGCTCTCGGAGAGGTGACCTCGTCGTTCCCACCCCGGCAGTCCAGGTCGGCGCAGAGGTCAATGAAATTCCCCTCCTTCCCAGGGGCAGGAAGGGTAGATGAGCCGGTCTCAGGCTCCAGGGTCATTTTCAAGTCTATGAAGATGCGCTCGGACGCTTCTGCATCTGGCATCGCCCTCTTGGTAGAATTAGACTCGGCCGGGACGCTCTGTGGGATGTTAAGGGGAATGGAGGTTAGGCTGGCGACGCGGGAAAAGGAGACCTCGCGAGCCTTCGCAAGCCTCTCTTAGATCTTATTGGGGAAAGGCATCTTGGCAAATTTAGAGAAAGGGGGAGTGAAAAAGGTCACCCAGGTACGTAGGCGCATAGTTATAGCTCTGGTGGACCCGCCGAAAGATTCTCTAGCTCCTTCCACACTCGCCGAATCCTGTGCGGTTGGATGTTTCTTTCTGAGCTTGTGCCAACCTTGCAAAGAGCGGGGAATGTGTACAACCCCGTATCCGGCGAGTTGGTCAGCAGGAGCCAGACCGGCCAAATCGGCAGTCCGAGTCCCTGAGCAAGCTCGACAGGAGGGGGAGCTCGACAGTCTCTTGCTCACCCAGGCGGGGTGAGATCCCGTTGGGAGGAGAGCTCGTACTCGCCAAGCCCTGTTCGTTGAGCTCTGAGCTGTTCGTCGAGCTCTGGGCTGTTCGTCGAGCTCTGGGCTATTCGTCGAGCTCTGGGCCCTTTGTCGAGCTCTGAGCTGCTCGCCAAGTTCGACCTGCTCAACAAGTCCACGACGTTCGAGTAGGGCAGGACGGCCCCGTACTCGCCCAAGGTAGAAGATAGGCGGCGAGTGCCTTTCCATCGAGCACTCGCCGCCCTTGCGGAGTAGGGTTTGTTGAGGCCTACTCGCCCATCGATCAATGAGATTTTTTTTTCCATTTTTCCCCTGCTGGCCTGGCCATAGCCAGTTAGAACAACGGAGTTACGCTGTTGGCATACCCAGTTCGGCTGCACATAGTTGTTCAGAACAACGAAGGTTGGATATTTGCAGGCCGTTTTTAGAAATATGTAAATAGGACCAAAGGGTACCTCAAAAGGCATGCTTACTCTTCTCCCAACCTTCAAGCGCTTTCTGAGGTACCTTAGCCCGACATTTGGCTAAGGAGGGGAAGCACTCAGTGATCTTCCAAGTGTGTGGTGGGTCCTCCGCGCTGGGCCCTTGGTCCAGTCCCTTGTTCTTTTCCTTATTGTTTTTCTTGCAGGAGAGAAGAAGGTGCGCAATCACCCCTTCCCCAAGGGTGAACTCCATCGAGACGGAATTCTCGATTTCAACATTTCGGTTTCAACATTTTCGTCACGGCTTCAACCTCAGCCACCTCCTGCAAAAGGCTGAGCAGGAGCGCGACCTGGCCTAGGACAAGGTTGTCGACCTGAGAGGAGGCTCTACATTGTTGAGGACTTACTCGCCAAGGGTGTCGGCGGACTGGTGAGCATTGGTTATCCCTTTCTCTTTTTACATAGGATTTTTATCTTAAGATTTACTTACCTATTCTTGCCTCAGGATGCCGAGGCCGCTAGGGAGCTGCGGACTCGCGTTGTTGAGTTGGGGGAAGAGAATAACCAGCTCCGTACTCGCTCTGCCAAGATGGAGGCCCGCGCTGCCGAGCTTGAGGCTCGCACCACCGAGCTGGAAGAGAAGAACGCAAAGCTGAGTGAGGAAAAAAGGGGCTTCATGGAGAAATCGCCCGCTAGGCGGATGCCTTCCTCCCTCCAGGTGGCTGTGAGCCCCCTTCCAATACAAGAGCCCGAGGATCTTTGGCTAGGCTGAGGTCGTTGAAAGGTTGCGGTGATGGCGAGGATGTCCCGCCATTTGCCCGTGCCGACATGGACCTCTCTTTTGATCGCCGCCGCTACATGTTCATGGACATTTATGGTCGTTGCCGCAACCGTCGTCGTCTCCGCCACATGGATCTCTCTTTTGATCGCTGTCGCTACATGTTCGTGGACATTGATGGTCATTGCCGCAACCGTTGTCGCCTCGGCCACCGCCGCCGCCGGCATTTTGTCACTTCATTATGATTATAATGATTATTTCATTTTTGAAATAATATTATAATCCTCATATCTTTATTTTCATAAATCATTTCCATAAGTCTCTTTATTATGATGTTTGTTATTTCCAATTTTTGATTAAAACATTATTAGTAGCTAGGATTTTGTTTTGATCTTGATGAAGGGTGGATGGAGAGGTGTATGTTATTATATATATATGTGGAGATGGAGAGAAAGAAATTGAAGAAGAGAATAAAAAAATTAAACCAAACCCTAAGTGTTCGGTTGGCTCCAAAGCCCCCGCTCCTATTCGGCCTAGCCGAAACCCGACGCCCAGGAAACGCCGACTTGCTGCTGCCGCCGCCCCCTTTGGGCTGTTCCCATCTGCTCCGGCGACCCCTACCTCCTCTAGTGTGACTCCGAAGAAGGCGGCTCGGTTCTCCTCATCCGGTGTGACTTCGGTGAACCCGTGGAAGTGCGACTCTTCCATAGTTATCTTTCTCCGTCTCCTCCTCCTCCTCTATAATTTCAGATTTGGGTAACGATTTTTCTCCCCCTAAACTTGTGTGAACTTCATCATGTATTGTGAGTGTAGTGGAGAATTTGGTTTCAAAATTTTATCCTAACAATTGATTCAAGTTTGCATTATAAAATCTGAATTTGTTATTGCTTTCATATCCAATTTTCGCGAAGATTTCCGTAAGGGTTGGTCCCCTTGGACGTTTGCAAATCGAGGTTGGTGTAGCCTTTGGTTTCGAATGGATCAAGAGGATTTTGTATATCCTCGTATGGTTTTGTTTTGAGGGCTGCATCTGGACTACTTTCCCGAATCGAAACTTTAGTCCGGATCACTCTCCATGTGGATGAAAAAAATGTTTGTGATGTGATGCTAGATGTATGGTTAGGTTATGATATTAGTAAATGTGTATGTTCGTGCAGGTTTGGGTGGGAATTTCCCCCTTGTGAGATCACGCACTTACAAACAAAACTCTGCCAGAATTTTGAGTTTTGCACGCACACAACGTGTTCGCTTAAATTCCCCTTAGGAATTCCTTTGTCTTGTGTGCCTAAATTCCATTTAGGGAGTGGCCTACATCATGCAGGTCAACTCAATTGAATCCACCGAATGCACCCTGCAAATCATGAAGGATGTGAAGGTGCTAGTGGAGGGCTCCGAGGAGGTCACGGTTCGAGACCTCATGCCGAGTCTTTACTCGCCCACGCCGCCAAGCGAGAAGGAAGACAGCCTCAACATGTTTTTCGGGAAGGATTTCAAGGACAATCCCTCTGGCGGGGCGGGCGGAGATCGCCAATCCAGGGGAGGAGGCGAGAGCTGACCTCCCCCCTTTTTCATTATTGTAATTCTCTCCCCCCCTTTTGTAACCTCGCCTAGGCGAGCTCTGCTTTTGTAATCATTTTTATACTAAATGAAAAGTAAACTTTTCTATCTTCTTTGCTTTAAACTTTCCTTCTGTGATGCACTCGCCCGCGAGCCCTCTTCTTTGCTGGACCTCGCTATGAAAGAATTTGCTGCTAGAGCGCATGCTTAGGATTCGTACCCACGAGCGGATCCCAAGAGCTCGCACCTCCCCTGGTTAACCAGGAATGGACGCTGAGCTGGGTTCACAACCACCCGGCTCGTGCGCGAGCTGTCCCTTCTCTTGCTGATGTCGAGTCAAAGTTGTCAAAATATTTCACAAGTAAAACTGAAGGGGGTGGAATGCCCTGTTTTAGCTTGCCTTTCTCAATAGGAGGCTTAGGATATGGCTCGTCTTCTCTTTGCCGAGTTGGGCCTGCGAGTTCAAACTCGTCTATAAGGACTTTCTCCCCTACACCATTAGGAAAGTGATCTTCTTAAATAACTCTAGGAGAGGGTGGGACTCCCTCGAGTGACATCTAACCCTGCCGTCGAGGTGAGAGCCTGACAACGGGATCTGCTCGGGGTCTGGGGCAGACTCCCTCGAGTGACATCCAACCCAACAAGCTAGGCGAGAGCCTGACAACGGGATCTGCTCGGGGTCTGGAGTAGACTCCCTCAAGTGACATCCAGTTCTGCCAGCAAGGTGAGAGCCGTACAGCGGGATCTAATCGGGGTTTGGGGAAGACTTCCTCGAGTGATATCCATCCCTGCCACCTAGGTGAGAGCCTGATAGCGGGATCTGCTCGGGGTCTGGGGCGGACTCTCTTGAGTGATATTCAGCCCTGCCAGTCAGTTGAGAGCCTAATATCGGGATCTGCTCGGGGTTTGGGTCAGACTCCCTTGTGTGACATCCAGTCCTACCATCTAGGTGAGAGCCTGACAGCGGGATCTGCTCGGGGTCTGGGGCAAACTCCCTCGAGTGACATCCAACCCTGCCAACTAGGTGAGAGCCTGACAGCGGGATCTGCTCTTAGTCTGGGGCAGACTCCCTCGAGTGACATCCATCCCTACCAGCTAGGTGAGAGCCTGACAACGGGATCTACTCAGGATCTGGGGAAGACTCCCTCGAGTGACATCCAACCCTGCCAGCTAGGTGAGAGCCTGATAGCGGGATCTGCTCGGGGTCTGGGGCAGACTTCCTCGAGTGACACCCAGCCATGCTAGCTAGGTGATAGTCTGATAGCGTAATCTTCTCAGGGTCTGGGGCAGACTCCCTCGAGTCACATCCAGTCCTGCCAGCTAGGTGAGAGCCTGACAACATGATCTGCTTGGGTTCTGGGGCAGACTCCCTCGAGTGACATTCAACCCTGTCAGCGAGGTGAGAGCCTGATAGCGGGATCTGCTCGGGGGGTTTATCAAACGAAAACTTCAACCATTCACATAGATTGCAACGGGAGTATTGATACTTCAAATTTCATTAGAAAAAGGAACTCTACTTACATGGTTTAAGGGAAAAAATGTTTCAAGTCATCACCGCTCCAGGTGAGACATAATGTCTCGCCCTCCACATTCTGGAGGCGATATCCTCCTGACCTCAATGTTTTTTTTACAGTGTACGGACCCTCCTAGTTGGGGTTGAGATTTCCCATGATGCTGACCTTCCCGCGACATCCACCTTCTTCAGGACCAAGTCCCTTCTACGAATTGTTTGACCCTGACGTGCTTGCCGAAATACTTAGCCATTCTTCTTTTCACTTCCTCCTGGCAGATGATAGAGAGGTCGCGTACCTCCCCTACCATGTCGAGGGAGAGCCGCAGCTTCTCCTCATTCTCGGCTCTCCACTCCTCCATATCTTCCCCTACCTCGACCACCCGAGGCGTCCAGACTTTGATTTCTACTAGGAGTTCCACCTCGCACCCATAGGAGAGTTTGAAGGGAGTCTCTCTTGTGGCTATGTTTGGTGTGGTCCTAAGATCCCATAGGACCGAAGTGAGTTGCTCCACCCAGCTTCCCCTCAAGTCTCCACCTTCTTCTTGAGGATGTTGACGATGATCTTGTTCACCTCCTTGACCTGCCCGTTGCTCCTGGGGTGATGAACCGAAGCAAATCTGAGATCTATCCTGAGTTTCCCACAAAAGCTGATGAATTCGGCACTAGCAAACTGGGGCCCGTTGTCCATGACAATGGCCTGGGGCAACCCGTGTCGGCAGATGATTTCCCTCCACACAAAGTTCCTGATGACCTGGGAGGTCACCTTGGCCAACGCCTTGACTTCTAAACAATTGGAAAAATAGTTAATCATGACCAACAAGAATGTCCTCAGCCCCCTGATCTTAGGGAAAGGCCCTACCAGATCCATTCCCCAGATTGCAAAGGGCCAGGGCGATGTGATGCTCCTGAGGCGCATAGCTGGATGGAGTTGGAGGGGGGCGAACAACTGGAACTTGCTACACTTCCTTGCGAACTCTACAACGTCATGGCTTATGGTCGGCCAGAAGTACCCTTGTCTGACGATTCTTCCTTCCAAGGTCCGACTCCCAGAATGAAACCCACACTCTCCGGAGTGGACTTCCTCCAAGATCCTCGGGACCTCCCTCTCAGCAACATAACATGCCAACATCCCTGAGAGGGTCTTCCGGTATAGCTGCCCATCTTGCACGAGATAATATGCCGATTTGTACTTGAATTTCTTCTTTTCCATCCCCTCCGGATACTCCCCTATGGAAAGGAAGGCCATGAATGGGTCCATCCAGGATGGGGTGTTTCTCCACTTCCATCAGCTCTCCCTCCTCGAAGGAAGGGTTAAACAGGTCGGTGATGGTACCCCCACCCGGGGACCATGCTTTGCCAGTTGATCTACCTGCTCGTTCTCCTCCCTGGGCTCGTGCCAGATGGAGAAAGTCAGGAACATACTGATGACCCCCTTCACCTTCGCCAAGTACAGCTACAGAGTAGGCTCCCTTACCTCAAATTCTCCGTTGATATGGGAGGCCACCACCATGGAGTCAGTGAGGACCTCCACGTCATGCACTCCAAGCTCCCTAGCAAGGCAGAGCCCTGCAATCACCGCCTCATACTCGGCCTGGTTGTTGGTGATGGGGAAATGCACCACCACCGTTTGTTCAATTCTCGTTCCTTGGGGACTTTCCAAGATCACCCCCACTCCCAGGGAATGCCTTCCCGAAGTGCCATCTACCATCACCCTCCAAGGAACTGGGTGAGTGAGCTCTTCCTTCGCTACCTTGACCACATAGTAAGCCAGGAAGTCGGCCATCTCTTGGGCCTTGATCGAGAGACGGTGGACGAAGGTGATGTCGAACTCACTCAGCTCCACCAACAACTTAGCCAATCTTCCTGAATTCTCCACCCCCTCGAAGAGGTTGCGGAGGGGGTGGTCAGTCACCACCCAGATTGTGGGTGCCTAGAAGTAAGGCCGGAGACTCCGGGCCGAGATGACCTGAGCGAAGGGTAGCTTTTCCAAGATGGGATAACGGAGCTCGACCTTCCTCAATACCCAGCTTACATAGTATATGGGGAGTTGCTTCTTCCCCTCTTCCCGAACCAGGACTGTGCTCAAGGCCTCCACTCCGACCCCGAGATAAAAGTATAGATCCTCCCCCTCCTTCAGCCCTTGGAGCAGCGGAGCCTGAGTAAACTGCTTCTTCCGGGCTTGGAATGCCTCCTCGCACTCCTTGGTCAACTCAAACTTCTGGCCTCCCCTCAAAGTTTTGAAGAAGGGGGAGCACTTCTCCCCAGCCTGGGAAAGGAACCTGCTCAACCCTGTCAGCTTCCCTGTCAACCGCTGTACCTCTTTAGCATTCCGAGGTGACCCCAGCTCCATTATTGCTCGGACCTTATCAGGATTTGGCTCTACCCCCATGGGAGTGATAAGGTGGCCCAGAAACTTCCACCTACTGGCCCCGAAGACACACTTTAGGGGGTTCAGCCTCATCTTGTACTCGCGCAGGGTGGCGAAGGTCTCCTCTAGGTCCCGGAGGTAGGAGTCCATGTCTCGGCTCTTGATCATGAGGTCATCTACATACACCTCCAGGTTCCTCCCCCTCTGCTCTCGAAAGACCTTGTCCATCATCTTCTGGTAGGTTGCCCCTGCATTCTTCAGCCCAAAGGGCATCATTTTGTAGCAGTAGCACCCATCCCCCGTGATGAAGGAGACATCTTTGACGTCGGAGGGGGGGGGGGGGGGGTGCATCCTGATCTAGTGATAACCTGAAAATGCATCCAGAAAACTCATTACAAGAAAACCGACGGCTGAGTCAACTAGCGCGTCGATCTGAGGCAAGGGGTAACAATCCTTGGGACATGATTTATTAAGTAGAGAAAAATCAACACACATACGCCTCCGACCATCTCCTTTTTAACCATTTCTACATTGGAGACTCAGCCGAGGTATTGAATTTCGGATACAAAGCCAGCCTTAAAGAGCTTGGCCACCTCCTCCCTGATCGGCTCGGCCAGCTTGTCCGCGGTGGACCTCTTCTTCTACTGGATGGGGCGTGCTCCCGGGTCTAGGTTGAGGCGATGGCAGGCCACGTCAGCATCGATCCCTGGCATCTCTGCGGCGCTCCAGGCGAAGATGTCCACATTCTTTTAGATGCACTCCAACATCCTCTCCTGGTCGGCTAGGGTCAACCCCCCGCTGACGCGGACCTTTTACACCCTACCCCCGAGGGTGAGAACCTCCATCTCCACCACCTCTTCTGCAACCTCAAGGCGAGACTACTCTCCCAATTCTCCGGCATCTTCCCCACCTTGGGCAGGAACTTCCTCCTCAACCTCCTCCACGACTACAACTTCGGCCGGCTCCTGAACTTCCTCCGCCACCTTTACCTGGGTGTGGCTCTCTACCTCCATCTCCACTACCTCCTGCTCCACCTCCTCCATCCTCCGCCCCATGTCCTCAGCCCCCTCCTACCAAGAGATGGAGTTCATCGCCGTGACGTAGTACTCCCTTGCTACCTTGGGATCTCCCCAGACCCAAATCTGGACCCCCTCGGCGTTGAACTTCAGGCACTGGTGGAAGGACAAGGGGATGCAACAGAAGGCGCTGATGAGGGGCCTCCCGAATATGGCGTTGTAGCTTCTGGGGGCGTCCACGATGACGAACCTGCAGGTGCGGGAATGCCCCCCCAGAGAGACATGGAGTCCCACTCCTCCTTCGACCTCCTTCCTCTCCCCCGAGAAGCCAAACAGAGGTCCGTCCGAGGCCAGCACCCTCTAAGACTCCACCTTCATCGCGTTAAACACCTTCTTGAAGATGACGTTGACCGAGCCCCTGTTCTCAATGAGGATCCGGGCGACAGTGAAGTTCTGGATTACTGTCAGAATGACCAGCGCATCGCAAAAGGGGTCCTCATGACCCGACATATCCTTGATTGAGAAGGTGATCTTCTCCTCTAGGGGCGGGTTCTGGGATGTGGAGCCAACGCTCCTGCAGTACATGGTGTGGATTCTTGCCTTACAGGAAGACTCGACCCCTCCCCCCCCATGGATCACTCCGATCCCGCCCCGGGTCCCAACATATGCCCGGTCTTCACACCCGTCCTCCTCTGCCCGAGGCAGGACCTCCTCGATCCGCACTCCTTGGCGATCTCGCTACTGTTGTTGCACCCTGTTTGCTCTCATCTCGAGGAACTCCGGGCACATGTTCGTGGCGTGCCCTTCCTCCTGATGGAATTTACAGTAGGGTAGCTCCACCCTAACCTCCCCTCTTCTCCTCCACGCTGCTCTCCTCCTCTCTCCCATGGAGATAGCCATAGCCTGCTCCTGGTTGGGGAGAGGTGGTCTCTGGCCTTGTCTCCCACATGGAGAAAAAACTAGCCCTGGCCTCCCTGGCGGTTATCCACCCCCTGGTGGACTCTCCTCGACCCTTGATCTTGCTTCTCCGGCCTCCAACCTAGCCGATGGTTCGGCTCCTGACGCCCCCACCTGGGATGCTGCTGCTTCTCCCTCTGCCGGGGTTCAACGCTCCTCTCCTCCTGACCTCTGCCCCCTCTGGGCCTCTCCTCCTCCATAGCCCATTTGGCTAACTTCTGGGCAAACTCCGGGTTCGATGCCTCCCCGTTTACTTATCTTTCCGCTCTCTCCATCAGCTCCTCGTAGGAGAGGGGCGGCACCCTCTTCAGCTCCATTCGAAAGAAACCTTGTTGTAGCCCCAGGGTGAAGGCCATCATCAGGGTATGTCCTGACATCTCTTGGACTTGGGTGACCTCCTTATGGAAGTGATCGACGTAGCTCCCCAAGGTCTCATTCACTCCCTGCTTGATGTGGAATTGGGACTCCAACTCCTTCTTCCTCCTCTTGGAGGTAGTGAACCTCAACATGAACCCCCGACGCAGGTCCTCAAAGTAGTAGATGGAATTGGCCGGCAACTAGTGGAACCACTCTCTTGCCTTCTCCTTGAGGGTGATGACGAAGAGCCTACACTTAAATCCATCCCACATCTATCGGATCGATACCACGTCCTCAAACCATTGGACGTGCTGGACCGAGTCTCCCTTCCCGGCATAGTAGGACATCTCGGGCTCCCTGAACCCCTCCGGAACCGGAGCAGAAGAGACCAACTCACTGAAAGGGCTGCCTCCCCCTGCCGGGCAAGCTGGGGGGGGGGGGGGTCTTGCTCCCCCATCTCGCTGAACTATCCGCCGCTTGCCGAGCTGGGGAAGAGCACCCGCCTGAGGAGCTCGCTGCCTCTCCATTACTCGGCTACCTCTTCCTAGCTAGTTTGCCGGGAGAGTCCTCGCCGAGAGCCGGAATCGTGAGAAAAGGGGATGCCGTTGTCGAGCACTCGACACGCGTGCAGAGTGCGAATCTGACCAAGCTGAGTACTTCCTGCCTGAAGTCCTTGAACATACCCATCGTGGCGAGAGGGGGAGGGGGTGGCGAGTATCCCTTATCTGATCCTTGCCCTTCTCTTGTCATTGAGCTCGCTGAAGATTTTCTGTGCTGACCACACTCCACGCTCACCGTACCAAAATGTTGAAATCAAATATTCGGTCTCGATGGAGTTCACTCTTGGGGAAGGGGTGATCGCGCACCTACTTCTCTCTTGCAAGAAAAACAACAAGGAAAAGGAACAAGGGACTAGACCAAGGGCCCGACGTGGAGGACCCACCACACACCCGGAAGATCACTGAGCGCTTCCCCTCCTTAGCCAAATGCTGGGCTAAGGTACCTTAGAAAGCGCTAGAAGACAAGGAGACAAGTAAGCATGCCTTCTGAGGTACCCCCTTGGGTCCTATTTATAGATTTATGAAAACGGCCTGCAAATAGACAACTTCCGCTGTTCTAAACAGCTATGCACAACCTAACTAGGTCTGCCAATAGCGTAACTCCGCTGTTCTAACTGGATATGGACAGGCCTGCGGGGGCAAAATGGTAAAAACACCTCACAGATCACTAGGCGAGTAACCCTCAACAAACCCTACTCGGCAAGGGCGGCGAGTGCTCGATGGAGCAGGCACTCGCCGTCTATCTGCGACCTTGGGCGAGTACGGGCCCAGCTTACCATACTCGAATGTCGCAAGTTTTTTGATCAGTTCGGACTTGGCGAGCGGCTCAGAGCTCGGCGAACAGCCCCGAGCTCGACGAAGGCCCCAGAGCTCGATGAAGGGTCAAGAGCTCAACGAACAACCCAGAGCTCGGCGAACGGCCCATAGCTCGACGAACAGGGCTTGGCGAGCACGAGCTCGCCTCCCAAGAACATCTCACCCCACCTGGGCGAGCCGGAGACTGCCGAGCTCTCCCTCCTGCCGAGCTCGCCCAGGGACTCGGACTGCCCGATTTGGCCGGTCTGGCTCCTGCTGACCCATTCACCAGATACGGGGTTTTACAATCACCAGTAAGAAGGATATCATCAACATGGACAGCAAGAACCACAAGGACTTTAGTAGTCTTGCGTATAAATAGAGAATGATCAGCATAACTTCGATTGAACCCAATAAGAGAAACAACGCCACTAAACTTATCAAACAAAACCATAAATCGCCTTCTGAAGCTTGCATACCTGAGACTCCTCCTGAGCAACATACCCAGGAGGTTGCTTCATGTAAAACACCTCCTGTAAATAACCATAGAGTAAGGCATTCTTCACATCTAACTGAGACATCTCCCAGTATTTTATTAAAGGTGACAAGAAAAGAACACATATAGTACTGAAGCGAGCAACGAGGGAAAAAGTATCGAAGAAGTCTACCCCTATATGTTTAAGTAAATCCTTTAGAAACAAGCCTCGCCTTATAGCGGTCAATAAAACCATCTGGAAGATACTTGCCAACAAAGACCGACCGACAACCAACCATATTTGTGCCTAGAAGTGTGGGAACAAATGTCCAAGTATCTCTCTCAGTTAATGTTTTCATTTCTTCATCCATAGTGGCTTTCCACTATGGAATGGCAAGAGCCTCTTGATACGTAGTCAGGATTATTGTATAAGATATAGCAATAGCAAAAAAGCATGCCAATCAGGGAAAGCTGAGCATATGAGACAATAACATCAATAAGATACTGAGTGCATTGTCAGATGCCCTTCCGCAGGGCAATGGGAAGATCATGATCACTCATATTTAGAGGAGCATAACCACTGTCTGAAGAGAGAAGAGGCTCGAGAATAGGCACATAAGGCTCCAAAGGCAAAGAATTAGTCTCGAGAGAAAGAAACAGTGCAACAGGAATAGAAGTAGAAAGAACTAGTGACGACAAAGGTGCCGAAATAATAGGTATTGAAGAGGAAGTATCAGAGTGCAAGATAGAAGAAGCATGAGAAAAATATGGTGTATCCTCAAAAAAGGTGACATCAACAAAGGCATATTATTTGTAGAGAAGAGGGTCAAAACAATGATATCCCTTCTGAGTCAGACAATAACTAAGGAATATGCATTTAACAGAATAAGGAGAAAGTTTATCATGCCCAGGAGAAGGTATGTGAACAAACGCTATACAGCCAAAAACTCTAAGAGCTAAAGTAAACGGCTTAGCCTTAGGATACAAAATATAAAATGGAGTTTTTCCCTGAAGTATAGATGAGGGAATACGATTTATGAGATAGCAAGAGAGAAAAACAACATGACCCCAATACGACCGAGAAACATTCAATTGTAATAGAAGGCTGCGAGCAAGATCCAGGAGATGGTGATTCTTGCATTCAACAATGCCATTCTGTTGAGAGGTATAGGGGCAAGTAGTTTGATGAATCAAACCGTGGCTCGCACAAAAATCGAAAAATTGACGGCTGGCATATTCCTTGACATTTTTAGTAAGAAGAACCTGAATAGGGACATTAAATTGTGTGGAGATCTCATTATAAAAGGCGATAAACACATAGTAAAGGTCAGAACACTCTTCCAAGAGATACAACCAAGTACACCTGGAGAAATCATCAATGAAGGTAACAAAGTAAAAGCTACCTCAACCAACAGTGGCAGTAGTAGAGGGACCCCAGATGTCAGAGTGAACTACTTCAAAAGGACGCGAAGAACTACCTCCCGTTCGTGCTTAGAAAGAAGAGCGATGATGTTTACCAAGCTTACATGCTTCACAATTCAAAGGGGAATCCTCTCGAGGAAGATCTGGGAGAAGTTGGTAGATGAGGAGAGAAGGAGGATGGTCAAGACGACAATGCCATTGCTGAAGGGAAGAAGCAGAAAGAGCAATGACATTATCAAGAAATAAGAGGCCACCACTCGCAGTACCAGTAGCAATCGTAGCCTTTGAGACAAAATGCCAAAAAGAACAAGTAGTGGCAGTAAGAGTAACCGTACGGTTCAACTATGTGCAGAGGGCATGAACAGACAACAAATTGCATAGAAAAGTGGGAACATAGACAGTGTCTTCAAGATGCAAAGACGGAGTAATGTGCACAGTGCCTATAGCATACACAGGTGCAGAATTCCCATTTGCAATAACGATAGGAGATATCCATTTCTATTTTTTTAAGGAGGAGAACAAACTATAATTGTTGGTCACGTGACAAGGTTGGTCAATAAGACACTTATCGGAAGAGGCCAAAAGAGCACGAGCTTTAGAGGAAAAAGTGAAACCTACCTCATGGAGAAAGAAATCGGATAGAGAAAAGACTAACCACACGGTTAGACACAAGCCGATAAAAGAGGCAAAGAGATCGTGCGAACAAATAAACCACGCAAACAAGCAGTTAAGAGAAGAAACCTCAAAATACGCCAAGAAGGGTGCAAGCCGAAAGACAACTGGTCATAAAAAGAACAGATCAGCTAATCGATCGACTAACAATCGTAGAAAGATCGCGACCAAGAAAAGAAGACCGACAGAGACTAAATTCGCACGGTTGAGTGAGATGCTGGAAAAGAACAGATCGTAAAAAGAGAAGAGACTGCGCGAGTAGAGAAAACAACCTGCGCGAGAAGAGAAGAGGGAGAGGAAGAGACCGTGCGTGTAGAGAAAACAACCCGCATTAGAGCGCAGGAGAAAGAAGGAAGCGCGAACACCAGCAAAGCTGTGCGAACAAAAAAGAAAGCAAATGAACAAGTCACAGGAAAAACAACAGGGAGGGCAGGGTGGGAAGAAGACCGAAAGCTGTTAGACAAACAAACCGCGAGCAAATTGGAGAAAGGATCGGTTAACTCTGATACCATGTAAAAAAGAGCAAAATAAAGGCAAAATTTTTTGCTCCAAAATGATAAACAATACATAGGTATGCCCCTTATTTATAGTAAATGGGGGAGATGAGAGAATAGAACAAGAGACGTGGGACTAAATACAATCTGCACGACTATGCAGTTTGATGTTGTCAAA
Source organism: Platanthera zijinensis (assembly GCA_039513925.1). Classification (NCBI taxonomy): domain Eukaryota; kingdom Viridiplantae; phylum Streptophyta; class Magnoliopsida; order Asparagales; family Orchidaceae; genus Platanthera; species Platanthera zijinensis. The sequence continues at coordinate 98,062,740 of CM077088.1, forward strand.
CCGCAACATTGTACAAATAGCAGCTGAAGAAGATCACCCAGTAATAATAGAAGTAAGCTGCCAAATCTCTATTGTAGACCGCTAGACCGCCGCAGCTAGCCGTCAGACCGCAACTGTGGGTGGCCACCAAACTACAATTGCGTACTCCCACCACTACTGTTGCGGCAAACCATCAGACCACTACTACGTCTAACCTCCAGACTACTGCTGCGGCTAACCATCATACCACTGCTGCGGCTAGCCTCCAGACCGCCTCTACGGCTAACCATCAGACTGCTGCTACGGTAAGCCTCCAGACTGCTACTACGGCTAACCATAAAACCACTATTGCGGTAAGACTCAAGACCGCTATTGCAGTAAGCCTCAAGATGGATGCTGAGGCTAACCGCCAGATTGTAGTTGCGGGTAGCTCTCAGACCTCATATGCTAAGATAAGCCACCAGATAAAACCGATGCCTCATATCAAACCGCCACACAACCAGACCATCCGGACAAACCGCTAGACCGCCCGAACAACAAGCTGCCATGACTAGACCATCAAACTGCCAAAACTTTAACAGTTAGGAGAAGGAACCAGCCAGCAAAAGGGCGGAGAGAGGAGGTTGGTTGCCATACTGTGACTTCCATCAGGAGGATGGTCATGCAACGAATACCTGCCTAGAGTTCCTGGAGATCAGGAAGGTGAGAGGGCCTAGGGAGCCGTAACCATCGATGAGGATATAGGAGGTTATAGGTGGGGCGGAGGAAGAGGACCGGTGCATGGATAGGGTAGACGTAGGCACTCAAGGGGGATTTGGGTGATCCGTGGTGGGGCGGGGATAGAGGACACCCGGAGGGCGAGTCTACAAACCATGTATTGTCGGAGCATAGCTTCAACATCCCAAGCCCCACCCCCAAAAGAGAAGATCACGTTCTATCGGAAGGACATGCCAGATCACGAGGATTCGTTCTGTAATGACCTGGTAATTCAAACCTCCATTAAGAATTTCACCGTCTCACGGATCCTCATTGACAACGGAAACTCAATCAATGTCATCTTCATGAAGGCATTTGATGAGATGAAGGTGGAGTCGATAAGGGCGTTGGGCTCAGACGATTCACTATTTGGGTTATCGGGGGAGATGAAGGAAGTGGAGGAGGGGACAGAATTCATTTTAATTTGGGGGGACAGTCCCTTAACTACCGGTTCATCATTTTCAATGCCCTGAGCAGCTACAATGCCATATTTGGGTGACCCCTCATCAACGTGTTTAGATGTGTATTGTCCGCGTTCCACTAGTGCTTGAAGTTCAGCGTAGGGTGAGTCTAGATCAGGGTTAGGGAAGACCCAAAGATAGAAAGACAATGCTATGTAACGACCATCAACATCCTATTATAGAAGAAAGGAGACGAGGAGATGGGAAGGGAGATGGAAGAGCGAGCCAGGCAGGAAGGAGGGGTGGAAGAGGCGGAGGTTGAGCTGGTTGGAGGAGTAGTGGAGATGGAGAAGTTGGAAGGAGTTAAGAGGAAGGAGGAGGCTAAAGATCAAGGGAACCACGCCCAGGTGGATTGGTTGGGTGATATGTTGGGAGACTGGGAGAGGGAGATGATCGTTGGGGGGGGGAGTGGAGGAAGAGGCATTTGTCCAAGGAGAGAGGGTGGAGGGCGAGTGGGAGGAGCAATCTTGGTTGGAGGTTGTGGAGGAAGTAGTTGAAGTAGAGATTATTTCCCAAGCAGGGAGATTGGAGAAGGTGAGGATTAGTGGGGAGCTCGGCTATAAGGATCGGGAAAAGGTCCTGTCCTACGTTCAGCAAAATGTCAACATCTTAGCTTGGAGTGCGGTGGGCATGCCAGAGATCGATACAGACGTGGTATGTTACCTCTTCAATCTTGATCCCAGCGTAAGCCCCATCTGGTAGAAGAAGAGATCTGTCGCCAACAAGCTGGTTAGACCTATTCAGGAGGAGTTGAGTAAACTTCTCAGGGCCAGGTTTGTATCGGAGACCCAGTATCCAGGCTAGGTCTCCAATGTAGTGATGGTTAAGAAGGGGGATGAGCGCTGGAGGATGTGTGTCGATTTCTCATTTTTGAATAAATCATGCCCCAAGGATTATTATACTCTGCCTCGAATCGATGCGCTGGTTTACTCAGTCATCGGTTTTTCTCTAATGAGCTTTCTAGATACTCTTTTATGGTACCACCAGATTCGCATACACCCGCCTGACATTAAGGATGTCTCCTTCATCATGGGAGATGTGTGCTACTGCTATAAGATGATGCCCTTTGGGCTGAAGAATGTTGGGGAAACTTTACAAAGAATGATGGATCGGGTCTTATAGGAGCAAAAGGGAAGGAACCTGGATGTCTATGTAGACAACCTTTTGGTAAAAAGCAGGGACATTGGGTATCACCTCCAGGACTTGACAAAAATATTTGGCACTTTGAGTAAGTTCAAGATGAGGCTGAACCCCAGAAGTCTGTCTTCGGGGCTAGCAAGGGAAAGTTCTTAGACCACCTTCTCACCTTAGTAGGCTTTGATCCTAACCCTAATAAGGTCAAAGCCATACTAGAGTTTGAAACACCAAAGAGCGCGAAAGAGATCTAGCACCTCAAAGGGATGCAGACTGGATTAAGTAGGTTTCTCTCCCGGGCGGGGGAGAAGTGCTCACCTTTCTTCAGGTTGCTGCGCGGAGGAAAGAAGTTCGAGTGGACCTCCGAGTGTGAGGAAGCTTTCTAGAGTTTAAAAAATAGCTCACACAGGCCCCACTACTTTGAGGTCCAAAAGAGGGGGAAGACCTAGACCTGTACCTGGGTGTAGGGGACAAGGCTGTAAGCTCCGAGCTAAATTGGGAGGAAGGTAGAAAGCAGATACCAGTTTACTATGTTAGCAGGGTCCTAAGGAAGGCAGAACTCAGATACCCAATCTTGGAGAAGCTGGCATTCACATTGGTTGTCTCGGCCAGGAAGCTCCGGCCTTACATCCAGGTGCACTCCATCCGGGTGGTGATCGAACAACCCCTTCAAAACATCCTGTAAGGGGTAAAACACTCGAGAGATTAGCAAAATGGTCGGTGGAACTAAGCTAGTTCGACATCTCATTTTTTCCCTGACTATCGATAAAGGCGTAAGCGGTACTGGATTTCCTGGCAGACTATGTGGCTGAGGAGCTCGAGCCTTCATCCCCGGTGGTTTGGGAGATGTTGGTAGAAGTTGCGTCTAGGAAGAATTCCTACGGGGGAGGGGTGATCCTGGTAAGCCCACAGGGGGCAAGGTTCGAGCAGGCAAAAGATATTCACTTCCCACTCACCAACAACAAGGCCGAATACGAGGTTATGATCGCAGGGCTATATTTAGCCAGGGAGTTGGGGGTGTAAGACTTAGGGGTCTCGATGGACTCCTTGGTGGTGGCAAGTCAAGTTAGAGGAAATTTCGAGGCCAAGGAGCCAACACTCCAGCGCTACCTTGCAAAGGTCAAAGACCTCATACGGTAGTTTCGCACGTTCATAATATGACATGTACCATAGGAGGAGAGTGCCCCAACAATCTTTTGGCCAAGAATGGTCCTCGTGCAGGAAGCACAGTGACAGAGCTCTTCCGGCCATCTATTGATGAAGGGGAGCTAATGCAGGTGGAACAACAGGCATCATAGATGGACCCATTCATTACCTTCTTGACTTCAGGCAAGTTCCCGGAGGGGAGGTGGACAAGAGGCCGTTCAGATATAAGTCAACATACTACCTGATACGTGAATAAGGGCTATACCGGAATAACCTCACCGGGCTTCTAGCTAAGTATGTACCAGAAGAAGAGGTCCCCAAAGTCATAGAAGAGATCCATTCACGGGAATGCAACAGCCACCCCCAAAGCAGGACCTTAGAGGGAAGGGTACTGAGGTAAGGTTATTTCTGGGCGAGTCTTAGAAAGGATCCGACAAAGTTTTCAAAGAAATGTAAAAAAAAACCTATTGTTCGCTCCCTTCGAACTCCTGCCTGCGTAGAGGCTCAGGACCATCACACCCTGTGGCCTTTCGCAATACCAGGAATGGACCTGATTGGACCCTTCCCCCAGGCCAGCTAGTCATGATCGATTACTTTTCAAAGTGGCTAGAAGTAAAGGCACTGGCCAAGGTAATTTCTCAAGTCATAAGGAATTTTGTGTGGGGGGAGATAGTCTATTGACATGGGCTCCCCCTAGCCATAGTGACATACAACGGGCCGCAGTTTGCTAGCGATGAGTTTGTTAGCTTCTGTAGTTAGCTGGGCATAGATCTTCAGTTTGTGTCGGTCTACCACCTTAGAAGTAATGGACAGGTGGAGGCGGCCAATAAGATATTTATGAACTTGCTAAAAATGAAGGTCGAGAACCTGAGGGGTAACTTGGTTGAACAACTCCCCTCAGTCCTTTGGACTTTAAGAACCACGCCGAATACGACCATTGGCAAGCCCCCCTTCAAACTTTCTCATGGGTCCGAGGCTCTGCTACTAATAAAATTTGTGGTGAGTTCACCAAGGGTGATCGCGGCAGGGTAAGTAGACGAGTAATGACGAATGGAGAATAAAGAAAAACAAAAGATCTCGCTTGACCTTGTAGAAGAGCTTCGGGACCTGGAGGCTATCACACAATAAGAGGTCAAATGACAAAAGGCTAGGTATTTCAACAAATGCATTCGAGTCAAGTAAATCCATAAGGGAGACCTAGTCCTTAAGAAGCTTGATGCGGCTAGAATTAGGGCAACAGTCGGGAAACTCAATCCCAATTGGGAAGGCCACTATATTGTAGAAGGAGCTTTGAGATCAGGGGGGTACCACCTTTGGGATGTGGAAGGGATACCCCTTGACCGCGCATGGAGTTGCGATGACCTTAAACATTTCTATCCATGACAACAACTTTTAATATATTTATCTTTTTTATAAACTTGCCTGATTGTAGGTTTGCATGATGGGTATGGCATGCGAATACCTCCAGTTGGATCCCGCTGACCAGGCTCTCATTAAATAGCATGGCCGATAGGTCGCTCATGTGTCTACACCTCGATGGGATCCCGCTGACCAGGCTCCCACTAGTTGGCAGGGGTGGCTCGTCGCTAGGATGGTGGTGGTTGTGAAGGGAAAGTTAGCAAAGCCCTTGATTGGATCCCGCTGACAAGGCTCTGACTAGCTGGAAGGGCTGACATGACGCTCGTATGGCTACACCTTGATTGAATCCCACTAACCAGGCTCCCACCATCTATCAGGGTCGGCTGGTCGCTCGGATGGTGGGTGGTTGTGAAGGAAAAGTTAGCAAAGCCCTCGATTGAATCTCGCTGACCGGGCTATCACTAGCTGGCAGGGCCGGCAGGTCGCTCGTGTGGCTACACCTCTGATTGGATCCCGCTGACTAGGCTCCCACTAGCTGGTAGGGCTGGCTGGTTGCTCGGATGGTGGGTGGATATGAAGGAAAATTTAGCAAATCCTTCTATTGGATCCTGCTGACCAGGCTCTCAATAGCTGGCAGGGTTGACAGGTCACTCGTTTTGCTACACCTCCAATTGGATCACGCTGACCAGGCTCCCAATAGTTGTCAGAGCTGGCAGGTCGCTCGGATGGTGGGTGATCGTGAAGGGAAAGTTAGCAAAGCGCTCGATTGGATCTCGCTGACCAGGCTCTCATTAGCTGGCAGGGCCGGTAGGTCGCTCGTGTGGCTACACCTCCGATTGGATCCCGCTGACCAGGCTCCCACAAGCTGGCAGGGCCGGTTGGTCACTCGGATGGTGGGTGGTTGTGAAGGAAAAGTTAGCAAAGCCCTAGATTTGAGCCCGCTGACCAGGCTCTCATTAGCTAGCAGGGCCGATAGGTCGCTCGTGTGGGTATAGCTCCGTTTGGATCCTGCTGACCGATCTCCCACTAGCTGGACGGGTCGGCTGGTCGTTTGGATGGTGGGTGGTTGTGAAGGAAAAGTTAGCAAAGCCCTCAATTGGATCCTGCTGACAAGGCTCTCACTAGCCGGCAGGGCCGACAGGTTTCTCATATGGCTATACCTTTGATTGGATCCAGCTGACCAGGCTGGCAGTGCCATTTGGTCGCTCTGATAGTGGGTGGTTGTGAAAGAAAAGTTAGTAAAGCCCTTGATTGGATTCCGTTGACCACGCTCCAGCTAGCTAGCAAGGCCGACATGTCGCTCGTGTGGCTAAACCTCCGATTGGATCCCACTGATTAGGCTCCCACTAGCTGGCTGGGCCGGCTGGTCGCTTGGATGGTGGTTGGTTGTGAAGGAAAATTTATCAAAGCCCTCGATTGGATCCTGCTGAACAGGCTCTCACTAGCTGGTAGGGCCGGCAGGTCGCTCATGTTGCTACACCTCCGATTGGATCCCACTAACTAGGCTCCCACTAGCTGGCAGGGCCGGCAGGTCGCTCGGATGGTGGGCGGCTATGAAAGGAAAGTTATCAAAGGCTTCTATTGGATCCCGCTGACCAGGATCCCACTGGCTGGCAGGGCTTGCTGGTTGCCCGGATTGTGGGTGCCAGTGAAATAAAATTAGGGCAAAGGTGTCAGCGAGTGCAGATCCTCACTTGTTATAAGTGGGTAACAAGTGCTCTTTCCACTAAATACTCCCGGGGTGGGGAAGCAAGACATCCCCATGGCATGAGGGTAATGCAAGAAACGAGACAGAGGTCCCAGAGCCAGCTCACATATAACTAGTGAAAGTATTTGTTCAAGAGTATCTACACACCTAGAGGGGGGGGGGGTGAATATGTATGTTTTAAATCTTTTTGAATCTCTTAAGATAGATCAAGTTATGTGTTATATTTGTTTGATTAGCTTTTAAGAGTCACCACAACACTCAATAATTTATAGTGGTTCCCTTATCTAGGGTACATCCACTTCCCCCTTCACCTATCTAGCAGTGAGCTAGATTCGGCTAACTCCTCCTCTAACTCAGCTCCTTAAGCTTACACCTCAGATCCCTCAGGATCCTACACCTCAGAGTGAAACCCACTCTTACAACTCAGAGTATAACAACTCCTACCACAGGCTTAGCAGCCCTACACTCAGAGATAGACAGATCTCTTATCTAAGATCTACATAGAGATTCTACCCCAGGATGAAGCCTTACCTCAGATGCTAAATAGGATCCTACAACTTAGATACTTAGCTCTTACACTCAGCCTTTATAACACAGCCTTACAACTCTAATCAACAATGATCCGACATATAGAGTAATGATTTTGTGATTTTCGACTCTAGAGAAATGGTCCTCTGAGTCACCTTCCTGAATGGAGTAAACTTAGTCCTAACTCTTCCCAACAACAAAATTATAGATCTTCAGAGTACTTCTTCTTGTACTGAGAAGAACTGATGCAGAGCTCTGTATCTTCAAGCTTTAATATATCAGTGTTGACAATAGTAGCCTTGAAGATGAACATCAACTTTCTTTGAGTGCTCTGCTACTCCACTTCTTACAGAAAATTATGTTTTTAATTCCTGCTAAAGATGACTTAGATAGTTTCAATTCTTATCTCTTTAATCAGCGAGCAACTCTCAGTATTTAATAGCTCTTCTGTAAATATGAGAATGATGAGTTTAGAACTTCAAAAAACTGTCTTTAATTTCTCTATAAGGTCTTTTTATATCCCGCCGTCCAATGGCTCTTTGATCTGTATGTGCAAGCTGAAATAGTAATTGAAAAGTTACTTTAGCCTTAAAGGTTGTTCAGAAAGTATTCAATGCCATTTGGCTTCTAGCGCACAAATCTTGCTTAATTTGAATTTGGATGACGTCAGCATGACTCAGTGCTTGTGGACTTAGCAATTTTCACAGTCAATCTGCATAGGCATTGAGTGAAGCTTTGTGATTCAATGCAAAAACACTTTGTAGAAAATCTGCTTCTTGAGGTGTTGAGTAAGCCTTAATCTCTCAACGCTTTTGCCTCAAACAACTAAATTGATATGGCGTTGAGTGAAAATTCATCACTTAATGCATTTGCACTTGGCAAAATTCTTCTGTTTTAAAATGTTGAGTGAAGCTATTTTACTCAACGCTTCTGGACTTGGTAGTTATCCTGACTGTAGGAGTTGAGTGAGCCGTCTACACTCAACGCTTCTGGACTTGTACTAAATTTTTGAGTTAGGGCGTTAAGTGAAGCTTTGTGACTCAAAGCTTCTTGACTTTGTTGAATTATTGATAAGACGTTGAGTGAGCATTATTTACTCAATGCTTATGTACTTAGATAGATTTCCTTTTGAGTAGGCATTGAGTGAACAAGTTCACTCAACGCATCTGAACTTAACCATATTTGAGTCTAGCACTACTGAGGCTTTGAATGTCTGATCTTTTGTCAATGCTTTTAGCCTTCTGGCGTTGAGTGAAGTGAACTTACTCAACGCTTTTGGACTTAGCCAGATATCTTCTTTTCTCGCATCTTGTCTTGAGTCCAAATGGAATTCTGCCCTGATAATCTATCTAATCTTGGAACAGTAGACAATCTGCATATATTGAACTTGAATATATATCAAATACAATCATGTGTATACTATTGACTTATTGGTCTTCTTCAAATCTGGGACATTGTGATCAGTGGACCCAACAATCTCCCCCTATTTGAAGAAGTCAAAACCCTAGTCAATGATATACAATACCACATAGAAGAGATAAATTTCATAGAAAATAGGAGAAATAAACAACACATAATCAAGATATTATTAACACATAAAATGAAAATTATAAACAAAATGTGTGTTCATAATAATGTTTATATTCTTAAGGCCCTAAGGAACCTAATACACAAAACAATTTAGGTTTCTGGTTCCTTGATGACTATGCCCCTACTTGGCCTCTTCACTTCCTTCTCATCAGCGTAAATCTGCTTTTGCCTTTGCCTTTCAAAATAGTTGTGAGGCTTTGGGAAATACTTCCTAGGCTTTGGGCCATCTGATGGCACTACGCTTATCTTCTTATTCCTTATTAATTGTCTCCTTATTTCTTCATTCCTTTCTAGTTTGGCCCATTACAAGGAGATGTATTGATTTTCTCTTTCTATTTTGTTCTCTTTGATTTGGCCCCAAGCTAACAGAATGATAGTCCATGATTGAGGACTCCATCTCTCAAAGTCAGGCCTGGATTCCATCTCTTCTCTATATCTCTTTTTTCTTTATCTGATCTCTTCATCTTCTTCAACAATAAACTTCCCTTTCATCCTTGATATCTGTTCAGTGGTGGGGCTGAAGGTAGGAACATCAGCTATAGAGAGTTCAGCCCCATCAACATCAGTTTGTCCTTTAGGAGCAGGAGCATCAACATATGTATAATGATCTAGACTCAATGATCCCCTGATAATATTTGTGGTCTAGATAGCATTATCTGTATCTGCCTTGATCATTAATTTCTCCCCCTTTATTACTTATTCCCAGATGACAGTAGTCAGGGAGTCCTTGGTAAAGGAGATTCTATCGGCCAAATAGTTTACCCCTTTGGCAACATGATTTTTGAATTCAAGCATATGATCATCTAAGATCGGTGTACATGCATCCATCCTCCTCTCTAGAGTGATCTTGTTTATTTTCATGAGTCTATTTTGCACATTGGGCACCATTTCCATGTTTCTTGAGGTAATATTTAGATTCTCTATTATGTAATTCTATTTTTTTTTATCTCCTCAAACTTTTCTTTAGTGTAAGTCATGATAGGAGCATCCCTTGTGAAGAATGCAATAATGTTGGCCTTTAGTATATTCATCTCAAATCTGATAGACTTGATCTCAGTAAATAGATCTTGTCTCAGCTCCTTTTTAGAATCATCTATATAGTGCTATAACTTTCTCCTCTGGTCATCTAGAAGTCCTTTCATTTGAGACAAGAAAGTAGAAAACATATCATCAACTTGATGAGATACCCCTTAGAAGTAGACATCCTCATCCTCCTTCCTTATATCTCCCCTGGTTTCTTAGTCAGCCATCATGAACTTAGAGGAATGATCAGCAACATCAACATCTTGCTTATCAGACTCAAATATTTCAATAGTATTTACAGTCTCTTGAGCATGAAGCTCAATATGAATCTCCCCCTCAACCTCAGCACTATCCATAGTTATTTGTTGGTCTTCAATAACTTTTTTGAGCACATCTTGTTCTACTGAAACTAGAATCTACTCCCCCTTCGCTTGAGTACTGGAGGGCAGCAACTGAGATTCATTTGGAATCTGATCTATCCTTCTCTACAGATTATCCAAGAAGGAGTCATTATTGTCCTATAAAGATTGAACTTGCTCCCCCTCGGTAGGAGCATCTAACCTGAGAGTCTCCCCCTCAATCTCTGTACAGATTCTGTCCACCAATCTCTAGCCAGTTTTTCAGTTGTTCCTGCTGGAATATCTTCAGACTGAGAAACACTACTTGGTAGAGTCCTTGCTGCAGGTTCTGATTGCATAGACACCTGAGCACTCACATCTATTCTAGTGTCTGTAGAAGATTCAGAAAACTACTGGTCATGAGGTTCTTCACCTCTGCTCTCAAAAGAGCTGGTTTCAGAACTTCCTTCAGTGATGGCGAATGTTTTCCTTTTCTTCTTATCAGCTTCATATTGGTGTGGGAGCAATACTCTGTCCCACCTATCAAATATCTTGGAGTCTATCTTTCTCATATGATGTATCTTTGTTCCTAGCATCATACTGAGGATCCTTGGAACAGAACTATACAAGTATAAGGACAGTATTTTCCCTATGTTTGGTTCTGGAACACATTCCACTATTCTTTCAAAAAGAATCCTTCACCAGTCAGTCCTTTTGGATAAAATTACTTATGTCATTGTCTCAAACATCTTCCTGGAAATTTTTTCAAGAGACCTTATTTTGCAGATCAGGGCCTTGCCTATCACATTAGCCAGGATCTTACCCTTCAGATTCATTTCTTTCCTAAATATAGACCTAGTGGTGTGCGTTAAAAGGCCACACCATTTGAGAGCTGACTTCACATCCTAAAGAAAAAGTTCATCTTCCTCATCTGTTGGCCCAAACATAGATAGGTTCAGAGCATTGCTCAACCTCTTTGAGGTAATATTAATCCCGTGTCCACTGATTGATGTCTTGATCTTGTTGGAAGAGGAGTAAATTTTATCATTTGAGTAAAGTTCTAATACTTCTCGTTTCCAGATAGAACTCGGTTCTGACAGCACAAACTCTAGGTCGACGACCTACAATAAGTGAAGAACCAGCTGAACTTCTTTAGGTGCATCCTTGAACCCATTCCTAACAAGTTCAGATCCCTCGAATAAGAAATCCACTCCTTTGGGCGCCATTGGAACTTTGAATTTATGGAGAGTTGAAGAGTTTGCTCGAGAAAACTTTGTAGGGATGCAGACAATCGAATAGGGCTAGGATTTATGTTATTTATTTTAAGCATACATTTCTATTTATAGTTACCCATATTCGAGAATGTTGAGAGGGGCATACCAATCATGATCAACCCGATTTGATCAATGACTAAGATTAATCCTAGAAGATAGCCATAAACGGAACTGCCAGAATAAATTCGTTTAGTGAACTCGACGCTTTCAACGCCTAGAGTTGTCTAAACGCACTCGACGTCTAAATAATTAGTATATATCTTTCTTGATTACCTACAAAAGGTTAATCCTGCCTAATGCACATATGAAAGTAAATACAACGAAGCTAACCTAAGTTCAGCATACCCTACTCAAATTTTAATGTGTTGAACTTGGCTTCATCTAGTGGCTCAGTGAAGATATCAATCATTCGTTTTTCTATGGGGACAAACTCAAGACTGATGTCTTCCCATTCTACACGCTCTCTAATGAAATGATATCTTATTTCTATGTGCTTAGTCCTGCTATGAGACACAAGATTCCTAGCAATAGGGATAGCTCTAGAAGAATCATAATATATGGGAGTTTTACTTAACTAAAGAATATAGTCTTGGAGTTGATGTTGAATCCATAGTAGTTGTGCATAACAACTTCCAGTTGAAATATATTCTAACTCTGTAGTGGAGATGGCTACACTAGTCTACTTCTTTCTGCTCGATGATACCAATCTTCTCCCTAGAAACTTACAGGTGTCAGATGTGCTTTTTCCTATCATCTCAACAACCTGAAAAATCTGTATCTGAATACCCAATTAGATCAAAATAATTATTCCTAGGGTACCATAGACCAAGATCAGGTGTGCCCTGGAGTTATCTTAAAATTCTTTCAGCAGCAGAGTAATGAGACTCTGTAGGGCATGCCTGGTACCTAACACAAACACATATAGCATATATGATGTCTTGTCTACTAGTAGTCAAGTAGAGGAGGGTGCCAATTATGCCTCTATACAAGGTTTCATCAACAGGTTTCCCTCTCTCACCTTGTCTATTGACATACTTGACCCATAGGAGTTTTCATTATGGAGGCACTCTCCATTCCAAACTTTCTGATTAACTCTTTGGTGAACTAAGACTTAGAGATGAATAACCCATCCTCTGATTGTCTAACTTGGAGGCCCAAGAAATACTTGAGTTCACCCATACTGCTCATTTCAAACTGCCCTTGCATAAGTTTAGCAAACTTCTTGCAAAGGCCATCACTAGTAGACCCAAAAATTATGTCATCTACATAGATTTGGACCAGAACAATATTACCCTTGACTTACCTAAGGAATAATGTTTTATCTATCTTCCCCCTTGAGAATTTTTTCTCAATGAGAAAGCTAGACAGGATTTCATACCAAGGCCTAGGGGCTTATTTAAACCCATACAGAGCTTTTCTTAGTTGAAACACATATCAGGAAAGTTAGGATTAACAAAACCCGAGGGTTTCTTAACATAGACCTCCACTTTTAGTTCACCATTTAGGAAAGCTAAATTAACATCCAATAGGTAGAGCTTAAATCCCTTGTATGCAGCATATGCAAGGAATAGTCTGATTGACTCAAGTCTTGTAACAGGTGCAAAGGTTTAAACAAAATCAACACCTTTTTCTTGCCTGTATTCTTTGGCAACCGGTCTAGCTTTATTTTTGATGATAACACCATTCTCATCAAGCTTATTCCTATAAATCCATTTGGTTCCTATGATATTTTGTCCATGTGGTTTGGGAACCAACTTCCAGACATTGCATCTCTTATACTATTTCAGTTATTCTTTTATAGCAACAATCCAAAATGGATCTATGTTGGCATCTTCAAACTTCTTTGGTTTAACTTGAGACAAAAAGCTTGAATACATGGCAATGTTGAGCCTTCTGCTCCTTGTTGTAACACCTTGGTTTGCATCTCTGATGATACTTATTTTTGCCTAATTTACTTGGGTAAATCTACATATTTTCTTGTTTAAAATTATATTCTTTATGAATTTTGAGCCTATAATTAGTTTCTTTTACAAAAATTGTTCTAACTTAGTTTATTTTCTGTTTTTCATGTTTTGGACACTTTTGTTTATTTTCATGTTACACGCCCCTAGGTCACGACTGTGTACCCCTTACACGGGTGTGTACCTGAGGCATGTTACCAAACCCCGATGTAGATACGTTCCTATGGTCAGATCCCAAAAATACACGGGCATGTACCTCCGGGCTTGTCCTGCCAAGTTTTGATTGTCGGCGCCGCAATAAGACTTTCACCAATCCACCTTACACACCCTTAAGTCACCGCCGTGTACCCCTACACGGGCATGTACCTCCGGGCGTGTCCCGCCAAGTTCCAATTTTTGGCGCTGCAGCACGACTTTTGCCCATCCGCCGTCACGTCATACCTTACACACCCCACCTACACGAGCGTATACCTTGGGCGTGTACCCCAACTCCAAAACCAGCCGTTGCCCCGCCATATTTTCATCAACTGAAGTTAACTATATTTACACGCCCCCTACACGGGCGTATAAGGGGGGCGCGTACTTCCCACAAATGTTTCTATAAATTTCAGCAAGCTCCAAGTGTTCCAGGACCATATTTGGGTGAGAGGGGAGGTGCTGCTACTTGTTTTCTTGGTGCTTATGCTCTTGATTTATCTCTTTCAATCTCTCACTTCAAGTTCTTCCTATTTTTTCTTTTTATGCAACTTTTGTAATGACTTGTAATGTCTTTTATTAGTAAAATATTAGTGCGTAGGTAGTCTTTTTATTCATTCAATTATAATTTTTACTTCAACTTGTAACTCTCTTTGTTTTAGTAATAAAATTTTCTCACTTCCTCTCTTTCTCTTCCTTTCTTTATTTAGTTTTTTATGAACTTCTACTATCTCTCTCTTTCTTATCCTTCAACCATGATTAACTAAATCCTCATTAGTACTCGATCGCGATGATCTAAGGATGAGTTGGTCTAGTTATGATGCTTTAGCTTTCTTTCTCTTCTTAAAGTCTTGGCCTTCGATTTACTCTTGATTTAAATTTAGTAGGACTATATTATCTATATATAGTCTCCACTTAGGTTTTCACTCTTAGCTAGACGAGAGGCTCATACTTTGAATTGATCACCCAAGAGTAATGAGAGTTGGATGCACCTCTCTCGAGAAAATGACGTAAATATCCCGGATTGGAGTCAAATCCAATAGCGGGGTTCACCACTTAAGGCGAGCTTTAGACATTCGAATACGGGACGAGAGTTCGGTCGGATCTTCCTAAACTCAGTTGGGCACTTCTCTGAGAGGAGCGTGTTCAAGCTTCGGAAACCCCCACAGTCAAGTTGTCTATTTACTTTATTAAGATTTAGTTTGTTATTTCATTTTGATTAGCTTATGCCGAAGTGTTTCAAAATTGAGTACTAATTCCTTTATCCATAGTTTTAACCATTTTTATAACGTGCAATTTAGCGCTCTTTTAGTTAAGTAAAACAAACAAAAAAAATCATTTGATAAGATAATAGTAACTCCTCAAAGTAGAAGTAATCAATCCGCCCTAGGAAATACGACCTTGATATTGAACTTAAATATCCTATACTATAAACGACAAGGTATACTTGCCTTTATCGGATGTAGAATCGGAGAATATTATCAGCCTCATTTCCATCTCTTTTCTCAACCCCTTCCCTTCTCCGTATACCAATTCTTCTATCAATATCCTATGATTAGATCTCTGGGATGATATCTCAAGTGTCTGACACCAGCTGGCATATTATCCTCAATACCTTGAACTTCAGCTACTGGATCTTGATGATCTTCATCAATGTCCAGTGCACTTGGACCATCTTCAGGAATGATCACACCCTCACTTTCCTCTTCTATAGTAGGAGGAGTGTCATTGATGCTTAGCTTGTCTAACTTCAATTCTGCACCTGTAGATCTAGAGGAGCTTGACAGCTCAATGTGTATAATGGAAAAATCATATAATGCTACATTGAAAGTCTCTTCTACAACTTGGTTCTTCAAGTTGTAGACTCTATCGGCTTTGCTGGGGTTGTTGTACCAAACAAAAATTGCCTCATAGGATCTGACAACAAACTTTGTCAAGTAGGACTTCCCATTATTGAGTATAGAATATTTGCTTCCAAAAATCCTGAGATATTAAAGATTTTGTTTTCTGCCTTTCATAATCTCATAGGGAGTCTTCTTGTGATACTTGTTGATAGATGATCTATTAAGGACATGACAAGCAGTGTTCATTGCCTCAGCACAAAAGTATTTTGGGAGAGAAGTGTCACCGAGTAATGTCTTGCCAGCCTCTATGAGAGTCCCATTCTTCATCTCAGCTATCCCACTTTGCTGGGGTGTTTTTGGAGAAGAAATCTCCTGAAAAATACCTTGCTCTCCACATAACTTTGTCATGCCTTCAGATTGAAATTCAGTATCATGATCACTTCTGATTTTGACTACAAAACTATCCTTTTCATTCTGAAATTTCCTAACAAAGGTCACAAAGATGTCAGGGATTTCAGATTTTTTCTTAAGAAAGAATACCCAAGCAAAACTAGAATAGTCATCAACTATCACAAGTGTGTATACTTTCCTACCTATACTATGAATTAACATAGGACCAAACAAGTACATATACAAGAGGCATAAACACCTCTCAGAATCCTTGGCCCCAATGATCTTAAAGATGGCCTTTATCTGTTTGCTCTTTTGGCGCATCTCAGATTTGGCCCATTTCTTATTGCCTTGTAATTCAAGTGAGCAAATGCCCTCTTTTGTGCATCTCAGATTGGGTCTATTTCTGACTAACCCTTCATTGAAGAGCTTGTCGATTGCCTTGTAATTCGAGTGAGCAAGCCTCTTGTGCCATTACACACAATAAGAGACTTTTTCATTTGCAACAAAACACATAGGAGAGTCTGTACTCATAAATAATAAATTCAAACAATAAATATTTCCACTCCTAGTGCCTGTTAAAATGAGCTCTTGTTCACTTGACCTTTTGATTAGACACTTATCGTTATGGAAGACAATGATATAGCCAATATCACATAGTTGGCTTATGCTGATCAGAATGTGTTACAATCCTTCCACATAAGCTACTTTTTAATAGATACTATGTCATTGGTAATCATACCATAGCCTTCGATAACTCCTCTGTCTGAATCACCAAAGATGACGTTAGGTCCATTCCTCAATGGAGTATAATCCTTTAGATGGCTCCTTGCTCGAATCATGTGTCTGGAACATCCACTATCTATGTACCATATTGACATTTTGTGGGTACTTGGACTATCCTGCAATCACAGATTAATTTACCTTATGTCCCCAAAAGGGTTTGGGTTCTTGGTTCATGTTAGCTTGAGAATGACTATGTCTACCTGCTGCAACCCTGATAGGAAGACTCACCCTTTCCCTTGGCACACATGGGTTGTACCAACAATCTATGGCAAAGTGACCCACCTTGCCATAATACCAACACTCATGGATATTGTATCTCCTATGTTGAATAGCCTTTGAAGTAATCAAACTATTAGTTTTTATCTGTTCAGAGGGGAGAACAGCAGCCTTCTTCCTGTTCCTTTCAGCAAGTATTTGACTGAAGGTAAGTCTGCTAGTAGATACACTAGGTTTATTCTAAATTACACCAACAGATGTCTTCTTTGCAACTGACAAAGTGTTGATGGCATCAGAAATAGGAAAGTGAGACTTACTAACTAACTTTCTCATAGTCTTGTTATTTGCTCATGGAATATGGGGATTGGCCACAACCATGCCCTTGAGAGTGGGAGCTGGAGAACCAAACACAAATGTTTCATGATGGGGCATTTTGATTTCCTCATGGGGAGCCTTCAGTACACTCATTCTCATACCCTTTCTTCTTCCATTATAAGATACACTTATATCCTTAAAATAAGAGCAACCATTCTTCCAGTGACCATACCTACTGTCATGTTCATACCTATTTGAAGGGAGAAGTTCCTTTTGAACGGTGGTTTGAGGCACAACTATAGCCTTTCCTTTCCCTTTGGAATGGTCAGCTCTAGTATTCCACTTGAACCCCAAACCTCTCTTATCAATTTGAGAGGTGAAGGAGTGAATCAGTGGCAAAATAGTTTTGGGCTTACAAAATACAACCACTAAAATCCTCTCTTTGAGGAGTTTCTAAGATCCTTGATGATCTTGTTCTTCTAATAATGGTGCTGATTTAGATGACTAAGATTTTCTTCAGGTGACTGACTTCCCTCCTCATCTGAGCTAGCAAAGGAGCTGACTTTGACTGCAGGGATGTAGCTTGTTGAAGAGAGGAAATATCCTTAACTTGTCTTTTGACAAGCTTCTTGCTCTTCTTCAGAGCATCTAAAATAACATCATACTTGTCAATCAGTTGATTGACATCATCATCAGATTTTGATCCTTCATCCCCACTGGATGAAGTCGATGCTTCAGAGTTTGAGCCAGTCTCCTAGATAGAAGCAGAGTTGTGGAGAGAGTGTACCTCATCAGGAATAGAGTTGTCCTGATTGTCTTAAGTTAGGGCTATGAGGCTGAACTCATCATCCTCTTAAAAGTCATTGTCAATAGAGGACAGTGGTGTTCTTATGCCAGTTGAAGTAGCTGGATGACGAACCTCCACTTCAATAGAAATGAGACTAATGTAGGCCTCTTCTTCCTCTGATTCTGAAGACTCAAAATCACTATCTGACAAGCTGATTTTCTTCTTGGCCAAGAAGCTCTTTTCAGCCTTCTTATGATTTTAATTCTTCTTGTCATCAAATTTCTTGTGCTCCTTCCTTTTGATTGGACAATCAGCAATGACATGTCCACTATTGTTGAAACAATAAAAAACAACATTAGTCTTAATATGTTTGTTCTGCTTAGAATCATAGTTCCCCAGAGGAGTCTTTTTTGGACTTCTCTATGATGGAATAAGGATTTCTTGAGGTGGAGCATGAAGGGCCCTTGTTCTTCCACTCTCTCCTCCTGCTTAACATTTTCTTGAACTATTTGGATAATAGGGTTCAGTTTCCATCTGATAGTTCATTGCTTGAGGAGTTGGGATCAGAGCACTCTTGCTCTGCAGCTCTCCTTGGTGGAGGGAGTCTTTTCTATGCTCCTCCTTGTTGCTTCAGCTATGAAGGACACAACCTACTCTTTATTGATAGCTATGGCAACATCTTCTTCTTCCCTTCTGGAGTTCAGGTGCATCTCATGAGACAACAACTTCCCAAACAAGTTTTGAGGCCAAGTGTTGGCCAAGTTTCCGACCTCTCTAATGCCAGAGATCTTGATATCTTATTCCTTATTGAGAGATCTCAAGAACTTGTCAATCAGATCATAGTTTGTGAACTGTCTTCCATAAGTGATCAGATTGTTCACTATCATGAAGAACTTTTCATAGCAATCAATAATGGAATCTTTCTTATCTTTCTTGAAGGCCTCATACTGCTGATTCAGGACATCCTCTGTCTCTTCTATATACACTATTATAGAATCCCACATCTCTTTAGCTGTTCTGTATTGGACCAAGTTCTGGAATGTGGAGTCATCTATGACACTAACAATAATGTTTTGAGCCCTTTTGTCCATAATTTCCAGAATGACTTCATCCTTGGTCATCTTAGTGTATTTATTGGGTATCTGGATATTGGAATCTATAGCAGAGACCTTCATGGGAATGAAAGGTCCCACTTAAATAGTTATGAATATCCTAGGGTCCGAGGCCTCCATAAATCCTTACCCTTTCCGTCCAGATCCCAAAATTTTCCTTCCTACATATAAGAAGTTTCATAGAGCTCAACTCCTTATAGTTCTCACCTGAGCCCATAGAGATAGTCTTTTGCTACCCTTGGAGATCTGTTCAGAAAGTTAAGTCCTTTTTGTACAACCTCCCTCTGATACTACTTGAAAGTATTTGCTCAAAAGTATCTACACACCTAGAGGGGGGGGGGGGGGCAAATTGGTATGTTTGAAATCTTTTTGAATCTTTTAAGCTAGGTCAAGTTGTGTGTTAGATTTGGTTGATTAGATTTCAAGAGTCACCACACACACAAGAATTTATAGTGGTTCCCCTATCTAGGGTACATCCTCTTTCCCCATTCACCTATCTAACAGTGAGCTATATTCGGCTAACACCTCCTCTTACTCGGCTCCTTGAGCTTACACCACAGATTCCTCAGGATCTTACACCTCAGAGTGAAACTCACTCCTACAACTCATAGTATAACAACTCCTACCTTAGGATTAGCAGCCCTACACTCAGAGATACATAGATTTACTACCTCAGATCTACACAGAGATCCTACCTCAATCTCAAGCCTTATATCAGATCCACATGATCCTACAACTCAGAGAATCATCTCATATACTCAGCCTTTATAACACAGGCTTACAACTCAGATCAACAATGATCCTACAGATAGAGTAATGATTTTGTGATGTTTGAATCTAGAGAAATGGTGCTCTGAGTCACCTTCCTAAACTGAGTAAACTCAGTCCTAACTCTTCAGAATAATAAGACTATAGATCTTCAGAGTAGTTCTGCTTGTGCTGAGAAGAAATGATGCAGAGCTCTATATCTTTAAGCATAAATATATCAGTGTTGACAGTAGTAGCCTTGAAGATGAACATCAACTTTCTTTGAGTGTTATGCTACTCCACTTCTTATAAAAAATTAGGTTTTCTGTTCTTGCTAAAGATGACTTAGAGAGTTTCAATTCTTATCCCTTTAATCAGCAAGCAGCTCTGAGTATTCTATAGCTCTTCTGTAAATCTGAGAGTAATGAGTTTAGAACTTCAAAAAACTATCTTTAGTTTCTCTATAAGGTCTTTTTATATCCCGTCGTCCAACGGCTCATTGATATGTACGGGCAAGCCGAAATAACAACTGTAAAGTAACTCTAGCCTTAACTGATGTTCAGAAAGTATTCGACAACATTTGGCTTCTAGTGCGCAAATTCTACTTAATTTGAATTTGGATGACGTCAACATGACTCAGCGCTTGTGGACTTAGCAGTTTTCACAGTCAATCTGCACACGTTGAGTGAAGCTTTGTGACTCAGCACAAAAATACTTAGTAGAAAATCTGCTTCTTGAGGCATTGAGTAAGCCATCATCTCTCAACGCTTTTGCCTCAGACAACTAAACTGATAAGGCGTTGAGTGAACCTTCATCCTAAACGCATTTGCACTTGGTAGAATTCTACTGGTTGAAGGCATTGAGTGAACCTAATTTACTCAACGCTTCTAAACTTGGCAGTAATCCTGACTGAAGGTGTTGAGTGAGCCTTCTCACTTCTGCTTGATGAACTTTGCAGTTTACTGAACGCTTTTGGACTTGTACCGAATTTCTAAGTGATGGGGTTGAGTAAATCTTTGTGGCTCAATGCTTCTTGACTTTGCTGAATTATTGAAAAGGAATTGTGATGCAGTGACCCAGAGCCGACCCGCTCTGTCGGCATCGCATCGAGCCAGAGGAGCACGTCTAGACAGCCCACTGCCGGGCTGCAGCCCAAGCACCCCACCCATGACCGCACCTATTCTCAGCGCGGCAGGATGTTGATGCGAGGTCTCGAACCCAGCCCTCTTGATAAAGAGCTTTCCTAACAGCTCTCATCACCAACTGAGCTGCACAGTTGGTGATGAGAGCTGTTAGGAAAGCTCTTTATCAAGGGGGCTGGGTTCGAGACCTCGCCTCAACATCCCGCCGCGCTGAGAATAGGTGCGGTCATGGGTGGGGTGCTTGGGCTGCAGCCCGGCAGTGGGCTGTCTAGACGTGCTCCTCTGGCTCGGTGCGATGCCGACAGAGCGGGTCGGCTCTGGGTCACTGCATCAAAAAAGTGCAGCTCAGTTGGTGATGAGAGCTATTAGGAAAGCTCTTTATCAAGGGGGCTGGGTTCGAGACCTCGCCTCAACATCCCGCCGCGCTGAGAATAGGTGCGGTCATGGGTGGGGTGCTTGGGCTGCAACCCGGCAGTGGGCTGTCTAGACATGCTCCTCTGGCTCGGTGCGATGCCGACAGAGCGGGCCGGCTCTGGGTCACTACATCAAATTGAGTGAGCCTTCTTCACTCAATGCTTCTGTACTTAGGCAAATTTTCTTTTGAGTAGGCGTTGAGTGAACATCCTTTACTCAATGCATCTGGACTTAACCAGATTTGAGTCCAGCACCACTAATGCTTTGAATGTCTGGTCTTCTGTCAACGCTTTTAGCCTTCTGGCATTGAGTGAAGTGTACTCACTCAACGCTTCTCGACTTAGCCAGATTTCTACTTTTTTTGCATCCTGTCTTGAGTCCAAATGGCATTCTGACGCTGACAATCTGCCTAATCATGGAATAGTTGACAACCTGCATATATTGAACTTGTACTTATTTCAAATACAATCTTGTGTATACTATTGACTTGTCGGCCTTCTTCAAATCTGGGATATTGTGATCAATGGACCCAACAACTAGCGCTCGCCACTTGACAATAGACCAGGGGATTTTACCATAAAAGCCAGCGAACACGAACATGTGGGAAGTTTGAAAATTTTTTTTGCCTAAGTCCTAGTAGTGGCTCAATGAAAAGTAACCTGGTTCGCTACTTGCATAATGACCTACCTAGAGCCAAGCAATGTTCCCAATTAAGCGATATAGACCCGCGACATGAGAACGTGGAGCGGGTGCGAGTAGAGTAAGAGGGTATGCAAAAGCGTAAAAGAGAACCGAAAAGTATAAAAATTGTTGTAGGTAATATAAACAGGGGACTCGCCCGCAAGAAAACAAATGTATACAATATAAGAGATAAAAACAAAATGAGTACAAAAGTACCAAAATGGGAAAAAGAGGTCTCGCCTCGAGGTTACAACAAAAGCCATGAAAAATTACAAGTAACTCCGAGTCGGAGGATGACTTCTCGCTCTCACGGAGGACCGGGTCTAGCTCATCCTCGGAGTCCGCAAGTGGGAGGAATAGTTCGGGGACCACCTCCTCCACCTTATGCCTCTCGCACTCGCTCGTCGTGAGGCCAGCCTGATGCATCACTTGGAGCGTGTGCCGCGCCGTCTTAGTTACATTGGCTTGCATCATCCCGTCGAGCTCATAGTTGGATTATTGCTTGATATTGCTCCAGCTAGGAGCTGATGGAAGGACAACCATAAGCAGCTAGCTAACTTGGCCTTTTAGCCCCTTATCATCCCTTTTCAAAACGGCGATCCGAGAATGGAGTCGCTTGCCCTACGCGATGTCCTACAAAATCATAGAAAGGAGTTAACATAAAAAAGAGGAGGGGATGGAAATGGGAAGGAATGAAATGATTAACACTTACCACTCTGCTCTACCCCATTGCTCTGCGAGAAGCTTCTCCGAGGTCTCTAACATCGTCTTCAGGCTCGCAACCTCTTTCAACACCGCATCGAGCTATTACTCGTTATCTGCAATGTTCCGATCAAGGTGTTGGTTGCGGCTCCCATAACGTGGACTAGTTCTAGGGCCCGAAGCTGAGCTCGCACGCTCTCATGTGCCAACATCAGGGTAGAATCCTTATCAAAGATCGCAACATCCTCTCGCCCATAAAAGCCAAAGATAAATGCATAGGCATGGCCGCTAGTGGTGTCCTTCTCTATCTAGGAAGGTAGAAGGGTGGAGATGGAATCCCTATTAACCTCCAAGTCCTAGAGGAGCAATGGATCTCCGGCCTCATTGTAGTGCTTCTCGCCAAAGCCAAAATTTTAGTGCCCTTTTGGCACGGACTTCTCGGCAGCCTTCTCGATTGACGGCTCGCTCGGAGAAGGGATCCTCTCCGCCAGGGTTCCCGCGACCCGTTTTCCTTTTCCGGAATCATGGGATTTTGACCACTAGGATATAGGGGAGGATGGGGGAATCTCGCAATCCGCGGGGGCGACCCGCTTTTGAACAGCGGGCCTGGTAGAGGTCCCCAGGATCTCCCGACAGGCACCTGCGGCTGTCACAACCCTTATTTTCTCCGAATTTAGGAATTATCAGAGTATGAGAAAACACGCGTCATGATGCCATGTCAAGCAGGGGATAACTGCTGACGCTCAGGCAAAACCATCTACTTTACTTTATGAAAGAAATTCATGATTTTAATGATTAGAAAATCAGTTATATTTTAGAGGTCGTATCCCTCGGCTCGGTGGATCACCTAGTCCACGGTTTAAAACTATACTTATGCGCTGCGGAAAACTACTTCATTAAGTTTTGACATCCTAAGGAGTGCATAAGAGCCTCATGAGGACCACTTATGCTATGCAAGACTCTACATTTAATTCATACTATATATATAAGAAAACGATATTTATACGTTGTTTGGAAAATAGTGATTGAGTTTTATAAAACATGTTGATCATGAGCTATACTTATAATAATAATTGTAGTTTTAAAAGTAACTAGCAACCTTGCATAAATCCTTCCCAGAGCAAGTAGACTATCTCCAGAAAATGGTAGCAGCTAAAGTAATATATCTAGTACAGAGGTAAAAACTACCAGTGGGCGCAAACAACCTGACACGAACCCACTAGCAAATATGTATGTCTGTAAGAAAAGTGCAGAAACTACCTCACTAAACAAATCCAGAAAGATCTCCAAAGTCCAAGAGACCACAAGAAACACCAAAGCAACCTAGCCACAAAACTAGCTACTGCTCAGAACCTGAGGCATTCAAAAGAAGAAAGAATACCTCAGTAAGAAAACAAGGAAAACTACATGAATGAGTCAATCAGATGATAAATGAAAGAGGAACAAACAAAGCAGTAAAAGGTCACAACTTCCCAAGGCAAGAAAAAAAGAAATGCACCAGGTGCGAGGAAACAGCATCAACCCTGCCCAGAAACTACCTCCTGCAGAGTCTACTAAGCTACCAAGAGCCCAAAATAATGCAATCTACCAAGGAAGAAATGTCTAACACCCAAAGCTATGGGAGACGGTAGTAGCAAAATAAACAACATGGATCCGGGTTGAAGGCAAACTCAGTCCCCCAACCACCATTTCCAAGCCAACAAGCTCAAGGGTCTACATGTGAAAGCATTAGGGACCTTCCACACCCTTGCCCAGCCCGTACCTAGAGCAAGATAAAAGAAAAAGGGTGGCCTTGGCTAAATTACACAATACCTCCCCTCTTAAGAGCTCCAAACCACCACTACTAACAACGACCCACGATTCAGCCTATAGGAAAGAAAAACATAGCCGACAAGGAACCTCAAAGAAAATCAAGGAATTCGCTCGGGGGCAAAAAATCAAGGTAGGGGAAAAAGTGTTGAAATGACTCAACACGGCTTGGCGTTGAGTGAGACCCACTCAACGCCTAACCAGACCTTGCCGTTGAGTGAGTTAGCCTCACTTAGCGCCAGAACAGCCTTGGCGTTGAGTGAGGTTCACTCAATCAATGCCCTCCATAAGAACTACTCTTGCATTGAGTGAGCGAGCCTCACTCAACGCCAAAATAGGCATGACGTTGAGTGAGGTTCACTCACTCAACGCCTCCCGCAAGAATTCTCTGGCATTGAGTGAGCTAACCTCACTCAACGCCAAAAAGGCGATGGCGTTGAGTGAGGTACACTCACTCAACACCCTGGTACTTAACCACAATCAGAGAAAGTGGCATTAAGTGAGTTGGCCTCACTCAACGTCAAAACAGCAATGGCGTTGAGTGAAGCTCACTCACTCAATGCCCTGCCACTTAGCCGCAAAAGAAGGCTATGACGTTGAGTGAGTCCACCTCACTCAACGCCAAAACAGCAATGCGTTGTGTGAGGTTCACTCCCTCAACGCCCTGGCACTTAGCCGCAACAAGGCAAATCTGCGGCGTTGAGTGAGCTGACCTCACTCAATGCCAAAACAGCAATGGCATTGAGTGAGGTCGTCTCACTCAACGCTAGAAGTCCTAGCCGCAAGGAAGGGCTGTGGCATTGAGTGAGTCTACCTCACTCAACTCCAAAGCAGAAATGGCGTTGAGTGAGGTTCACTCACTCAACGCCACGGGACTTGGACACAAATTTGCTTACGGCATTGAGTGAGGTCACCTCACTCAACGCCAAAGCCAAAATTGCATTGAGTGAGGTCGACTCACTCAACGCCAAAGTACTTAGCCTCAGAAAAGGCTGTGGCGTTGAGTGAGCACACCTCACTCAACGCCAAAGTACTTGTCTTCTCGGAAAAATCACGGCGTTTAGTGAGCTTGCCTCACTCAACGCCAAAATGGAAATGGAGTTGAGTGAGGTCGACTCACTCAACGCCAAAGTACTTAGCCGCTAGCAGGGGCTATGGCGTTGAGTGAGTCCACCTCACACAACGCCCCAGTACTTAGCAAAAATCTCAAATCGACCACAACTGCGGCGTTGAGTGTGTGCACCACACTCAATGCCAAACCCGCAAAGGCTTTGAGTGTGTGCACCACACTCAACGTCGGAAAACCAGAGAGCCCAAATTTGGCTCTTTCCAAGATACATAGCAGGCACCCCCCTCCTACTCTCTCTCTCTCTCGGCTTCACCCGCAAGGCAACAACCAGACAGAAATCTTGAGTTTATGTTAGCGGCATAACGGCGGCGGGTTGGGCACCAACAGCACAAAGAAGGGGGGGGCTCATTAGGAGAAACTAAGCCCAAACATTCAGCAAGATAAAAGAACAGCTTGGCCTCTACCCTAGGGCTTACCGGGATTTTTCAATTCAGTAAGAGAATAAAAATGGCAAGGGAAAGAATACCACTTGCCTCGATTTCCGGCGAAGCTTGGACGACTTCCCCTCCTGTTCACTCGGCACTGGCAGCAGCAGCACCTAGAAGCACCTAACAAGCAACCCGCACTTAAATGGCAGAAAACCACAAGACCCGAAAATCCAAGTCTCCTAAAACTCCACGAAAATCGAATCTCTTATCGTCGAAACCTAGATCTGAGCGAGAGCAATCCAACGTCGTTTTTGGAAACGAATTCCGTCCACGAAAGCTCCTGAAATCGCCGGCCGAAGGCTAGGGCAGTCCTCCGTTTCCGCCTCTGCTTTCCGCGAACTGGAGCAGACGGTTTCGGTTTTGGAAAGAAGGAGGAGAGAGTGGGCCCGCCACTCCAAGTAAAGCTTTTATATAAGCTTTAACACGTCGGTTCAGCAATAACTGAAGCCTAGCCGCCTGTTCTCTTAATAAAAAAAAGGAAATTTCTAATAGTCTTTACTAATGGCACACCCAAAACGACACAAAAACCGAATTACCTCGGAATTTGACGAAATTCGCACCATAGCTAAATACCCACGCTACTAACACATCGACAAAGTCGAAATTAACTTTCGACGAACAGAACTCGAGTTATACCCACCTAAAGCCAAAACACAAGCATCCCCCAAGAGGCCACACCGGGTCACCCAAAACAACTCGGCTTGCTAGGGAGACCTTGCCCATAGGCTACAAAATAGGTCACTCAGTTCTAAGGAGCTAAACCACACTCCACAAATGGCCAAGCCACAAAAACGCGTCACTGTAACGCCAAACGAGAATTAAATAGTCGCAAAAAAATCGGGGGCGTTACAGTCACTCCCCCTAAAAGAAAGTTTCGTCCCGAAACTTTACGCACAAAACTTCTAATATAGAAGGAAAAAGTAACAAACAAGAGTTACAAGAAGGGAAACATACCGATCAAATCAGGGAAACAGGTGAGGGTAAGCCTTCCTCATGGCCCACTCTGGCTCCCAAGTCGCGCTCTCCAAATCCTGATTCTTCCATAGAACTTTCACCATCGGAATGGACTTCTTTCGCAGCACCCGTTCCTGAGTATCAAAAATACGGACCGACACTTCAACAAAAGAGAGGTTGGGCTCCAATTGGGGCACAATGTCCAATACTTGCCCACTGCTGCGCACACACTTCCGCAATTGGCTTACATGGAAAACATTATGAACACCTGGGAAGTTTGCTGGCAAATCCAACCTGTAAGCTGACACGCCAATCCGCTCCATAATCTTAAACGGGCCCACATACGTAGGGTCCAATTTCTGATTCTTACCAAACCTCTTTACACCCACCATCGGGGAAACCTTAAGAAATACAAGGTCCCCTACAGAAAACTCCAAGGCAGACCTACGCCGATTGGCGTTCTTCTCGTACATCTCCTAAGCTATACGAAGCTTCTCTCGAATAAGCTTCACTGCGACTTCCATTTCCTCAAGCGCATCAGGACCCAACAAAGGCCTCTCACTAGCCTCACCCCAAAACAACGGAGTTCTGCAGCGCCTCCAATACAAGGCTTCGAACGGAGCCATCTGCAAGCTCTCATGATAACTGTTGTTGTATGCAAATTCCATAAGTCGCAGCCGCTCATCCCACGCTCCACCGTGGTCTAAAATTTAGAATCGGATCATATCCTCAACTATCTGGTTCACCCGCTCCGTCTGCCCATTGGTCTGTGGGTGGTAAGCAGTGGAATACCTCAGATCCATTCCCAAACCCTCCTGCAGACTCTGCCAAAAACGAGAAGTAAACCGGGAGTCTCGATCAGATATGATGCTAACAGGCACACCGTGCAGTCGGATTACTTCATTCAAGTAAAACTCCGCTATCTTCTTTATCGGGTAATCAATCTTATATGGCATGAAGTGAGCACACTTCATCAGTCTATCCACTATAACCCAAACAGAATCAAATCCCCTCGGGGATTTCGGTAAGCCCGTGATGAAATCCATAGATATACTTTCCCACTTCCAAGTCGGGATATCTAACGAAGTCAACTTGCCACCAGGCCTTCCATGATCGGCCTTCATACGCTTGCAAGTGTGGCACTCAGCAAAAAATCGGGCTATATCACCTTTCATGCCATACCACCAAGAAATTTGCTTTAAGTCACGGTACATCTTCGTAGATCCTAAATGGTAGGCAACGCTGGATCCATGAGCCTCTCTGCAAATCATACCTCTCATTTCCCCAACAGCGGGGATGCAAAATCTTTCGCGGTACTTCAAAGTACCCACATCATTGAGAGCAAAGTCTGGTAACTCCCCTTCTCGGTCCTGGCGAATAAGTGCAGAAGATCTGGATCGTCCTTCTGGTGTAAGTCTGGTCAAAGAAATCCAAGACAGCTTCTGCCACTGATAAACTACTCTGCATGCCACCAACATCCCACTGATATATCCATAAGGAGGAACTCCTCCACTAAACGATCGACGGAGAGATTGAAGATCTTTCCCGTCTTCCGGCTCAGGGCGTCGACCACAACATTGGCCTTGCTTGGATGATACTGGATCTCTACATCATAATCAGCCACATACTCTAGCCACCACCGCTGGCGCAGATTCAACTCCTTCTGCGTGAACACGTACTTCAGGCTCTTATGGTCAGTGAAGATCTTGTACTGAGCCCCATAAAGTAGATGCTCCACAACTTCAACGCATAGATTACCGCTGCAAACTCAAGGTCATGCGTAGGATAATTCTTCTCATGAGTCTTCAGTTGCCTTGACCCATAAGCAATCACCTTTCTAACCTGCATTAATACACATCCCAGACCTACATGCGAAGCATCCACGTATACATCATAATCAACACCCTCAATAGGCAGGGTCAGAACGGGAGCAGTGCACAATCTCTTTTTTAACTCCAGAAAGGCTTCTTCGCACTTCTCGCTCCAAACAAAAGCAACGTTCTTCTGAGTCAGCTTGGTCAAAGGTGCAGCTAGGGAGAGAAACCCTCCACGAACCTCCTGTAGTAGCCAGCCAACCCTAGGAAGCTCCTGATCTCCTTAGGCGTATTCGTCCTACTCTAATCCATCACTGCTGCGATCTTTTCTGGGTCGACCGAGATCCCCTCCTTGTTCACCACGTGGCCTAGAAATGAAACCTTAGGCAACCAAAATTCGCACTTGCTCACTTTGGCGAATAACTTGTGATTCCTCAACTCCGATAGAACCAAGCGCAGATGCTGCTCATGTTCCTCAGCGCTGCGAGAATAAACCAACACGTCATCGATGAAGACCACCACGAACTTGTCTAAGAAATCCTTGAATACCCGGTTCATCATATCCATGAAGGCTGATGGTGCGTTGGTCAAACCAAACGACATCACCAAGAACTCAAAGTGTCCATGCCTCGATCTAAACGTCGTCCATAGAATATCTGCCTCACGGATCCTGAGCTGATGATAGCCAGAACGAAGATCGATCTTGGAGAATACAGTGCTACCGCGTAACTGGTCAAATAAATCATCGATCCTCGGCAGAGGGTACCTGTTCTTAATTGTGACTTTGTTCAATACCCTATAGTGATGCAAAGCCGCATCGACCCATCTTTCTTCTTCACAAACAGCACAGGAGCATCCCAAGGGACGAACTCTGCCTAATAAATCCATTTGCCAATAGCTCATCCAACTGAATCGCAACTCCTCTAACTCATGAGGGGCATCCGGTACGGCGCCTTAGCAATAGGACGCGTACCCGGCTCCAAATCAATCACAAACTCCACATCCCCGCCGGGAGGAAGA